>CAUOFW020002280.1:2221234-2278855 GCA_963454935.2 Ilex paraguariensis
GCTCGAAAAAATCATCTGGATTAAACTTAATAGTATATATCCAACAACATTCCACAATCCATTTACTAGGAGGTAAAGAAACAAGATTCTCATTATGATACAAGGCATCCATCTCCACCTCCATAGCTTTCCTCCAACCTGGAGTAGAGAATGAAACCTGTAAGTGCTTAGGAGTAGAGATGGTAGACAATTGAGAGATAAAACAAGAGAAAGTAGCATCATATGAAACAAAATAAGTAATGGGATGGTTAGTAACACATGAACGAGTACCCTTTTGAAAAGTAATAGGTAAAGAGTCAGAAGTACCTAATGAACCAGGATCAGGAGAAGGCAAGGGAGACGATACGGGCACCCCAGTCGATGGTAGAGGATGACGAGAATATACACTGAGTGGAGAAGTAAACGGTTGCACAATGGGCAGCGGACTACCTAACGGTAAGGAAAGAGGTGGTGGTATAAACGACGACCCAAAATCCAGATTCAAAGGTTGAGCAAGTGCTGAAAAATACGGAACCGATTCATTAACAATGACATCAGCACTAGTAAAGTACTGACGAAGAAAAGGACTATAGGAGTGATATCCCTTATGTATGCAAGAGTATCCTAAAAAGACACATTTGCTAGCACGAGGGTTAAGTTTATCAAACCTAGGGCCCAAGTTTTTAACAAAACTGACACACCCAAAAACCTTATAAGTTAAAGAAAATAGGGGCTTACCTCGGGAAAATGATAGAATATGGACTTTTTCCATTTAATACAGACGATAACATACGATTAATAATAAGACAAGCAGAAAGAACAACATCACTACAAAAACAACAGTGAACATTCATTTGAAATAACATGGCATGAGTGACTTCTAATAGACGACGATTCTTACGCTGAGCAGCATCATTCTGCTTAGAGGTGTAAGCACATGATGTCTGATGAATAATGCTAGTTTTACTAAGATAAGTTAAAAAAAGATCAAATTCATATTTTCTTGCATTATCAGAATGTAAAATACAAATGCGACAACCATACTGAGTTTTTATTTCTTTATGAAAAGTCTCAAACATAAAGAATAATTTAGAACAAGCTTTCATAAGAAACAACCAAATCATACGAGAATAATCATCTACAAATGNTGGGCTTTGAGACGCTCGAAAAAATCATCTGGATTAAACTTAATAGTATATATCCAACAACATTCCATAATCCATTTACTAGGAGGTAAAGAAACAAGATTCTCATTATGATACAAGGCATCCATNTACAAATGACACAAAATAAGTATATTTATTATAAAAAAATATTTTTTATTGGGTCTCATACATCAGAATGTACTAACTCAAATGGAATAGACACACAATTATTATTTCTAGACTAAAAGGACACACGGTGATGCTTACTAAGTTGACAAACTTCACAAGACATACACGACACAAAACTAAGACTAAGAACTTGACGCTTCAAATTTTGGAGAGAGGGATGACCAAGACGACAACGAGGTCTGTNAACAAAATAAGTAATGGGATGGTTAGTAACACATGAACGAGTACCCTTTTGAAAAGTAATAGGTAAAGAGTCAGAAGTACCTAATGAACCAGGATCAGGAGACGGCAAGGGAGACGATACGGGCACCCCAGTCGATGGTAGAGGATGACGAGAATATACANTAATAGAGACCACTAACTTCATGCCTCGTACCAATCTTCCTCTTTTTCTTGAGATCCTGAAACACACAAGAAGAGGGATAAAAGGTTACAGAACAATTAAGAGAGTGTTTAATCTTGCTAATGGAAAGTAAACTAAAAGAAAACTGAGGAACAAATAACACGGAGGAGAGGGACATATTAGGACTCAATTGAGTAATCCCCAAACCTAAAACTTTAGAAGAAGTAATATTAGCAAGAGTAACACTATGTGTGGAAGGAGTAGACTGATATGTAGAAAAGACATTAAACGCACCAGTTATGTGATCAGAAGCGCTAGAGTTTATGATCCATGGACTACAAGTGGAAAATAATAAACAAATGGAAGCGATACCTGATTGGACAAAAGTAGCAGTGGAGGAAGATGGAACGACCTGTTATTGAGATATAAACTGAGCATACTCTTCCTGTGTAAGAGTAACTGACCCAGAATCAGGTAGAGTGAACCGAGGTATAGATGCAATAATTGAGGTGTCATAAGAAACCTGGTTAGCAACACCCGAAGGCTTGCCATGTAAATTCTAACAATAATCAACAATGTGGCCTCCACGACCACAGTGAGTGCATAAACGAGACGCTGACCGCCCTCCATGACCTCTAGTACGACCTTCGTGACCACCACAATTACCACGGCCACCTTGGGAATTGTCATTATGGCCACTCGGGACAACAAGAGTTGAACGATTAGTAGGCACACCAGACTTTGTATTGAATGAAGTGGTAGAGAAGTTAGCACGCTGTAAGTGGGAGAAAACCTCCATTAGAGATGGAAGGCTAAGGCCACCCAAAATTTGAAATCAAATAGACTTAAATTCAGTTTTCAAACCAACTAAAACCCAGACAACATTCAAATTCTCGTGTTGCTTCTACCAAACTGCTGCATCAGTAGTAAAGGGGTGGTAGAGCTTCAACTCCTCACACATTCCCCGAACATGAGAGTAATAGTCCTCAAGACTTAGAGTACCCTACTCCAGACGAAAATATTGTTTGTATACTTTATATGCACGAGTGAAATTCCCACTACCAAAGTACATAGTGGCCAAATGATCCCAGATCTCTTTGGTTGTGTTGAGATAAAGCAAAGTAGAACTGATACTTGGCTTAATACTATTCAATAACAATGAAANCTACTCCAGACGAAAATATTGTTTGTATACTTTATATGCACGAGTGAAATTCCCACTGCCAAAGTACATAGTGGCCAAATGATCCCAGTTCTCTTTGGTTGTGTTGAGATAAAGCAAAGTAGAACTGATACTTGGCTTAATACTATTCAATAACAATGAAATAATTTGAGCATCCTCTTGTTCCCATTTATCATACCCAGGAGTACCTTCCTTGGGTTTAGTGTCCACTAAATATTTCTTAAAGTCTTTATCTTTGAGAAACACTAAATATTTCTTAAAAATTTGAGAACAACCCGACCCGCCTTAGCAACTCGACCAGTGGAGAACAATCTTCTTCTTCTCCACTTCTAGGGTTTCACTGAAACTCTTCGTTTAACAACACCGCCTCAATGACTCAACAAACCGATGACAACGACACCAGTGCAGCACCACTACCACAATGACACAACCACCATGCCACCACAGTAAATCGTCAACAGCTAACACAGCATCCACCGACAACGGCACAACACCACCACCATAAAGAACCGCGGTTAATAGAATGAGATTAATGGAGCAACACCACACTTACACTCGTGCGATCATTGCACCAACATCCACGATTTNTACAACGGCGCAACACCACCACCATAAAGAACTGCGGTTAATAGAATGAGATTAATGGAGCAACACCACACTTACACTCGTGCGATCATTGCACCAACATCCACGATTTGAAAACCATGATCGTGGTGCTTATAGCAAAGCCACGAACAACGAACAAAACAGAGAAGGAAAAAGAAAGGGAAAGAAAAGGAAGAAAAGAAAAATCAAATAATCAAATGGTCTTTCAAATGATTAATCTTGCTCTGATACCATGTTAAGTTTAGAGATTTGACACAATATTAGAGAAAGACGGAGAAAGGTAAAAANAAAGCCACGAACAACGAACAAAACAGAGAAGGAAAAAGAAAGGGAAAGAAAAGAAAGAAAAGAAAATTCAAATAATCAAATGGTCTTTCAAATGATTAATCTTGCTCTGATACCATGTTAAGTTTAGAGATTTGACACAATATTAGAGAAAGACGGAGAAAGGTCAAAAATTTGACCAACATCTCACAAACCACTTATATTTATATTTAACTTATAATCATACAAAAGACGTGTATACCCTCTAGTGGTATATTTATTACAACTAACTAATATTTACATAATACCCTAACACTCTTAACACATACGATAACCATTAGATACTTTACGGAGATCATGTTATGTAAACCTTAACTTTTGTACATAGCTTGTTTGCAATGTCTGATCCTTATAGTTTGCGTAGTAAGTTATGGAAAACATACTGGCCGCGTCGTCAGAGAGGAGAACACATTCTACTATAGCTTCTGCCATTCTTTGATCTTGCANCGGCCGCGTCGTCGTCAGAGAGGAGAACACATTCTACTATAGCTTCTGCCATTCTTTGATCTTGCAACTCTTTTGATTAGAATGCTAAATCAAAAAGAGCAAAATGCTAATTCAATAGCTTCTTCATCCTTGAAAATGGCTTTGGCTTAGACCTTAAAAGTGCGTTTTACATGGTTTCGTCTTTCATGGTACCATCGAGATGATGAAGTGGTCTTTCCTAGGGAAAGCAATGAAAAATCTAAATTTGAGCCAAATTCGAAACTAAACCNCTCGGGACAACAAGAGTTGAACGATTAGTAGGCACACCAGACTTTGTATTGAATGAAGTGGTAGAGAAGGTAGCACGCTGTAAGTGGGAGAAAACCTCCATTAGAAATGGAAGGCTAAGGCCACCCAAAATTTGAGATCAAATAGACTTAAATTCAGTTTTCAAACCAACTAAAAACCAGACAACATTCAAATTCTCGTGTTGCTTCTACCAAACTGCTGCATCAGTAGTAAAGGGGTGGTAGAGCTTCAACTCCTCACACATTCCCCGAACATGAGAGTAATAGTCCTCAAGACTTAGAGTACCGTACTCCAGACGAAAATATTGTTTGTATACTTTATATGCACGAGTGAAATTCCCACTACCAAAGTACATAGTGGCCAAATGATCCCAGTTCTCTTTGGTTGTGTTGAGATAAAGCAAAGTAGAACTGATACTTGGCTTAATACTATTCAATAACAATGAAATAATTTGAGCATCCTCTTGTTCCCATTTATCATACACAGGAGTACCTTCCTTGGGTTTAGTGTCCACTAAATATTTCTTAAAGTCTTTATCTTTGAGAAACACTAAATATTTCTTAAAAATTTGAGAACAACCCGACCCGCCTTAGCAACTCGACCAGTGGAGAACAATCTTCTTCTTCTCCACTTCTAGGGTTTCACTGAAACTCTTCGTTTAACAACACCGCCTCAATGACTCAACAAACCGATGACAACGACACCAGCGCAACACCACTACCACAATGACACAACCACCATGCCACCACAGTAAATCGTCAACAGCTAACACAGCATCCACCTACAACGGCGCAACACCACCACCATAAAGAACTGCGGTTAATAGAATGAGATTAATGGAGCAACACCACACTTACACTCGTGCGATCATTGCACCAACATCCACGATTTGAAAACCATGATCGTGGTGCTTATAGCTGAGCCACGAACAACGAACAAAACAGAGAAGGAAAAAGAAAGGGAAAGAAAAGGAAGAAAAGAAAAATCAAATAATCAAATGGTCTTTCAAATGATTAATCTTGCTCTGATACCATGTTAAGTTTAGAGATTTGACACAATATTAGAGAAAGACGGAGAAAGGTCAAAAATTTGACCAACATCTCACAAACCACTTATATTTATATTTAACTTATAATCATACAAAAGACGTGTATACCCTCTAGTGGTATATTTATTACAACTAACTAATATTTACATAATACCCTAACACTCTTAACACATACGATAACCATTAGATACTTTACAGAGATCATGTTATGTAAACCTTAACTTTTGTACATAGCTTGTTTGCAATGTCTGATCCTTATAGTTTGCGTAGTAAGTTATGGAAAACATACCGGCCGCGTCGTCGTCAGAGAGGAGAACACATTCTACTATAGCTTCTGCCATTCTTTGATCTTGCAACTCTTTTGATTAGAATGCTAAATCAAAAAGAGCAAAATGCTAATTCAATAGCTTCTTCATCCTTGAAAATGGCTTTGGCTTAGACCTTAAAAGTGCGTTTTACATGGTTTCGTCTTTCATGGTACCATCGAGATGATGAAGTGGTCTTTCCTAGGGAAAGCAATGAAAAATCTAAATTTGAGCCAAATTCGAAACTAAACCAAAATGTAAGTAGGTAACAAAATTCACATTTTAGGGTGCTAACTAATTTATCGAGCCTGATTCGAACAGAGCTAAAAATTTGACGAGCTTAAAAACATATTTAAGCTTGAATCATTTTTAATATAGGTCGATCTTAAACGAGTTTTAACAAGTTCATCTCATGTCAGTCTTGAAAAACCTAGTAAAATGAACATCTTGAAAAACCTGTACTATACTTTAATGTGCTGGCCATATGTTTCTCCTCACGAAACTATGAATATGGTGAATTATACAACTAATAACTTGTACTCCACTGCAACAATCTAATGTACCGGATTTGTTTCATGGTTTAAAAAAAGTTAAATATACGTGGTCATACTCTTCATGAGAAAGGACTTTTTTTTTTTTTTTGTATTTAAATTTGTAATACCTAAATCACAATAAATCGACTTTATTGTTGCATTAAGCCCTATAGTAATTTGTCCAGTGACTAAGTTGTAGTTTTGATCCAGGATTCAAAATATAGACCGGGTGATGCAATTTTTATAAAGAAAAAAAAGAGGAGTAACCTTCCAACAAGCAGAGGAGCTATGAAAAATGATGTTATCAGAACAGTAGACGTGAATCAATTTTCTGTTTTCTAGGCCACAGTAGATTTGGATTACATCTGAAATATTAGACTGGTTGAATTGGTTTAAAAATGGTGTCATATAAACTCCTTCATCTTACAAAGGGGCACAAGACTTATTAAACCAGCCAAGCCACCCTTCACTTTTATTTCTCTTTGTCAACAAGTTGACCCACTAAATATATAAAACTTTCATCCATAATAATATCTGAGATATGAAAAAAAAGGTAATTTTATTTTGAAAAATAATATACAATGGAAATGAAACCTAAAAATTGCAATTCAAATGTATTTCATCTTTTAAATGAGTGTTGGATGTGTAGATTTCACTAAAAACGTTTATGAACCTCGCTCATCTAAGAGATGATATACATTTTGATTATAATTTTTTGGATTACATTTGAATTGCCTAACATTACTCTTTTATTTTTGTTTTAAAAATAATAATACAAATTACATTTAAAAATAGTAATACTAATTACGTATCTCATTTAATAACTTAATGCATGACTGTCATCGGATTGACATTAGAGCCCATCCACTAATAGGACCTATTGCTTATCCCTTGATCTCGGTGCAATAAATTCTTAAACTTAATACAAATAGTATTACTTTTTTGGAAAGTTTGATTCTCAATTCAAAAATATTCTTTAGGATCGTGTCTTCAATTTAAATTTTAAATACACAAAAGAAGAAAAAGAAAAAAAGACTAGGAACCTTAAAATAATAATTCCTAATATAGATACCTCCAAAACCCCACCCCCCACCCCCAAAAAAAAAATAATAATAGGGCATAGCTTTTGGCAGTTGCCAAGGGTTTTGGGTAAAGGGTGTAATTTGAGCGGATCAACCTAAATTTAACTTGAAAAAACATAACTTGTGATAGAGTTTTTAATACATGGGTTAGGCTTTGTTAAAAAACTTCAACCTGAATTGAATTCGGACAAGAATCAGGTTGAGGTTTCGACTTGTCAGGTTCAACCTGAATATTAAAATCAAGTTGAACCCAAATATACATAAATATATATATTTAAGTACGGTTAGTATTTATGTTCACTCTCCAGAGTCTAGACTTTCACTTCACTTCAAATCTTCACCCTTGTGCCTCAATCACTCCCAGATCCCTTTTTCACTCATTTTTCATTTGGTCTCATACTCTCTCTCTCTCTCTCTCCCTCTCTCTCTTACGCACTCGTTTGAGTCTCGTTTCAGACTCTCAACCTCTTAGCCTCCCTCTTTTACTCGTTACTGCTCTCTCTTTTAACAACTTAAATTAAGTAATTCAAACCCAATCTGATTTTTAATTCTAAATCAGCCTGAATTAAATAATTCAAATTCAATTCGAGCCCACCCAAATTAAATTCGGGCAATACTTCAATTGAGATTAGATAAAAATCAGGGTTAAAATTAAAAATTATATACTTAAAGTTGAATTAAAGTTAACGTGCCGAACTCGCATGAATTGCACCCTAATTTTGGGGATGAATTTGATACACCAAATATTTGTCTGCCGTCATTGCNCAACTCTTTTGATTAGAATGCTAAATCAAAAAGAGTAAAATGCTAATTCAATAGCTTCTTCATCCTTGAAAATGGCTTTGGCTTAGACCTTAAAAGTGCGTTTTACATGGTTTCGTCTTTCATGGTACCATCGAGATGATGAAGTGGTCTTTCCTAGGGAAAGCAATGAAAAATCTAAATTTGAGCCAAATTCGAAACTAAACCAAAACTAAACCAAAATGTAAGTAGGTAACAAAATTCACATTTTAGGGTGCTAACTAATTTATCGAGCCTGATTCGAACAGAGCTAAAAATTTGACGAGCTTAAAAACATATTTAAGCTTGAATCATTTTTAATATAGGTCGATCTTAAACGAGTTTTAACAAGTTCATCTCATGTCAGTCTTGAAAAACCTAGTAAAATGAACATCTTGAAAAACCTGTACTATACTTTAATGTGCTGGCCATATGTTTCTCCTCACGAAACTATGAATATGGTGAATTATACAACTAATAACTTGTACTCCACTGCAACAATCTAATGTACCGGATTTGTTTCATGGTTTAAAAAAAGTTAAATATACGTGGTCATACTCTTCATGAGAAAGGACTTTTTTTTTTTTTTTGTATTTAAATTTGTAATACCTAAATCACAATAAATCGACTTTATTGTTGCATTAAGCCCTATAGTAATTTGTCCAGTGACTAAGTTGTAGTTTTGATCCAGGATTCAAAATATAGACCGGGTGATGCAATTTTTATAAAGAAAAAAAAGAGGAGTAACCTTCCAACAAGCAGAGGAGCTATGAAAAATGATGTTATCAGAACAGTAGACGTGAATCAATTTTCTGTTTTCTAGGCCACAGTAGATTTGGATTACATCTGAAATATTAGACTGGTTGAATTGGTTTAAAAATGGTGTCATATAAACTCCTTCATCTTACAAAGGGGCACAAGACTTATTAAACCAGCCAAGCCACCCTTCACTTTTATTTCTCTTTGTCAACAAGTTGACCCACTAAATATATAAAACTTTCATCCATAATAATATCTGAGATATGAAAAAAAAGGTAATTTTATTTTGAAAAATAATATACAATCGAAATGAAACCTAAAAAGTGCAACTCAAATGCATTTCATCTTTTAAATGAGTGTTGGATGTGTGGATTCCACTAAAAAAGTTGATGAGACTCACTCATCTAAGAGATGATATACATTTTGATTATAATTTTTTGGATTACATTTGAATTGCCTAACATTACTCTTTTATTTTTGTTTTAAAAATAATAATACAAATTACATTTAAAAATAGTAATACTAATTTACGTATCTCATTTAATAACTTAATGCATGACTGTCATCGGATTGACATTAGAGCCCATCCACTAATAGGACCTATTGCTTATCCCTTGATCTCGGTGCAATAAATTCTTAAACTTAATACAAATAGTATTACTTTTTTGGAAAGTTTGATTCTCAATTCAAAAATATTCTTTAGGATCGTGTCTTCAATTTAATNCTTCATCTTACAAAGGGGCACAAGACTTATTAAACCAGCCAAGCCACCCTTCACTTTTATTTCTCTTTGTCAACAAGTTGACCCACTAAATATATAAAACTTTCATCCATAATAATATCTGAGATATGAAAAAAAAGGTAATTTTATTTTGAAAAATAATATACAATGGAAATGAAACCTAAAAATTGCAATTCAAATGTATTTCATCTTTTAAATGAGTGTTGGATGTGTAGATTTCACTAAAAACGTTTATGAACCTCGCTCATCTAAGAGATGATATACATTTTGATTATAATTTTTTGGATTACATTTGAATTGCCTAACATTACTCTTTTATTTTTGTTTTAAAAATAATAATACAAATTACATTTAAAAATAGTAATACTAATTTACGTATCTCATTTAATAACTTAATGCATGACTGTCATCGGATTGACATTAGAGCCCATCCACTAATAGGACCTATTGCTTATCCCTTGATCTCGGTGCAATAAATTCTTAAACTTAATACAAATAGTATTACTTTTTTGGAAAGTTTGATTCTCAATTCAAAAATATTCTTTAGGATCGTGTCTTCAATTTAATTTTAAATACACAAAAAAAGAAAAAGAAAAAAAGACTAGGAACCTTAAAATAATAATTCCTAATATAGATACCTCCAAAACCCCACCCCCACCCCCAAAAAAAAAAAATAATAGGGCATAGCTTTTGGCAGTCGCCAAGGGTTTTGGGTAAGGGAGTAATTTGAGCGGATCAACCTAAATTTAACTTGAAAAAACATGACTTGTGATAGAGTTTTTAATACATGGGTTAGGCTTTGGTAAAAAACTTCAACCTGAATTAAATTCGGACAAACATCGGGTTGAGGTTTCGACTTGTCAGGTTCAACCCGAATATTAAAATCGGGTTGAACCCAAATATACATAAATATATATATTTAAGTACGGTTAATATTTATGTTCACTCTCTAGAGTCTAGACTTTCACTTCACTTCAAATTTTCACTCTTGTGCCTCAATCACTCCCAGATCCTTTTCTCACTCATTTTTCATCTGGTCTCAGACTCTCACTCTCTCTCTCTTACTCACTCGTTTGAGTCTCATTTCAAACTCTCAACCTCTTAGCCTCCCTTTTTTACTCGTTACTTCTCTCTCTTTTAACAACTTAAATTAAGTAACTCGAATCCAATCTGATTTTTAATTCTAAATCAGCCTGAATTAAATAATTCGAATTCAATTCGAGCCCACCTAAATTAAATACGGGCAATACTTGAATTGAGATTAGATTAGAGTCAGGGTTAAAATTAAAAATTATATACTTAAAGTTGAATTAAAGTTAACGCGCCGAACTCGCATGAATTGCACCCTAATTTTGGGGATGAATTTGATACACCAAATATTTGTCTGCCGTCATTGCGGACTGTTATAATTTAATTTAGTGACTTTTTTGTTGTGGAAAACATAATAATTATTGGAATCTTCTGTCGGCACTTTTAGAATTTCACAACGTAAGCAAACAATCAATACAATCATAGGTTGGGAAAGTGTCAATCAAACAATTTCTTTTTCTTCTCCTTACTAATCTTTTCTTCATAAACACACGTGTGGTAGCAGTTGGGTGACAACTTGTATAGCAAAAGCCCTTACAATTGTAGCTAGTTTGAATCCTTGGCTACTTCCTATGATAGAAAATATTATGGTATCGAATATTATTTTTTATATTTATAATATCAACAGTTTTGATCCAATTGAATTACATTACAATTCATATATGTTAAGTTGAGGTTTAATGCATTTGATTAAAATTGAGCAAAAGAGAATATATAATTCATATTTCAAACTAGTTAGGGTAAAAAATATGATTGACTTGATTGAAGCCTAACCAATCTGACCTACAATTCAGGTCAACCTAGACACAACGCAGTTTGATACCAAATATTTGCTAACTGTAGCATGATTTGTATGTAATAGAGGTGTTCAAAGATTCAACATTAGTTCAATCATTTCAATGAGCTGTAGAGTTTAGATGTACTAGAAATCTAAACCGCCCTGTCCTTGAAGATTTTCCCAGTTGTTCAATCATCTTTCAATCCCATGTACGGTTAGAGAGTTTTATTCAGAAACCTTTCTTTCTTTGAAGGTCAATGTTATTTATCTATTTATAATCCTTTACTCAATTTAAATTCCCATCCTGCATGTCCTAGTTAGGCTCCAAATTCAGTCACCACTCAAACACAATCCCTTATTGTGATAGCAAACCTGTACATTGAAAGAAAAATGAACNTCAAAAGAGAAGATATAATGCATATTTCAAACTAGTTAGTGTAAAAAATATGATTGACTTGATTGAAGCCTAACCAATCTGACCTACAATTCAGGTCAACCTAAACACAACGCAGTTTGATACCAAATATTTGCTAACTGTAGCATGATTTGTATGTAATAGAGGTGTTCAAAGATTCAACATTAGTTCAATCATTTCAATGAGCTGTAGAGTTTAGATGTACTAGAAATCTAAACCGCCCTGTCCTTGAAGATTTTCCCAGTTGTTCAATCATCTTTCAATCCCATGTACGGTTAGAGAGTTTTATTCAGAAACCTTTCTTTCTTTGAAGGTCAATGTTATTTATCTATTTATAATCCTTTACTCAATTTAAATTCCCATCCTGCATGTCCTAGTTAGGCTCCAAATTCAGTCACCACTCAAACACAATCCCTTATTGTGATAGCAAACCTGTACATTGAAAGAAAAATGAACCACAATTTTACAAATGATCCTATTTTTTCAAATGATTCCAACCACGAAGATGTGTTTCCGGAGGAGGAAGCTTCGGGGGATTGTGACTACTTTGATGGTGTTCTCAAATACATAAATCAAATNAACCACGAAGATGTGTTTCCGGAGGTGGAAGCTTCGGGGGATTGTGACTACTTTGATGGTGTTCTCAAATACATAAATCAAATGCTAATGGAAGAGGATAACTTGGAGAATAAACCTTGCATGTTCCAAGACTGCTCTGCTCTCCAAGCTACTGAGAAATCCTTCCACGATCTTCTTGGTCAGAAGTATCCTCCGCCGCCTTCATACCAACAATACTCTTCAATCCCTGATCAAAATGCTTACAACCCAGATGGTAATTTCACTAGTAGTCACTGTAGTACTAGCTGTACCGTTGTGAACACCTTTGTTGAGCCCAATTGGATTAGTGATCAGTGCGCGGTTGAACCAGGTTTTGGACAATCTTCTCTTCTTGACCACAACTTCCAGTCTAATTTNACATCTCTCGGCAGACACTTCTTGAGTCTAGATTTAGGGGGAACCCCCACGTATAACTAGGGGGTAGGGGAGTCTTTGGAATAAGAGGAGCCTTGTCAGGAGAAATAATGTAAACCCCCACATGTCTAAACTATCAACAATCGTCCAATTAGCTTCGTTTNGTCTTCTTGTTCTTCAAACAACTTCTGCGATGTTGTTGATGGGTTATGGGACTCTCATGTGACTCCATTTCAGGTTTTAGATTCAGCCATAGACACCCAATTTGCCTCGCAGATACAGCCCATGGGAGAGGAAGAAAGAGTTGACCATTCATTTCCAATTAATGAATTTGTGAATTATGGCTTTGAGGAACAATTACAAAACATGTCAAGTTGCAAGAAAAATCAATACCGAGAAGTTAATGATTATGCAGAAGAGGAGCCAACTAAAAAACAGTTGGCGGGTTATGCTGAAGAGATTGAGCAACCAGAGATGTTTGATAAGTTGTTGCTTTGTCCTGCTAGCAATCCTGGTTTGCAAGATGATCATTCCACGAAAAATGGAGCAAGGAACAACATGGAGCAGAATATTGGGCAGTCACCAGGATCAAAAAGGGGCCGAAGCCGAAAGGCACGAGGTAACAATAGAAGAGAATTGGTGGATTTGAGGGGTCTCCTAACTCAGTGTTCTCAAGCTGTGGCAAGCTTCGATAGCAGGATCGCCAACAAACTGCTGAAGCGGATCAGGGAGCATTCTTCGCCTTACGGTGATGGTACTGAGAGGGTGGCACATTATATTTCGAATGCCCTCGAGGCACGCCTGGCCGGAACTGGGACAGCATTATATGCAGCTTTGAGTACCAGGAGAACATCAGCCACTGAAATGTTGAAAGCTTACCGGGCCTATGCAACTGCATGCCCATTCTATCGAATGTCAAACACTTTTGCAAACAAATCAATTGGGAATGTATCTAGTGGAGTGACAAGGCTTCACATAGTTGATTTTGGTATTTTGTATGGCTTTCAATGGCCCTGCATTATCCAGGGTCTCTCTAATCGCCCTGGTGGGCCTCCAAAGCTTCGTATTACAGGTATAGATTTTCCCCAATCGGGCTTTCGGCCAGCAGAGAGGGTTGAGGAGACAGGACATCGCCTAGCAAATTATTGCAAGAGATTCAACATTCCCTTTGAGTACAATGCAATAGCAAAGAAATGGGAAACTATCCAACCTGATGATATTAAGATTGGCAGAGATGAAATGCTTATTGTTAACTGTTTGTACCGGCTAAGGAATGTGCCTGATGAAACGGTAATGTATAACAGTCCAAGAGATGCTGTTCTGAATTTGATCAGGAGGTTGAACCCTGCTATGTTCATGCACGGAGTTGCAAATGGGAAATATAGTGGCCCCTTTTTTGGTCCACGATTTCGAGAGGCGCTCTTCCATTTCTCTGCACTGTTTGATATGTTTGAGGCAAACTTGCCACGAGAAGATGAGGACAGATTACGGTTTGAGAGAGAGGTTTTTGGAAGGGAAGCCATGAATGTGGTAGCATGTGAGGTTACTGAGAGGGTTGAGAGGCCAGAGACATACAAGCAGTGGCAAGTTCGGAATCAGAGGGCTGGTTTCAGGCAGCTCCCACTGAAGCAGGACATCATGGAGGAGGTAAGAACTAAGAAGCTGCGCTACCACAAGGATTTTGTGGTAGGTGAAGACGGCAACTGGATGTTGCAGGGTTGGAAGGGGAGGATTATTTATGCTCTCTCCTGTTGGAAGCCTGATCAGGACTAATAATAGGTTTGTAATCCTTTGCTCCTTGGGTTTGATGGGAAATGTTATTATATTACTAGTTTTAATATTATTTTGGAAGTTTTGATTTTATCAAATTAAATTAGGATTCAAATGTATCAAATTATAATTTAGTGGAGTCAATTAAGATCGATTGCTTACGATTGATCTCGAATATTTAGTGATGATACCCAAAATATGATTAAGGTTGAACTCGGGTGCTCAGTTCGGCATGTCTGCAATCGCGCAGCTCATGGTGAGCTGTCAGAGGTGCTTAGGTCAGTTTTCCCTAATGACAATGCCACCCAGCTAACAGCAAGGATGATAGATGGTAATCACCAAAGTGCAACGCATAAATCGCAATAGCTTTATGTTCGAGCAAGAGAACCACAACCACCAAGGCACCACCCATGGAGACTACATAATAGACGTGTCTATTACAGATAAGAGGCAAGGATCACGCCGAAATATCAGACAAAACCCTGAGAGACTATAAATAAGATGCATATCCCTCACAATGAAGGACAAGCAACCAGTGTAAACAAATATTCTATGTAATCCTCCTTTTTATGAATAAAATCTTCCCTAGGAGCAAAAAAATCTCTTGAGAGTGAATTAGCCGAGCTCCTGAGCTGGTGAACCAGTATAAACTCCCCTTTTACAATCCCCCATCACTCTTGACTAATCCTAAAGAGCCTAAGAGCTCTGATTGGATCATCCAGTGATTCCCTAACCACTGCGAACAATAACCCTGTTCAATTGCACAGCACAAACCATGGTCATTTCAACAGTGGGGGTTGGAGATACTCAAACCCCTTCCAGGAAGCACTCGATAATGTAAATTCACAATAATTAGGGTAGATTACTTCACTAAATGGGCTGAGGTGGAATCTGTTTCAAAAATCACAGAGCAAAAAATCCAGAACTTCACTTGGAAATCTATAATCTGCAAATTTGGGGTCCCAATGGCACTCATCTATGATAACAGGAAACAGTTCAATAATTTCAGGTTCAAAAGATTCTCTACCAATCTGAGTATAAAGAATTACTTCTTGGCACCGGCCCACCCTCAGTTAAATGGGTAAGTAGAGGTGACCATCTAAACTATCAAAACAGTTCTAAAAATCAAGCTCGAAGCCTTAAAGAGTCAATGGGTGGAACATCTACCGGGAGTACTATGGGCCTACAGAACCATCGCCAGAACAACCACTAATGAAACACTTTTTGCCTTGGCATATGGCACCGAGGTGGTGGCCCCTGTTGAAATAGGCATTCTATCCCTAGGAATAGAGCTCGTCAACTATCATAGAAAAACAACATGGTACTCCAACAGGAGGCTGAGGAGTTTCAAGGTGGGAGACTTAGTCCTTGAGAAGCTCCTCCCAGCCAGAAAGAACCCCTCTCATGGAAAGGTGGGACCCAATTGGTAAAGCCCATACATCATGACTAGAATAGTCATACCAAAGAATTACGAGCTATAGACTAAGGAAAGAAGAGCATTGCCTCACTCAGGGAACGCTGATCACTTGAAGAAATTCTATTAATAGTTGAGAAAAACAAAAAATCCTATTTTTTAAAAATTTGTTGTAATAAATGAGAAGTTTCAGGTTAATTGCCATTCTTCTACTAATAGATGAGCTTTTTAGCTCATAACAAAATATGAGATTCTCAGCTTGTAACAAAAGATGAGCTCTATAACTCATAAATTAAATATGAGCTTCTCAGCTCATAACAAAAGATGAGCTCTTTAGCTTATAAATTAAAGGTGAGCTTCTCAGCTTATAACAAAAGATGAGCTGGTGGAGGGGACAGACCTCACATTTGAGCATTTTTAGCAAACAAAGATGCTCCCAAAAGACCAAAACTCTCCTCAAAGAACGGTGTGAGGGGAAAAATGACACATAAATATCAAAAGCAAGATATGCTAGATTTTTCATTAACTTTCTTCTAAAGTTTGATATGCAAGTTAACTTTCTTTCAAAATTACATACTACAAAAAGACCTAAGTATCCGCTATAGTTCCCATTGTCTCTTCAGCTCCTGGAGGTAGCTCGGTAGCAGCATCAGTTGAGATAGGGAAATTGTCAAGCAAAGAAGATTTAGGGGCCTCATCTCCAGCAGAAGCAGTGGGGGGCTGGGGGGCATCCAGGGTAGCCTTAGACATGTTCACCTCTGCATGAATAGCCGTCTCGGAAGAAGCTGCCAGGGATAGGACAGACTCAGAAATCCTGATCTCAGCCTTAGAAGGAATGAACTAAAAGCCCTGACCTCGACTTCAGTAGGGGCAACCTTAAGATCCTCGACCTTAGCCTCCTTCCCTGTAGCTGATCCTACTTCTTCTTCGTCCAGAGGAGGTTTGAAGTCAAAATCCAGCTCTGGGTACTTGTCCATTGCTTACACTTGAAAAGTAAAATAGCTTTTGGCCCAGGCCATGACACACTCGTCCTTAAGCTCAAAAAACTTGGTGTCCCTTTCCAGCAGCTTGGCCCTCTTGTCCTCAATCTCCTTCAGACAAACGACGTTGACTTTAGCAAGGTCCTTGTAGTCACTCTTTACTGCCTTAACAGCTTCACGTGCCTCGAAGACGTCCTTCCATACTTGAACCAGGCCATTTGTCTTGAGCTTCACCTCATCACTTTTCTTCTTAACCCCAACTTCAAGTTTCATATTTGCTGAGCTCAGACCCTGTATCTGATTTCTTAGGTCCTGTGTCTAATCTCTCATATCATCATTGGCAAAAGTCTGTTCAGAGACCTTAAGCTTAGAGGACTTCAGGGATTTTTGGGCCATCCCTACAGCCTTCTTTGAGGCCCGAATCTTGCCCATCGGGCTTCCACATGGATTGCCATCTGCAAAACAAGACCACAGATCAGCAAGATTAAACAACAAAACCAATGAGCCCATGAGCCTAGAATCAAAGATGAAAGCCTTGAACTAATTGAAGCGGCCCCACAAAAGGCAGTGGTAGCTGAGGTGGATAGAGGCATTGAAAAGGCCTCCTGGATGTTCACCTCAAGAATAAAAGAAAGAAGGGTATGGGCGGCCAAGTTCATATCCTTGATAAGGGAACCCCCGTCTAGGGTAGCCCAATTTGGAGAACCTTTTGTTAAGACCACCAGAGGGAAAGCCTCACCAGCAGGTTCGATGGAGAAAGAACCCCGTAAAGACGGAGCCAAAGACTTTAGAGCCCCAACCATCTCTTTCGCTGAGAAAAAGGCTTGACATCTCTCGGCAGACACTTCTTGAGTCTAGATTTAGGGGGAACCCCCACGTATGACTAGGGGGTAGGGGAGTCTTTGGAATAAGAGGAGCCTTGTCAGGAGGAATAATGTAAACCCCCACATGTCTAAACTATCAACAATCGTCCAATTAGCTTCGTTTTGTATTTAATGTCTCCATTTACATCCAAAATCAAAATATAAGAATAATAAGTATATTTAGGTTCCAAATAAGTATAAAATGCTAAATATTAAATTAGAAAAAAATATGACATTTTGTATTCTCATCAATTAGCTAGCTTAGAGGAATTAAAGAAAAATGTTGATGGATATACTAGTTCTACATCATGTTGTTATAAATGATTTTAGGAGACGGATGGTAATTTGATTTTGGTTAATGAATGATGCTAGACATGGATCTTTATACAAGTCATACTATCTATATTGGAGATAGATATAAGATAGAATTTGTAACAAAAGACACTCAAACTCGAGTTAGACAAATATAGAAGAACCAAACAGTCCGGCAGACTACCTTTCACCAATTTGATCATAACTCTTTGTTGGAAAGTCCAAATTGTGCACCGTTATTTTTGTNGGGGGGCATCCAGGGTAGCCTTAGACATGTTCACCTCTGCATGAATAGCCGTCTCGGAAGAAGCTGCCAGGGATAGGACAGACTCAGAAATCCTGATCTCAGCCTTAGAAGGAATGAACTAAAAGCCCTGACCTCGACTTCAGTAGGGGCAACCTTAAGATCCTCGACCTTAGCCTCCTTCCCTGTAGCTGATCCTACTTCTTCTTCGTCCAGAGGAGGTTTGAAGTCAAAATCCAGCTCTGGGTACTTGTCCATTGCTTACACTTNAAGGCACGCCTGGCCGGAACTGGGACAGCATTATATGCAGCTTTGAGTACCTGGAGAACATCAGCCACTGAAATGTTGAAAGCTTACCGGGCCTATGCAACTGCATGCCCATTCTATNCCGTCCTTAAGCTCAAAAATTTTGGTGTCCCTTTCCAGCAGCTTGGCCCTCTTGTCCTCAATCTCCTTCAGACAAACGACGTTGACTTTAGCAAGGTCCTTGTAGTCANCCCATTCTATCGAATGTCAAACACTTTTGCAAACAAATCAATTGGGAATGTATCTAGTGGAGTGACAAGGCTTCACATAGTTGATTTTGGTATTTTGTATGGCTTTCAATGGCCCTGCATTATCCAGGGTCTCTCTAATCGCCCTGGTGGGCCTCCAAAGCTTCGTATTACAGGTATAGATTTTCCCCAATCGGGCTTTCGGCCAGCAGAGAGGGTTGAGGAGACAGGACATCGCCTAGCAAATTATTGCAAGAGATTCAACATTCCCTTTGAGTACAATGCAATAGCAAAGAAATGGGAAACTATCCAACCTGATGATATTAAGATTGGCAGAGATGAAATGCTTATTGTTAACTGTTTGTACCGGCTAAGGAATGTGCCTGATGAAACGGTAATGTATAACAGTCCAAGAGATGCTGTTCTGAATTTGATCAGGAGGTTGAACCCTGCTATGTTCATGCACGGAGTTGCAAATGGGAAATATAGTGGCCCCTTTTTTGGTCCACGATTTCGAGAGGCGCTCTTCCATTTCTCTGCACTGTTTGATATGTTTGAGGCAAACTTGCCACGAGAAGATGAGGACAGATTACGGTTTGAGAGAGAGGTTTTTGGAAGGGAAGCCATGAATGTGGTAGCATGTGAGGTTACTGAGAGGGTTGAGAGGCCAGAGACATACAAGCAGTGGCAAGTTCGGAATCAGAGGGCTGGTTTCAGGCAGCTCCCACTGAAGCAGGACATCATGGAGGAGGTAAGAACTAAGAAGCTGCGCTACCACAAGGATTTTGTGGTAGGTGAAGACGGCAACTGGATGTTGCAGGGTTGGAAGGGGAGGATTATTTATGCTCTCTCCTGTTGGAAGCCTGATCAGGACTAATAATAGGTTTGTAATCCTTTGCTCCTTGGGTTTGATGGGAAATGTTATTATATTACTAGTTTTAATATTATTTTGGAAGTTTTGATTTTATCAAATTAAATTAAGATTCAAATGTATCAAATTATAATTTAGTGGAGTCAATTAAGATCGATTGCTTACGATTGATCTCGAATATTTAGTGATGATACCCAAAATATGATTAAGGTTGAACTCGGGTGCTCAGCTCGGCATGTCTGCAATCGCGCAGCTCATGGTGAGCTGTCAGAGGTGCTTAGGTCAGTTTTCCCTAATGACAATGCCACCCAGCTAACAGCAAGGATGATAGATGGTAATCACCAAAGTGCAACGCATAAATCGCAATAGCTTTACGTTCGGGCAAGAGAACCACAACCACCAAGGCACCACCCATGGAGACTACATAATAGACGTGTCTATTACAGATAAGAGGCAAGGATCACGCCGAAATATCAGACAAAACCCTGAGAGACTATAAATAAGATGCATATCCCTCACAATGAAGGACAAGCAACCAGTGTAAACAAATATTCTATGTAATCCTCCTTTTTATGAATAAAATCTTCCCTAGGAGCAAAAAAATCTCTTGAGAGTGAATTAGCCGAGCTCCTGAGCTGGTGAACCAGTATAAACTCCCCTTTTACAATCCCCCAACACTCTTGACTAATCCTAAAGAGCCTAAGAGCTCTGATTGGATCATCCAGTGATTCCCTAACCACTGCGAACAATAACCCTGTTCAATTGCACAGCACAAACCATGGTCATTTCAACAGTGGGGGTTAGAGATACTCAAACCCCTTCCAGGAAGCACTCGATAATGTAAATTCACAATAATTAGGGTAGATTACTTCACTAAATGGGCTGAGGTGGAATCTTTTTCAAAAATCACAGAGCAAAAAATCCAGAACTTCACTTGAAAATCTATAATCTGCAAATTTGGGGTCCCAATGGCACTCATCTATGATAACAGGAAACAGTTCAATAATTTCAGGTTCAAAAGATTCTCTACCAATCTGAGTNTTTTCAAAAATCACAGAGCAAAAAATCCAGAACTTCACTTGGAAATCTATAATCTGCAAATTTGGGGTCCCAATGGCACTCATCTCGGATAACAGGAAACAGTTCAATAATTTCAGGTTCAAAAGATTCTCTACCAATCTGAGTATAAAGAATTACTTCTTGGCACCGGCCCACCCTCAGTTAAATGGGTAAGTAGAGGTGACCATCTAAACTATCAAAACAGTTCTAAAAATCAAGCTCGAAGCCTTAAAGAGTCAATGGGTGGAACATCTACCGGGAGTACTATGGGCCTACAGAACCATCGCCAGAACAACCACTAATGAAACACTTTTTGCCTTGGCATATGGCACCGAGGTGGTGGCCCCTGTTGAAATAGGCATTCTATCCCTAGGAATAGAGCTCGTCAACTATCATAGAAAAACAACATGGTACTCCAACAGGAGGCTGAGGAGTTTCAAGGTGGGAGACTTAGTCCTTGAGAAGCTCCTCCCAGCCAGAAAGAACCCCTCTCATGGAAAGGTGGGACCCAATTGGTAAAGCCCATACATCATGACTAGNGTCAGGCTGAGGAGTTTCAAGGTGGGAGACTTAGTCCTTGAGAAGCTCCTCCCAGCCAGANAGTCATATGGATCAAATTGGAGATTCTTAGTGGAAAAATCGTAATTTTAGAGAAAACAAAAACAGACTGTGAACAGTATTTTTCGGGGTTGACTGTGTTTAAAACACTGATTTCAACCTCTTTACTCTTATTTCTTTCACTCCACTCTCACCCCACTCCTCTTGGAATCCTAGGAGAAGGTAAAAGAAAGGAAGGAAAGAAGAAAGGAGGTCTATAGGGCTTGAGCTTTCACTTAGAATTTTTGATTCAAGGTAGGGGTTTCTCTCACTCTTATTCATTGAGGTTAGGGCTATGTATATATATATATATATATATATATATATATTNATCATAGAAAAACAACATGGTACTCCAACAGGAGGGTCAGGCTGAGGAGTTTCAAGGTGGGAGACTTAGTCCTTGAGAAGCTCCTC
Organism: Ilex paraguariensis; assembly: GCA_963454935.2. Classification (NCBI taxonomy): domain Eukaryota; kingdom Viridiplantae; phylum Streptophyta; class Magnoliopsida; order Aquifoliales; family Aquifoliaceae; genus Ilex; species Ilex paraguariensis. The sequence continues at coordinate 2,243,263 of CAUOFW020002280.1, forward strand.
CCAGCCAGAAAGAACCCCTCTCATGGAAAGGTGGGACCCAATTGGTAAAGCCCATACATCATGACTAGAATAGTCATACCAAAGAATTACGAGCTATAGACTAAGGAAAGAAGAGCATTGCCTCACTCAGGGAACGCTGATCACTTGAAGAAATTCTATTAATAGTTGAGAAAAACAAAAAATCCTATTTTTTAAAAATTTGTTGTAATAAATGAGAAGTTTCAGGTTAATTGCCATTCTTCTACTAATAGATGAGCTTTTTAGCTCATAACAAAATATGAGATTCTCAGCTTGTAACAAAAGATGAGCTCTATAACTCATAAATTAAATATGAGCTTCTCAGCTCATAACAAAAGATGAGCTATTTAGCTCATAAACAAAAGATGAGCTCTTTAGCTTATAAATTAAAGGTGAGCTTCTCATCTTATAACAAAAGATGAGCTGGTGGAGTGGACAGACCTCACATTTGAGCATTTTTAGCAAACAAAGATGCTCCCAAAAGACCAAAACTCTCCTCAAAGAATGGTGTGAGGGGAAAAATGACACATAAATATCAAAAGCAAGATATGCTAGATTTTTCATTAACTTTCTTCTAAAGTTTGATATGCAAGTTAACTTTCTTTCAAAATTACAGACTACAAAAAGACCTAAGTATCCGCTATAGTTCCCATTGTCTCTTCAGCTCCTGGAGGTAGCTCGGTAGCAGCATCAGTTGAGATAGGGAAATTGTCAAGCAAAGAAGATTTAGGGGCCTCATCTCCAGCAGAAGCAGTGGGGGGCTAGGGGGCGTCCAGGGTAGCCTTAGACATGTTCACCTCTGCATGAATAGCCGTCTCGGAAGAAGCTGCCAGGGATGGGACAGACTCAGAAATCCTGATCTCAGCCTTAGAAGGAATGAACTAAAAGCCCTGACCACGACTTCAGTAGGGGCAACCTTAAGATCCTCGACCTTAGCCTCCTTCCCTGTAGCTGATCCTGCTTCTTCGTCGTCCAGAGGAGGTTTGAAGTCAAAATCCAGCTCTGGGTACTTGTCCATTGCTTACACTTGAAAAGTAAAATAGCTTTTGGCCCAGGCCATGACACACCCGTCCTTAAGCTCAAAAATTTTGGTGTCCCTTTCCAGCAGCTTGGCCCTCTTGTCCTCAATCTCCTTCAGACAAACGACGTTGACTTTAGCAAGGTCCTTGTAGTCACTCTTTACTGCCTTAACAGCTTCACGTGCCTCGAAGACGTCCTTCCATACTTGAACCAGGCCATTTGTCTTGAGCTTCACCTCATCACTTTTCTTCTTAACCCCAACTTCAAGTTTCATATTCGCTGAGCTCAGACCCTGTATCTGATTTCTTAGGACCTGTGTCTAATCTCTCATATCATCATTGGCGAAAGTCTGTTCAGAGACCTTAAGCTTAGAGGACTTCAGGGATTTTTGGGCCATCCCTACAGCCTTCTTTGAGGCCCGAATCTTGCCCATCGGGCTTCCACATGGATTGCCATCTGCAAAACAAGACCACAGATCAGCAAGATTAAACAACAAAACCAATGAGCCCATGAGCCTAGAATCAAAGATGAAAGCCTTGAACTAATTGAAGCGGCCCCACAAAAGGCAGTGGTAGCTGAGGTGGATAGAGGCATTGAAAAGGCCTCCTGGATGTTCACCTCAAGAATAAAAGAAAGAAGGGTATGGGCGGCCAAGTTCATATCCTTGATAAGGGAACCCCCGTCTAGGGTAGCCCAATTTGGAGAACCTTTTGTTAAGACCACCAGAGGGAAAGCCTCACCAGCAGGTTCGATGGAGAAAGAACCCCGTAAAGACGGAGCCAAAGACTTTAGAGCCCCAACCATCTCTTTCGCTGAGAAAAAGGCTTGACATCTCTCGGCAGACACTTCTTGAGTCTAGATTTAGGGGGAACCCCCACGTATGACTAGGGGGTAGGGGAGTCTTTGGAATAAGAGGAGCCTTGTCAGGAGGAATAATGTAAACCCCCACATGTCTAAACTATCAACAATCGTCCAATTAGCTTCGTTTTGTATTTAATGTCTCCATTTACATCCAAAATCAAAATATAAGAATAATAAGTATATTTAGGTTCCAAATAAGTATAAAATGCTAAATATTAAATTAGAAAAAAATATGACATTTTGTATTCTCATCAATTAGCTAGCTTAGAGGAATTAAAGAAAAATGTTGATGGATATACTAGTTCTACATCATGTTGTTATAAATGATTTTAGGAGACGGATGGTAATTTGATTTTGGTTAATGAATGATGCTAGACATGGATCTTTATACAAGTCATACTATCTATATTGGAGATAGATATAAGATAGAATTTGTAACAAAAGACACTCAAATTCGAGTTAGACAAATATAGAAGAACCAAGCAGTCCGGCAGACTACCTTTCACCAATTTGATCATAACTCTTTGTTGGAAAGTCCAAATTGTGCACCGTTATTTTTGTTAGAACCCTAACTCGTATATCTTTCCAACCATATAGATCACACATACTAGAAATATCTGAGTCAAATCATTTTATTCTCCGAAGTTGATCACAAATCTGTACTATGGTATTCCTTGGATAGTAAAGTGTTGTACTTTCTTCTTAGACTTTGAAGGTGTAAACCCCCACATGTTTATCTCAATATATTAATGTACTTGTTTAGTGATTCTTATATATGTAATGATGTAAGAATAAATCATATATATTGAAACCATAAGAATAAATACTATGGAGGAATAAAATAATAATTTTAATGTTTCGAGTGTAAATTTATTTTAGTTTTGAAATAAATCATAAAAATAAATATTTTTAGGTTAAAATAACATTAAAAATGAATCTGTGACGTCGAAAAACCTAAGGGGGAGTCATATGGATCAAATTGGAGATTCTTAGTGGAAAAATCGTAATTTTAGAGAAAACAAAAACAAACTGTGAACAGTATTTTTCGGGGTTGACTGTGTTTAAAACGCTGATTTCAACCTCTTTACCCTTATTTCTTTCACTCCACTCTCACCCCACACCTCTTGGAATCCTAGGAGAAGGTAAAAGAAAGGAAGGAAAGAAGAAAGGAGGTCTATAGGGCTTGGGCTTTCACTTAGAATTTTTGATTCAAGGTAGGGGTTTCTCTCACTCTTATTCATTGAGGCTAGGGCTATGTATATATATATATATGTTTTTGACTCTAAATCTTATATATGTGTTAGTAAATCTTTGATGTTTGATATTCTTGCAAATATTGTCATGTTTAAAACAAGGCTATGATTGGATTGTCATGACACCTTTATTTCTTATTTGAAAACCCTTGTTCTCATGAGATGTGGATTTTTCTCTCAATATTCATGTGTTCTTGATTTCTAAAACTTTAGTGCTTTGCGTTGAGTAATAAATGATGTTGTTGTGATCTCTTGTATTTTTCCTTAATTGGTTATTAAAATTGTTACATGATAAATTTGGGAATTTTGAGATATGCTTGTAAAAATGAGAAATTGTGAATTTTGTATTTATTTGGAATTGTTGGTGAATTGAGAATATTTTGGTTTCCTCATTTGTATGGTGGTTGTGATGGACTTGGCTTGCGATCGAGAGATGCTATAGAGTGTTAGAGGTTAGTCTATCCTAGTGGGGGTGAGATGGTTTCCTACCACTTGTAGTGGGTTGTCATCTGGTAATGCGACCACTATCGTTCATTAGAGTTCGAACAAGGGATAATATATTTTTCCTAGAAAGGGACTCGTCACTGCCATTGGGATGGTAGACGCCCTTTTCTAAAGTGCTTGTGATTGTGATCGTGATTGTGATTGGTGAACTACGTATAATCGTTGGGTAGATTCATGAAAAGCAATCAACATACAGGATAAGGGGATGAACCAAAATACATGGGACGATGGATTGGATCGTCTTGTCAGTGCATTAGTATGAGACAATGCATCGAAAGGTGCCCTTCCTAAATGATTTAAATTTGAAAATGGTATATTATTGTGAAATTTACTTTATCCTTTCACTTGATTATTGTTACGGTTTAAATTGGGGATCTATTTAAAATGTCATATTTTTCCTTAAAAATTGATATATGTTATTTACGAAATGAGGCCGACCGATTTTTATCTGTTTTTTAAACTTTGTTCGAGTTTGAGAGAATTTTTCTACAGAGCTTCGTGCTCACCCCCTACAGTTAAACATTTTACAAATTATGGGTCATAGGAGGAGCTCGGTGCTAACGAGCAGGGCCATGGAGAAGCTTCATTAGAGGGGTACTTGGATCCCGAGTGGGACATCTAGAGATGTCGTTTATTTTTGTGCTAGATTAGGAACGATTATGTACAATCCTGTAAAGTCTAGTATTTNTTTGACTCTAAATCGTATATATGTGTTAGTAAATCTTTGATGTTTGATATTCTTGCAAATATTGTCATGTTTAAAACAAGGCTATGATTGGATTGTCATGACACCTTTATTTCTTATTTGAAAACCCTTGTTCTCATGAGATGTGGATTTTTCTCTCAATATTCATGTGTTCTTGATTTCTAAAACTTTAGTGCTTTGCGTTGAGTAATAAATGATGTTGTTGTGATCTCTTGTATTTTTCCTTAATTGNTTGGTGTCCCTTTCCAGCAGCTTGGCCCTCTTGTCCTCAATCTCCTTCAGACAAACGACGTTGACTTTAGCAAGGTCCTTGTAGTCACTCTTTACTGCCTTAACAGCTTCACGTGCCTCGAAGACGTCCTTCCATACTTGAACCAGGCCATTTGTCTTGAGCTTCACCTCATCACTTTTCTTCTTAACCCCAACTTCAAGTTTCATATTCGCTGAGCTCAGACCCTGTATCTGATTTCTTAGGTCCTGTGTCTAATCTCTCATATCATCATTGGCAAAAGTCTGTTCAGAGACCTTAAGCTTAGAGGACTTCAGGGATTTTTGGGCCATCCCTACAGCCTTCTTTGAGGCCCGAATCTTGCCCATCGGGCTTCCACATGGATTGCCATCTGCAAAACAAGACCACAGATCAGCAAGATTAAACAACAAAACCAATGAGCCCATGAGCCTAGAATCAAAGATGAAAGCCTTGAACTAATTGAAGCGGCCCCACAAAAGGCAGTGGTAGCTGAGGTGGATAGAGGCATTGAAAAGGCCTCCTGGATGTTCACCTCAAGAATAAAAGAAAGAAGGGTATGGGCGGCCAAGTTCATATCCTTGATAAGGGAACCCCCGTCTAGGGTAGCCCAATTTGGAGAACCTTTTGTTAAGACCACCAGAGGGAAAGCCTCACCAGCAGGTTCGATGGAGAAAGAACCCCGTAAAGACGGAGCCAAAGACTTTAGAGCCCCAACCATCTCTTTCGCTGAGAAAAAGGCTTGACATCTCTCGGCAGACACTTCTTGAGTCTAGATTTAGGGGGAACCCCCACGTATGACTAGGGGGTAGGGGAGTCTTTGGAATAAGAGGAGCCTTGTCAGGAGGAATAATGTAAACCCCCACATGTCTAAACTATCAACAATCGTCCAATTAGCTTCGTTTTGTATTTAATGTCTCCATTTACATCCAAAATCAAAATATAAGAATAATAAGTATATTTAGGTTCCAAATAAGTATAAAATGCTAAATATTAAATTAGAAAAAAATATGACATTTTGTATTCTCATCAATTAGCTAGCTTAGAGGAATTAAAGAAAAATGTTGATGGATATACTAGTTCTACATCATGTTGTTATAAATGATTTTAGGAGACGGATGGTAATTTGATTTTGGTTAATGAATGATGCTAGACATGGATCTTTATACAAGTCATACTATCTATATTGGAGATAGATATAAGATAGAATTTGTAACAAAAGACACTCAAATTCGAGTTAGACAAATATAGAAGAACCAAGCAGTCCGGCAGACTACCTTTCACCAATTTGATCATAACTCTTTGTTGGAAAGTCCAAATTGTGCACCGTTATTTTTGTTAGAACCCTAACTCGTATATCTTTCCAACCATATAGATCACACATACTAGAAATATCTGAGTCAAATCATTTTATTCTCCGAAGTTGATCACAAATCTGNAGAACAAACTTGAGGAAAGGGTGCATAGAAAATCTAAGACCATTTTCAAAGGAAGCAATGAAGAATAAAGTCTTCTCGGGCAGCTCGGTGTCGTACTGAATATCTACATGGGGAGACCAGTAGTGCATGCCATTTAGAAAGCCATACCTCGCAGAGAGAACGCTTAGAAAATTGGGGTAACATTACCAAACCCCACAAGATCTGAAACTCGGGCCTCAACCTCAGCGTCCCCAACACTACTAGTCATCCCAGCTCCGCCTTTCTTAGATCTCCTCTTTCGAGATTTCTTAGACCTCGAGACTAGACTTGATAGGGGTAGAGGGACCTCCACCTCGACAACTTGGGCATCAAGGGCTTCAACACCAAGAAAGTTGTATATCTCATTGCCCATATCTCCCAAGTCATCTACCTCATCAGGATCCACAGATCGCCCCCTATGATGAGGTCGGACCTCGAACTCGGGAGATCTGTCATCCATGGTGAGAGAGACAATCGAAGCATTGACTTTGAAAGAAGCAGAAATAATAGGACAGGAAAAGGGGAGACTAAAGGAGGTGTAGAGAACGAGGATGTTCAAGAAATAGTTTTGGAGAGCCCTAGGGTCAAGGCTCCAATGACCGAAGAGAAAGATTCTAACTATAGAGTACGGATCTAAGAAAAAGGGCAGAAGGGACAAAGAACGATCTTGACTCCTAAAATAGCAAAAGTGAAAAGTCCAGAAATGGAGCAACCACCTTGAACTCGCAGGATCCAAGGTAGATAGAAACCCTAGAGAAAAAAGGAAAAAGAGCAAGACAGAGGACGTACCTAATTGAGGATGATCAACAATCGATGACTTAAGGTAGATTCACAGACAAAGCTGGTTTCAAGAAGGCCTAAAAAATGAACCTGGGCACTTGCCAAGAAAACCCGAGACATTTAAGAGAATGGAGAAGATGAAATCACGAAGAGATAGAAAGAGAGAAGAAGAAAAACAATAAAAGAATTTGAAATGATGGAAAAAGGCGGTTTAGCCTACGGATGCATTTAAGGTGTGTGTACTAACGAACAAGTGGAACCAAAAATGATGGACGTGCGTGGGAAATGAGGTAGAAGTGACTCACACACTTGCAATGCCGTAAAAATTGAGAAACGTCCCATCATACAAATCCTGAAGGCAAACCAAAGTAATCATGAGGCAGGTCAACTGCCAAACTGAGCTGACCTTGCCCACTAGAGCATTAGTCAGTCCTAGCCCATATAAGATAAAGTCTACTTGGCTAGGGATTGGAGGGCAACTGATGATACTCAAAATATGGCTAAGATTGAGCTTGGACGCTCAACTTGGCATGTCTGGAATCACATAGCTTATGGCGAGTTGCAAGAGGTGCTCACGTCAGTTTTCCCCAATGACAATTCCACCCAACTAACAACAAGGATGACAGTTGGTAATCACCAATGTGTAATGCATAAACCACAATGGCTTTAGGTTCGGGCAAGAGAACCGCAACCACCATGGCACCACCCACGGAGATTGCATAATAAACACATCTATTATAGATAAGAGGCAAATATCACACCAAAAAATTAGATAAAGCCCTGGGAGACTATATATAAGATGCATGTCCCTCACAACGAAGGACAAGCAACCAGTCTAAGCAAATATTCTGTGTAATCCTCCCTTTTATGAATAAAATCTTTCCCAAGAATAAGAGAATCCTTTGAGCGTGGATTAGTCGAGCTTCTAAGCTGATGAACTAGTATAAACTCCCTGTTTGCAATCCCCCATCATGCTTGACCAATCCTAAAGAGCCCTAAGAGATCTGACTGGATCATTTAGTGATTCCCTGACCAATGCGAACTATAACCCTGTTCAATTGCACAACACACACCATCATTTAGAATCTCATTGTTTTGATATGTCTGCATTCTTACTAGAGTTGATTGAGGTGAAATTTTTTAAATTCAAATTACCCACGTAGATTTTTTTGAGTGTTATAGGCAACTAGGGGTAACCCGTGCCTAAAGGCATGGTCCAACATAAGTGAAAAGTGATGAATTTTGGGAGGGGGGTAGGGAATTCAATCTGAATGGTTTTGAGAGGGTTGTTGGTAACATTTGGATGAGTTGATTTAAAACCTTTGGATGAACTTATTAAAGTCTGTCTTATTTTATATTATAGATTATCTAAACACGCAATAATCCCTAAACTCAAGCTATTATTGCTCATTCTCTTTGTATTAAAAAACTTAAATTCTATACTCCTCACATTAATTCAAAAATTGAAGTTACATAACAAAAAAAAAATCATTTACTCACTTGATGAAATTATAAATGAAAAAAAAAAAAAGAACTTTCATGAAATGCTAAAATCAAATGTATCACTTCAGTTCATTAGTAATGAATTTTAAAAACGGCACTATATAATTCAAAAGACAAATATCTAAATACTAAAAAGAATAAACTAGTTACCATAGAAAGAGTGAATAGATTAAGATAGTCATAATTTGGGGAAGATATGTGTATGATTTGGGAGGAGATTTGTTGTTGAATTAAGGGGTGAATATGAAAGCCAAATGGGATGTAAAAATGGAAGAACATTCATTTGGGGTAATTAAAAAGGGAAGGTGTCTTAAACGGGAAAACTAAATTCATTTGTTAATCTAAGTCGTCGAATTAATATTTTTGAATTGATCTGAATCACAAAAAATTAGACATAAGGTAGACCTTTAGATATAACTTATCTTTTGCTCTGAATTGATTTGAACCGTGAAAAACTCAGGAGGATTCAAATTTAACTCTATTTTATTATATCAATAATATTGCTNATGAACTAGTATAAACTCCCTGTTTGCAATCCCCCATCATGCTTGACCAATCCTAAAGAGCCCTAAGAGATCTGACTGGATCATTTAGTGATTCCCTGACCAATGCGAACTATAACCCTGTTCAATTGCACAACACACACCATCATTTAGAATCTCATTGTTTTGATATGTCTGCATTCTTACTAGAGTTGATTGAGGTGAAATTTTTTAAATTCAAATTACCCACGTAGATTTTTTTGAGTGTTATAGGCAACTAGGGGTAACCCGTGCCTAAAGGCATGGTCCAACATAAGTGAAAAGTGATGAATTTTGGGAGGGGGGTAGGGAATTCAATCTGAATGGTTTTGAGAGGGTTGTTGGTAACATTTGGATGAGTTGATTTAAAACCTTTGGATGAACTTATTAAAGTCTGTCTTATTTTATATTATAGATTATCTAAACACGCAATAATCCCTAAACTCAAGCTATTATTGCTCATTCTCTTTGTATTAAAAAACTTAAATTCTATACTCCTCACATTAATTCAAAAATTGAAGTTACATAACAAAAAAAAAATCATTTACTCACTTGATGAAATTATAAATGAAAAAAAAAAAAAGAACTTTCATGAAATGCTAAAATCAAATGTATCACTTCAGTTCATTAGTAATGAATTTTAAAAACGGCACTATATAATTCAAAAGACAAATATCTAAATACTAAAAAGAATAAACTAGTTACCATAGAAAGAGTGAATAGATTAAGATAGTCATAATTTGGGGAAGATATGTGTATGATTTGGGAGGAGATTTGTTGTTGAATTAAGGGGTGAATATGAAAGCCAAATGGAATGTAAAAATGGAAGAACATTCATTTGGGGTAATTAAAAAGGGAAGGTGTCTTAAACGGGAAAACTAAATTCATTTGTTAATCTAAGTCGTCGAATTAATATTTTTGAATTGATCTGAATCACAAAAAATTAGACATAAGGTAGACCTTTAGATATAACTTATCTTTTGCTCTGAATTGATTTGAACCGTGAAAAACTCAGGAGGATTCAAATTCAACTCTATTTTATTATATCAATAATATTGCTTGTTCTGTGACAGTATAAACAGATTTAGGAATGACCGAAAGTATCAAAGGAAATACGAATTAAATACTGATTTTTTTAAACAGAATTTAAATACTGATCAATCTCCTACGTTAACACACGTGGGGTAAACAGCATGGCGATAACTAGTATGACCAAGCCCACATAATCCTACCTACTTTGAAAAAATACAGATTTAATCGACTTATGTTATTGATTCAAATATGTCTAGTTATGGTTAATGAGGTTAATTAGAGTCCATCCAACAACCTATGATTGATCTCAATTTTTTTTCGGATATCATTAAGTTAGTATTTTTGTTATATTTGAGTTATAACTTAATTTGATTGAGGCAATTCATTTTTAATAATTTCGTTAGGATATCAAATTCCTAGAATTTTTTATTTCACCGCCTAGCCCCCACTTTAATGCATATATTTGGGGCAAAAAAAGAATTTAGAATCACTTTAAAAAAAATTTGAGCCTCTAATTTCTTTACAATTTTTGGTACAAAATACAAATTCAATTAATACGAAAATAACAAGTTTGGGCATAGTCTTAGTAGATACATGTGATAAACAAATGAACCTGATAAACCTATCAAATAAATATGTCCCTATAAATTCGACTAAACACGAAACAAATATGCTAAACACAACATATATATATATATATAATAAAAATTCGACTGTACAAAATTATAAATGAAACAAGTATCAATTTTGTCAATTCTTCTATGACATAGCTGAATCAATGCTTTTTTATTACATTTGTTTTTTCAGTCTTATCTATTTTTTATATAAATACTGAAAAAATGAGTTATCTTAACACAATTGTTTGTGTTAATTGATACTTTGTCACGTCCCATCTTCTTGAAAATTCCAAATAACTTTAGGATGAATTATTTAATTTTAAAATCCCTTAAAAGAACTATTTTAGAGGATCCTAAAAAAAGGTTTCTTATTTAAACCTTTTTCAAGGAACATACTAAAATATACAAGGAATATAAAGAGTAGCATAAGAGCATCTCTCGCCCTTATCTTTTTTTGTACCCAAATTTAAACTTGGGTAAAAATGGTTTAAAATGCTTCTTCACTGCTAGACTCATATTCATACCAAATGAAGAAAAATTCTTTTTTAAACCCAAATCAAGGAATACCCTTTTTTAAATCAAAATTTTTAATGATGAGATTACACATTTTTTAAAAGATTTAATAATCATATTTTATCTTTTTTTAAATTTGAGTCTATCTCTTTTAAAATTAGATTTCTCCATTTGAGATATCTATTATTAACTGAAATTTGAGTAAGAGTTTGAGTTTCCGTTAAAGATGGTCTAAGAGATATCTAAAAATCTTATAAATATTAAAAGACACATAAGATTCTAGAGGCACTATAAATATATTTGACAATATCACAAGTATTCATAATAAAACAAAAAACCTATAAATATGTGAGAGATTTCATTTGTAAGAACCAAGCAAACAAGTCTTAATTTAAATTCAAAGCACTTTTCGTTCGTATCATAGGCTTNGATCGAGAGATGCTATAGAGTGTTAGAGGTTAGTCTATCCTAGTGGGGGTGAGATGGTTTCCTACCACTTGTAGTGGGTTGTCATCTGGTAATGCGACCACTATCGTTCATTAGAGTTCGAACAAGGGATAATATATTTTTCCTAGGAAGGGACTCGTCACTGCCATTGGGATGGTAGACGCCCTTTTCTAAAGTGCTTGTGATTGTGATCGTGATTGTGATTGGTGAACTACGTATAATCGTTGGGTAGATTCATGAGAAGCAATCAACATACAGGATAAGGGGATGAACCAAAATACATGGGACGATGGATTGGATCGTCTTGTCAGTGCATTAGTATGAGACAATGCATCGAAAGGTGCCCTTCCTAAATGATTTAAATTTGAAAATGGTATATTATTGTGAAATTTACTTTATCTTTTCACTTGATTATTGTTACGGTTTAAATTGGGGATCTATTTAAAATGTCATATTTTTCCTTAAAAATTGATATATGTTATTTACGAAATGAGGCTGACCGATTTTTATCTGTTTTTTAAACTTTGTTCGAGTTTGAGAGAATTTTTCTACAGAGCTTCGTGCTCACCCCCTACAGTTAAACATTTTACAAATTATGGGTCATAGGAGGAGCTCGGTGCTAACGAGCAGGGCCATGGAGAAGCTTCATTAGAGGGGTACTTGGATCCCGAGTGGGACATCTAGAGATGTCGTTTATTTTTGTGCTAGATTAGGAACGATTATGTACAATCCTGTAAAGTCTAGTATTTTGTTTATTCCGCTGCTAAGTTCAATTGTAATTCTTTTGATGTAGTAGCCCTGGTTTGAGCTTATTCTTTTGGATAATATTGTAAATATTTTATGGATAAATGGACCCGATGTGGTCAATATAGTATAATTGTACAGGCTGTGTTTTGGGTAGAGCTCCCCGAACAAAGGAGACTCTACCTGAATGTTATTAAATTAAAGACCCCCGGTTATTTATGAATTTTATTAGTTGTTCTCATGGTATGAATGATTTTAGAAGGTAATGTCTTCCAGGGTGATTTTTGGGGCGNAGTGTTTTGGGTAGAGCTCCCCGAACAAAGGAGACTCTACCTGAATGTTATTAAATTAAAGACCCTCGGTTATTTATGAATTTTATTAGTTGTTCTCATGGTATGAATGATTTTAGAAGGTAATGTCTTCCAGGGTGATTTTTGGGGCGTTACAAATAATTGGTGAAGGGGTGTCTTCTGAAGAGAGGGGGTCGTCGGAGCAGGTGGGGGTCACCTCTACCCTCATAGTCTTTGAAGAAGGTCCCAGGTCACCTCCAAACCCAACCTCAGCCTTACATTTCCTCGCTGCCTTCTCTTTCCTTTGTAAGGCCATCTTGGCCCTTATCGATTCAGCATCCAGGGCCATAGAACTTGGACTTAAGAAAATGAAGGTGACAGGTCAGTGAATTGACAATAAGAGAAAACAGAGCAAGGGTTAAGGAAAAAGGTCTTACCAATAGATTCAACTTCCCCAACCATAGATAGTGGAATGTGAGTCTTAACTCTCACCTCGGGAAGACTGAATCCCTACCAAGTGAGCACCAGTGACGCGAGGAGCCTTGAATACTTTTTAGGAGGGCAATCCTCAAGTCCTAAAAGGACTATCTTCTCATTTGCATCAAAGTCAAGCTGAATACCTAGAAAAATAAAGAAAGTAAAGTTAGTAAGAAGAAGAAGAATTTAAGTCAGATCACCTTGACAAGAACTTACCCAAATTGTCTGGACTTATCCAAGTCTGAGGCACGAGGAGAGTGTCGGTGGCATCCTTTAGGTTAAACTCTCATTCCTTCCCAGACGCAAAGAAGAAGAGTTTCTTCCAACCCTTATGAGAGCTCGGTGATTACAGATTGGGTCTTCGCCTGTTTTGAAATATACAAAAAACCATTGACAAGAGAAAACTTAACATTAAAAAAGTGCATGAGCAGAGGGACTAAGGGGGCACCTAGGTCATTCTTCTTAAAGAAGACCAAGAGTCCCACTAGAATGCCCCAGGAGTTGGGGGAAAGTTGTTCTGGACAAACATTGAAGTGTTGGAGAACAAACTTGAGGAAAGGGTGCATAGAAAATCTAAGACCATTTTCAAAGGAAGCAATGAAGAATAAAGTCTTCTCGGGCAGCTCGGTGTCGTACTGAATATCTACATGGGGAGACCAGTAGTGCATGCCATTTAGAAAGCCATACCTCGCAGAGAGAACGCTTAGAAAATTGGGGTAACATTACCAAACCCCACAAGATCTGAAACTCGGGCCTCAACCTCAGCGTCCCCAACACTACTAGTCATCCCAGCTCCGCCTTTCTTAGATCTCCTCTTTCGAGATTTCTTAGACCTCGAGACTAGACTTGATAGGGGTAGAGGGACCTCCACCTCGACAACTTGGGCATCAAGGGCTTCAACACCAAGAAAGTTGTATATCTCATTGCCCATATCTCCCAAGTCATCTACCTCATCAGGATCCACAGATCGCCCCCTATGATGAGGTCGGACCTCGAACTCGGGAGATCTGTCATCCATGGTGAGAGAGACAATCGAAGCATTGACTTTAAAAGAAGCAGAAATAATAGGACTGGAAAAGGGGAGACTAAAGGAGGCGTAGAGAACGGGGATGTTCAAGAAATAGTTTTGGAGAGCCCTAGGGTCAAGGCTCCAATGACCGAAGAGAAAGATTCTAATTATAGAGTACGGATCTAAGAAAAAGGGCAGAAGGGACAAAGAACGATCTTGACTCCTAAAATAGCAAAAGTGAAAAGTCCAGAAATGGAGCAACCACCTTGAACTCGCAGGATCCAAGGTAGATAGAAACCCTAGAGAAAAAAGGAAAAATAGCAAGACAGAGGACATACCTAATTGAGGATGATCAACAATCGATGACTTAAGGTAGATTCACAGACAAAGCTGGTTTCAAGAAGGCCTAAAAAATGAACCTGGGCACTTGCCAAGAAAACCCGAGACATTTAAGAGAATGGAGAAGATGAAATCACGAAGAGATAGAAAGAGAGAAGAAGAAAAACAATAAAAGAATTTGAAATGATGGAAAAAGGTGGTTTAGCCTACAGATGCATTTAAGGTGTGTGTACTAACGGACAAGTGGAACCAAAAATGATGGACGTGCGTGGGAAATGAGGTAGAAGTGACTCACACACTTGCAATGCCGTAAAAATTGAGAAACGTCTCATCATACAAATCCTGAAGGCAAACCAAAGTAATCATGAGGCAGGTCAACTGCCAAACTGAGCTGACCTCGCCCACTAAAGCATTAGTCAGTCCTAGCCCATATAAGATAAAGTCTACCTGGCTAGGGATTGGAGGGCAACTGATGATACTCAAAATATGGCTAAGATTGAGCTTGGACGCTCAACTTGGCATGTCTGGAATCACATAGCTTATGGCGAGTTGCAAGAGGTGCTCACGTCAGTTTTCCCCAATGACAATTCCACCCAACTAACAACAAGGATGACAGTTGGTAATCACCAATGTGTAATGCATAAACCACAATGGCTTTAGGTTCGGGCAAGAGAACCGCAACCACCATGGCACCACCCACGGAGATTGCATAATAAACACATCTATTATAGATAAGAGGCAAATATCACACCAAAAAATTAGATAAAGCCCTGGGAGACTATATATAAGATGCATGTCCCTCACAACGAAGGACAAGCAACCAGTCTAAGCAAATATTCTGTGTAATCCTCCCTTTTATGAATAAAATCTTTCCCAAGAATAAGAGAATCCTTTGAGCGTGGATTAGTCGAGCTTCTAAGCTGATGAACTAGTATAAACTCCCTGTTTGCAATCCCCCATCATGCTTGACCAATCCTAAAGAGCCCTAAGAGATCTGACTGGATCATTTAGTGATTCCCTGACCAATGCGAACTATAACCCTGTTCAATTGCACAACACACACCATCATTTAGAATCTCATTGTTTTGATATGTCTGCATTCTTACTAGAGTTGATTGAGGTGAAATTTTTTAAATTCAAATTACCCACGTAGATTTTTTTGAGTGTTATAGGCAACTAGGGGTAACCCGTGCCTAAAGGCATGGTCCAACATAAGTGAAAAGTGATGAATTTTGGGAGGGGGGTAGGGAATTCAATCTGAATGGTTTTGAGAGGGTTGTTGGTAACATTTGGATGAGTTGATTTAAAACCTTTGGATGAACTTATTAAAGTCTGTCTTATTTTATATTATANGTGAACTAATATAAACTCCCTGTTTGCAATCCCCCATCATGCTTGACCAATCCTAAAGAGCCCTAAGAGATCTGACTAGATCATTTAGTGATTCCCTGACCAATGCGAACTATAACCCTGTTCAATTGCACAACACACACCATCATTTAGAATCTCATTGTTTTGATATGTCTGCATTCTTACTAGAGTTGATTGAGGTGAAATTTTTTAAATTCAAATTACCCACGTAGATTTTTTTGAGTGTTATAGGCAACTAGGGGTAACCCGTGCCTAAAGGCATGGTCCAACATAAGTGAAANTGTAGATTTTTTTGAGAGTTATAGGCAACTAGGGGTAACCCGTGCCTAAAGGCATGGTCCAACATAAGTGGAAAGTGATGAATTTTGGGAGGGGGGGTAGGGAATTCAATCTGAATAGTTTTGAGAGGGTTGTTGGTAACATTTGGATGAGTTGATTTAAAACCTTTGGATAGACTTATTAAAGTCTGTCTTATTTTATATTATAGATTATCTAAACACGCAATAATCTCCAAACTCAAGCTATTATTGCTCATTCTCTTTGTATTAAAAAACTTAAATTCTATACTCCTCACATTAATTCAAAAATTGAAGTTACATAACAAAAAAAAAATCATTTACTCACTTGATGAAATTATAAATGAAAAAAAAAAAAAGAACTTTCATGAAATGCTAAAATCAAATGTATCACTTCAGTTCATTAGTAATGAATTTTAAAAACGCACTATATAATTCAAAAGACAAAGATCTAAATACTAAAAAGAATAAACTAGTTACCATAGAAAGAGTGAATAGATTAAGATAGTCATAATTTGGGGAAGATATGTGTATGATTTGGGAGGAGATTTGTTGTTGAATTAAGGGGTGAATATGAAAGCCAAATGGAATGTAAAAATGGAAGAACATTCATTTGGGGTAATTAAAAAGGGAAGGTGTCTTAAACGGGAAAACTAAATTCATTTGTTAATCTAAGTCGTCGAATTAATATTTTTGAATTGATCTGAATCACAAAAAATTAGACATAAGGTAGACCTTTAGATATAACTTATCTTTTGCTCTGAATTGATTTGAACCGTGAAAAACTCAGGAGGATTCAAATTCAACTCTATTTTATTATATCAATAATATTGCTTGTTCTGTGACAGTATAAACAGATTTAGGAATGACCGAAAGTATCAAAGGAAATACGAATTAAATACTGATT
This sequence comes from Ilex paraguariensis, assembly GCA_963454935.2. Classification (NCBI taxonomy): domain Eukaryota; kingdom Viridiplantae; phylum Streptophyta; class Magnoliopsida; order Aquifoliales; family Aquifoliaceae; genus Ilex; species Ilex paraguariensis. The sequence goes on from CAUOFW020002280.1 coordinate 2,260,175, forward strand.
TTTTTAAACAGAATTTAAATACTGATCAATCTCCTACGTTAACACACGTGGGGTAAACAGCATGGCGATAACTAGTATGACCAAGCCCACATAATCCTACCTACTTTGAAAAAATACAGATTTAATCGACTTATGTTATTGATTCAAATATGTCTAGTTATGGTTAATGAGGTTAATTAGAGTCCATCCAACAACCTATGATTGATCTCAATTTTTTTTCGGATATCATTAAGTTAGTATTTTTGTTATATTTGAGTTATAACTTAATTTGATTGAGGCAATTCATTTTTAATAATTTCGTTAGGATATCAAATTCCTAGAATTTTTTATTTCACCGCCTAGCCCCCACTTTAATGCATATATTTGGGGCAAAAAAAGAATTTAGAATCACTTTAAAAAAAATTTGAGCCTCTAATTTCTTTACAATTTTTGGTACAAAATACAAATTCAATTAATACGAAAATAACAAGTTTGGGCATAGTCTTAGTAGATACATGTGATAAACAAATGAACCTGATAAACCTATCAAATAAATATGTCCCTATAAATTCGACTAAACACGAAACAAATATGCTAAACACAACATATATATATATATATAATAAAAATTCGACTGTACAAAATTATAAATGAAACAAGTATCAATTTTGTCAATTCTTCTATGACATAGCTGAATCAATGCTTTTTTATTACATTTGTTTTTTCAGTCTTATCTATTTTTTATATAAATACTGAAAAAATGAGTTATCTTAACACAATTGTTTGTGTTAATTGATACTTTGTCACGTCCCATCTTCTTGAAAATTCCAAATAACTTTAGGATGAATTATTTAATTTTAAAATCCCTTAAAAGAACTATTTTAGAGGATCCTAAAAAAAGGTTTCTTATTTAAACCTTTTTCAAGGAACATACTAAAATATACAAGGAATATAAAGAGTAGCATAAGAGCATCTCTCGCCCTTATCTTTTTTTGTACCCAAATTTAAACTTGGGTAAAAATGGTTTAAAATGCTTCTTCACTGCTAGACTCATATTCATACCAAATGAAGAAAAATTCTTTTTTAAACCCAAATCAAGGAATACCCTTTTTTAAATCAAAATTTTTAATGATGAGATTACACATTTTTTAAAAGATTTAATAATCATATTTTATCTTTTTTTAAATTTGAGTCTATCTCTTTTAAAATTAGATTTCTCCATTTGAGATATCTATTATTAACTGAAATTTGAGTAAGAGTTTGAGTTTCCGTTAAAGATGGTCTAAGAGATATCTAAAAATCTTATAAATATTAAAAGACACATAAGATTCTAGAGGCACTATAAATATATTTGACAATATCACAAGTATTCATAATAAAACAAAAAACCTATAAATATGTGAGAGATTTCATTTGTAAGAACCAAGCAAACAAGTCTTAATTTAAATTCAAAGCACTTTTCGTTCGTATCATAGGCTTTACTAAATTTTTCTTTTCAACGCACAACAATACACACACAAAATAGTTAAAAAACAAAGTGGATTGATATAGTTCATTTTCTCTATACTTTTAATCGATAATAGACCTTATTATATTGTAGTCTACAAATTTAATTTCAATTAATGGAATTATATATGAAAAACTGGAATACAAAAACTAAATGTGTATTTTTGCATCTTAAAAATAAGAAAAAAAAAATTTAAGTAAATAATTATTTTATTGTATCTATATTATATTGTCATATAATATTTTCGTCTAGCGCCGGTGCATGCTCCCAACACAGCCTCAAGTATGGTTTTCTTGGTGGTTCAATAGTCATTGTCTGGAACGTGGTTGGGTGTCAAATCAAATAATAAAATAAAAAGTTTAAAACCAACGACCAGTGAATGATAGTCAAACCAATAGCCTTCGTAACCTTTCATGCATAATTTTTTTAAGTTCATTATCTATGATTGAATCTATTCTCGAAAATAGCTTAATTTACTCTTTTGACCCCTCTACTTCCATTTAGATTGTATGAGCTTATTTGATAGACGTATTATGAGAAAATTAAATATTATATTGTACTATTTTTTATGTAATCAGCCATAATACTTTGTTTTGTAAGTAAATTTGATACCTTATTAATTTTAAAAAAATATACGAATACAAAAACTAATAGAAGATATTTTTTTTAATTTACCACTAACAAGATAAAATAATTACCTAACTAAATAACCAATTTGATTAAATAACTAATTATCTAACGTTTATGTTGTGCATTGCCAAACACTAGATAAAATTACATATTATTCTAATATCCTATTTAATCTTGTCATTTGCCCATCTGTACTGTATTAGACTAGATAATTATATCTAATTTATCTATTTTTAATACGACAACTAAACGAGCCATACGTATATACTTAATGTTATCTATGTTGACCCCTCCACTTCCCAATGTACATACCAATTATTTTTCCTTATAAATATCTATTAAATTTTATCATTTTTGTTTTATGTCAATAAAAGCCTAGTTTTAATTTTTTTCAATGAAGTCCTAACGTCATTATATTTTAATTTTACCCTTAACTTTTAGTTACAAAACCCTTTCATTCTTTCTAATATTTCATAACTCTGGCGGTACACTCTCAATAAAGCTTTTCAATTTCTATTTATTCCCTTTTGCTCAACAATGGCGACGTACTATTTATTTGTGGGGATTATGGATTTAGAATTTTTTTACCCCGTTGTTCTCACTTTTCGCTTGTTGAAAAATTGTTAAAGCTAAAAAATACATCATTTGTTATGTATCAATTGTTATTTAACTCAATTTTATGTGTTTTTAGAGTGAATCCGTTGTCATTCCTTTTGTATACGAGTTAATTTTTTTTTTCTTGAAATAATGTTAAGTTTTTATAAAAATAGCAAGTAGGTAATATATAATTTAAAATACAAGAAGTAGGAGTAGTCTCAATACCTTAGGTGTTAATATATATCAAGAGAATAATATATAAAATTTAGTCTTTATGGGATTTAGGATTTCATTCAAATAAATTATCAAAAGTAGGACTTCATTAATATAAAACAAAAATGATAGAACTTAATGGATGTTTGGGAAAAAATATAATACTTATTNACTTGTTGAAAAATTGTTAAAGCTAGAAAATACATCATTTGTTATGTATCAATTGTTATTTAACTCAATTTTATGTGTTTTTAGAGTGAATCCGTTGCCATTCCTTTTTTATACGAGTTAATTTATTTTTTTTCTTGAAATAATGTTAAGTTTTTATAAAAATAGCAAGTAGGCAATATATAATTTAAAATACAAGAAGTAGGAGTAGTCTCAATACCTTAGGTGTTAATATATATCAAGAGAATAATATATAAAATTTAGTCTTTATGGGATTTAGGATTTCATTCAAATAAATTATCAAAAGTAGGACTTCATTAATATAAAACAAAAATGATAGAACTTAATGGATGTTTGGGAAAAAATATAATACTTATTAGTAATTTTCCTATTTATAAATGCTAGCACGATGCTCTCTTCTATTAATTTTTAGATTAGGACGGTACGGTGAATAAGACATACGTTTTGAGTTTGAATTTTAACAATTTTTTAGGTCAAATCATGAAAATTTATATCATATGAATGAATGTTCTAGTCTTAACAGAAATAATCTATTTATGGTCAAATCAAAGAAAATATTAATTTTTTTTTTTGATCAAAGAAAATATTAGTTAAGATGTATGTTTGAGATCTAAAAAAAGTGAGACTACGATACTTAATTTTTACATGTGGAGAAATTATTTCAATGATTTACACTCATGATTAGCGCACATGTGGTACAACCATCTAACAATTATGGCAAAACTAGTACACTACATGCAACTTACACGACCAGACTACTTTTCCTCTAAATGAATTCACAAAGAGCTAAATTTGAGGTCATCAATATGATCAAGATATGACGCAAATTTAAACCGAATGGAATAAAATATAATGCCTATATATTAAGACTAGTTATTGTTTATACTTGAAGGCACTAAATAATAAAAAAAAAATAATTAATAATAAATATATTATATTCACACCCAAAATCAAATTATAAATATAGAGCAAAGAAAATAATTTAAACACTAGTTGTAATGGGGTGAACGGCGGTAGTGGTGGTGGAAGAAGACGATGATGGTTGTGATGAGTGGTAAGTGTGGTTGGGGTGGCAACAGTGGTGGGCAATGACGATTGGGTGGTGGTTTTGTGATGGTAAGTTTGATAAGGGTGTGTGATAGTAAATGGCAGCGATGGTGGGAAATGATGGGTGATGGTGAGTTGTGATAGTGGGAGACGACGGGTGGTGATGAGCAACAATAGTAGTGGTGGGTGTTGACGGTGGGCGACGGTGATAATGGAAATAAATATAAGAATGAGAAAGTTATGGTGGGTAATGGCAATAGACAACCATAGTAGCAATCGGTGGTGGGGCGGCGACGACAGGTGTGGTGGTGGTGGTAGCGGCGGGGTGGTGGTGGCAACGACAATGATGGAGGTGGTGGTTATTGTGGTAGAGGTGGTGATGGGGCGGCGACGACGGTGGTAGTAGTGGTGATTTTTTTCTCTAAAGACATCACATCATTTATTTTTATCACATGTCTAATTATTTTAATATTTGATTAATTTATAGTTTAATATATTTTTTTATTTCAAACATTATCCAGGCACGATAGTAGACATATGTTAAAAAAAATTTGTCGGATTACGTAGTTTGAAAAAACTTTGTCGATATTTTTAAGTAAATAATGGATAAACATAGATTTTAAATGATGTAATCAGATAAATAAAGGAAATAAAAATTATTATTTAATATAGTGTGATAAAGTTTTTTAGGCACTCAGAATTTTATGTTTTATCGTGCCTTTAGGCACAGGTTATGACTAATAATTTGAAATAACACAAAATGCTCTAGTCACATTTGTAGTCTTGTCCCATTTTCCTCCGACAAATATCTATGACTATGGGTGTCCATGCACCAAGTTACCCATAGGTCTTGTTACCAGACTAAAAAAAATAGGACTGAAATTCGATAAACCTGATAGTTGGCAGCCCAAGCCTGAACCCAAGCCCAATATCCTTAAAAAAAGGGTTTGGGTTTGCCCCAAACCCATTACNGAAAAAATAGGACTGAAATTCGATAAACCTGATAGTTGGCAGTCCGAGCTTGAACCCAAGCCCAATATCCTTAAAAAAAGGGTTTGGGTTTGCCCCAAACCCATTACTGGGCCAGAAAGTCTGGTAAAAAAAAACCCATTAAAACTCGGCCCAAGTGCTCGCCTGCTAAGCCCAACCGCCCACACAGCCCGCCCACTATTTATTTGAAAAAAAGTTATACTTTTAGACTATTAAATTTGAAAATTTTAACTAAGTTTCTCAATGACAAAATTTGAAGTTTTAAAAAATTAGATACTATAAATAATGTATTATTTTTTTCTCTTGTATTAATCATACAAGTTTTAAAGGGTAGAGTACTTCAAATGATAGATAAATGAATAAGTGTTAACCTAGTTGAGATATATTTATTCTATTGTATGTAGTTCATCCCCTAATAAAAAATAAAATTATTCATGTATTAAACATGCATGTTTTAAAGGGTAGAGTAATATAAATGATAGATAAGTGAATAAGTGTCAACTTAATTGAGATGTATTCATTTTATTGGATGTAGTTCATTACATAATTAAAAATAAAATTATTTCATTATTTTATTTTTATCTATTTTGACTTTACTTTTGATTCAAAAATATAATTTACACAAATATTAAATTATAAAAATATTCATTATTTTTAAATAAAGTTGTATTAAAAAANCTAATTGAGATGTATTCATTTTATTGGATGTAGTTCATTACATAATTAAAAATAAAATTATTTATTATTTTATTTTTATCTATTTTGACTTTACTTTTGATTCAAAAATATAATTTACACAAATATTAAATTATAAAAATATTCATTATTTTTAAATAAAGTTGTATTAAAAAAGCTCGCGAGCAGGTCTGCCCAGCAAGCCCGATCAAAAGGCTCGCCCACAAGCCCGCCCAATAGGCTTGAGGGTTGGGTTATAGGTAGCCTACTCATACCTGAAATCTAGCTCGACCCGGCCTTTCCGATAACTCACTTGGATAAGGGCTTGAGTCTACATTACTTAGGCTTGCCCCAAAAAAAATTTTGCGAGCCTNAGGGTTGGGTTATAGGTAGCCTACTCATACCTGAAATCTAGCTCGACCCGACCTTTTCGATAACTCACTTAGATAAGGGCTTGAGTCTACATTACTTAGGCTTGCCCCAAAAAAAATTTTGCGAGCCTAGCCCGGCCCGGCCCATGAAGACCCCTCTCTAAGACATAAGGGTAAGGGTATGATACTAAACTTTGGTATCATACCCCTATTAATTTTTGAGTTAAGTTATTTAAATAATAAAATAAAAAATTATTCACAAAATATATTCAGGGGTAAAGTTAGAAATTTATATGAGGGTCGACACTAATTATAAATTTTAACTTTTGGTGTCCTATAAATTNCCACATAATATATTCAGGGGTAAAGTTAGAAATTTATATGAGCGTCGACACTAATTATAAATTTTAACTTTTGGTGTCCTATCAATTAAAATAAATGATACATATAAATTCTTTAAATAATATATAGCACTTAAATATTTNTCACAAAATATATTCAGGGGTAAAGTTAGAAATTTATATGAGGGTCGACACTAATTATAAATTTTAACTTTTGGTGTCCTATAAATTAAAATAAATGATACATATAAATTCTTTAAATAATATATAGCACTTAAATATTTATAAACACCTTTTTTTGGCAGGTGATAATAACTCTAATTCGGACTTTCTTTTAAAGTATTTCTCTATAATTGTTTCAAACAATTAATAAAAAGAATAAGTAGGAAGCAATTGTAGCATAAAGCAAATACAAGTACAAATATAATTTCTACTTTAATTTTATCATTAACATATTAAAGGAGAAATTATAATAGGAAGAAAGTACCCACGGACCAAAGAATTTAAGAAAATTAGAATACAAAAAAGTTGAATTGTAATTTTTAATTGTAACTAATTTTTGAGTAAACCGTAATTTTAAACAATCTAAGAAATGTCAAACAATGCAGCATAATTTCAAATACTTATGGATAGTTTCGAATTGAGAGTTATAAATAATTATTATTGCCGCAACTTTTCTTTCTCCATGATTGTTTTGAGTGGGCATAACTTTAAAGACTTGTTAAAAGATGGCCAAGGCTTTAAGCCTTCATGTGCATAAAGAGTTAATGGACTCAACTTTTTTGATTTGTTTTGAGTGGATTCAACATTTTTTGGTTTGTTTTGGGTGGGCACAACTTATGGCACTTTGAGGGCAAGAACAAAACACATTTATGTAATGCAAAAAAAAAAAAAAATTAGGGTGGGCAACTGTCCCTCCCCTTGCGGGGGACTAGTAGTAGCTGCGCCCCTGACAGTTAAGACATCAACATAGTTCTGCAGGGCATGAAGATGTGATATCAAACCTTTATGTTCCATTTCGTACGATGAAAAAATGGAAAGATAGAAAGTTAAATGGATAAAAAATTGAATAGGTAGATAAAACATTACATTTGGTAAGAAAAAAAAAATAAGAAGGATGTAAAAGNTTGCGCCCCTGACAGTTAAGACATCAACATAGTCCTGCATGAAGATGTGATATCAAACCTTTATGTTCCATTTCGTACGATGAAAAAATGGAAAGATAGAAAGTTAAATGGATAAAAAATTGAATAGGTAGATAAAACATTACATTTGGTAAGAAAAAAAAAATAAGAAGGATGTAAAAGTGAAAGAATGAGATTTCCTTTCAACTTACCAAAAATAATTCCTCCAAAATTGAAAAGAACAGTAGATAAAAAGTTAATTTATGTGTGTTAAAATGTTTGTTATTTGTCTATATATGTATTGATATATCATATTTATCAATTATATATTATGTTTACATTAATTTCATATATAGATGTTAAAATTAATATGATGTTCTNATAAGAAGGATGTAAAAGTGAAAGAATGAGCTTTCCTTTCAACTTACCAAAAATAATTCCTCCAAAATTGAAAAGAACAGTAGATGAAAAGTTAATTTATGTGTGTTAAAATGTTTGTTATTTGTCTATATATGTATTGATATATCATATTTATCAAATATATATTATGTTTACATTAATTTCATATATAGATGTTAAAATTAATATGATGTTCTTTAATTTGGAAAGTTAATATGATGTTCTTCAACTTGGGCTCCCATTCTTGCAAGCATGTTCGCGCACTTTTTGGTCTCCCGCNCTTTAATTTGGAAAGTTAACATGATGTTCTTCAACTTGGGCTCCCATTCTTGCAAGCATGTTCGCGCACTTTTTGGTCTCCCGCATCTCCTGTGTGATCCTTGTTTCCAGTATACTCTCCATTAGCCACCTGTAGTCAATTAGAAGAGGGCAATAGACATGATGCTGTGTATCGGTATTGTGAAGCAGATCGACCACTAGCTGTTTATCGACATATATTTCCAGCCTTTAAATTCCTTTTTGTTTTGCGAGTTGTAAACCTGACCTCAAGGCCCATAATAGCTCAACTGCTAGACTAGTAGAAAGGCCAATGCTCTCATCAAAGCCCACCACCAATTGGTCCATTTCATCCCTGATAAGTCCACCCGCTCCTACCAGGCTTGGATTACCTTGAGCTGCTCCATCAGTATTTAACTTGGCCCACCTAGTTGTCGGGGGTTTCCAACCCAATAATTGCCCGGATCGTATTGGCCTAGTGCTTAGAGGTTGGAGGAAATGAAACTCAGCTACTCTAGCTAAGGCTTATTGGATTATTTTTGTTGGCATGGTTCTTTCGTTGACAAAAATCGCATGGTCAAATGGATTGCCCCCCCCCCCCTTTGGAGTGATCCATGAAGAATATTCCTGAGGTTACCCTGTCCTAACCAATTATTCATCCAAACAATAATCCTTTCCTCATTGTGGATTTTCCACCGAACCTCTGCAAATAAAATAGGCCTCCCCACCCCCATATTGGACTAGAAATACGAGTGGTTTTTTCTTCACTCATTCCCTGTGTTATCAAGGCATTTTCTTTGTGTACTTGGCTCCACAATTTGTCCCTCCCTTTTAAAAACCTCCAGTTGATTTTGGCAATGGTTGTTCGGTTCTTCAAGCTCATCTATTTCAACCCCCCTACCCCTCAACTGCAATCTTTGGTTTGGTGACTTGATTCCAATTCACAAGGTGAATTTTCCTTTTCTCATCAAAGGATCCCCACAGGAAGTTCCTATTAATTTGATTTAACTACTTACATGTGGCTCTTGGGAATTTCATGGTTTGTGTGTATTATTGAGGGATGGATGAGGTGACTGAGTGGATCAAGGTAGATCGTCCTGGAAGTGATAACAATTTGGATTTCCATCCTCCTAGTTTGTTCCTAACCCTATCAAGGCGGCATTGAAAAGTTCTTGGGGTTGGTTTCCTATGGAGTAAAGGGAATCCCAAATACTTCCCTAAGTCATCAATACCAGGCATGCCTAGCATTTCAAACCCCCTTTGGATATCATTTTCTTGACAGTTAGTGGAGAAGAAGACCTTGGACTTGTGACTACTAACTTTTTACCCTGAGACTTGACAGAATTGGTTAAGGATTTCCATAATACACTGACAGTTTTCGTTTGACGTCTCCCCAAAGAAGAGGAGGTCATTGGCGAACTTGACATGGGAAATTTTAACGCCTCCCCTTCCCACTTGGATGGGTTTCCATTGCCCCAAGTCCACTTATTATAAAATTCAGGAAAATTAAAACTTAAATTTAAATACGTGCTGAGTGTAGCAAGAAGGGATAGATTCTCCCTCGGGTGCAAGACCCAGTTACTTAGTTCACTCACTTGTCATGTGATGAAAGTCTGGAAATGTGTGCTGGTGTACTCGAAACTGGAGGTGTGATGCCCTCAAATGTCGTGTTGGTTTGGTAGACTGTTGATGTGATGTCCATAATTACCCACCCAGTAAGGTACAAGATTTTATAAAATGATCATTAGATGTCTAACATCAATGACTGGAGCTTGGAATGCTCTGATGCATATGCATGACATGACATGTATTATGGGAGTCGGTTGAGAGCTCGAGTTTGCATTGCATGCATTAGTTCCATCTCATGACATGACATGAAATAGTAGCATTCATTTATCAAATGTAGGTATTTGAATGGATGTTTGATGTGATGACTTGCATGTGACATTTCATATGCATATGGGGTGGGGAGTGACCTCCTTAGGAGATTTCCTATTAAACGTGCCTCACCCTTTTCTGAGAATACATTTCAAGTGTTAGACAAGCTTCAGCAGACGGCCCTCACTGGGACCCGTGTTGATGATAGAATTGAGTCATGGCTCTTAAAGTACATTTTTTGTAGTCCCTTGTATATCTTTGTTTTGGCCTTGTATAAATTGTGTACAAACCTTATACTTAGACAAAGACATGTAATGGGACACTTTTGGACATTATTATTTTGTATACAAATGAATGTAAAGGATGTTGTATGTGTTTGTGTGGTTAAAAGTTGAAAAATGAGAAACTTGGGAAAACCTGGGTTCTAGGTACTGGCATCTCATAGGTACGTAGCTTCTAGTGGGCTCAGGTACCGATACCTTGGCTCACAGGTACTGGTAGCCCACTAACAATGGGCTTAGGCACTGGTACCACATTGTTATGGGGACCTGGTACCGGTACCAAGTCTTACAAGTATTGGTACCTAGCAACTAAAGGGCTCTGGTATCGGTACCACTTATCAGAGGTACTTGTACCTCTTCCCAAAAATTGAATTTTGAACTGTAACATTGTTGAACCTTCACATTTTGAGCTCTTTTCTTTGGATGATGTAAATGGTCAAGTTTGAAGTCCCAGAATCAGAATTTCGACCATGGAATGATCATATGATTAATATATGAATAGTTTATATGTTGGGTAGTGCTCCCGTGCAAAGGAGACTCTACTAAAATTCTATTTTTTTATAATACCGGTGAATGTGATATAACGACATGGTTTTGAGTTATACGGTATTTATGGTATTTCACAGGTTGATGGGTGATCACGAGTTAAGAAAGGACCCCCAAATTTTGGGGCATCACACTTACTGTTCAACTGTGAGAGATAACACATTCATTCAATTGTGAGAGATAACACATTCATGCACAATATGAACTAGTAGGGTGACAAGGGGTCACCCTGTCTAGCCACTCTGTTGGGCTCTCATTTAAAAGAATTGCTAATTTGGCCGACGTAACATAGGCCATGATAATATTTCGGACCTTGTGGGGGACAATGGATTACCCCAAGGAACTTTTCAAGGAAAGACCATTGAATCCTATCATAAGCTTTCTCAAGATCGATTTTAATGGCCATCTCTCCCTTTTTTCCTTTTTTCTGTGACAGTGTGTGCATTATTTCTTGTGCTATGATTATATTATCAATATACTATTGCCAAGACACGAAGCTCGCTTGTAGGGGATGAATGAGACTTCCTAGGAGAGGCTGCAATTGATTCACAAGGATTTTGGACAAGAACTTGTAAGATGTGTTACACAAGCTAATGGGGTGATATTGGTTCAAGGTTTGCGGCTTCAGGACTTTCAGAATGAGGCAACTGAGGTTTTTGTTATTACTTCGACAACTATTTTAGTTTGAAAAACTTGTTCAATGAAACTTTGTACACTTGGGCCAATAGTGGCCCATTGTTTGGGGTAAAAGATGGCATGAAACCCATTCGGCCTTGGGGCCTTTTTGGTTTGAGTTGCCACACTGCCTTTGGGATTTCCAAATAGTCGGGAGTCCTAGTTAGCCCCAAAAGGTCCCTATCCTGGATTTTTGTAACTGGTGGCCATGCAAAATCAGAATTACTGACATTGGACAAAGGACAGGGGGTAAAGATTAACCCAAAGTACTTAGTTACCCTATTCTGGATTTCTCATTGCTCCATTGTCCATTCCCCCACCTCATCCATTAGGGCTTGGATTTTTTTTTTTTTTCTTCGAGCTATTGTTGAGGTATGGAAAAATTTTGTATTCCTATCCCCTAAAGACAACCACTCAACTCTAGACTTTCGAGTCCAGAATTCCTCCTCTTGTGTTAAGATTTGATTGTACTCTATTCTAAGGTGTCGTTCCAAATCTAACAGGTGAGGGTTGGGGTTGAAATAGATTTCTTTTTGTATTCCTTCCAGCCTGGCTAAAACTCATTGTTCCCTCCTAAAAATATTACCAATTTCTTTTTTATTCCATTCTTTGAGGATTTCTGCAATATTATCTAAAGACCTATTAAGGGGAGCCTCACTTTGCCAACAAAACTGTAGCAAACCATCTAGATCTTTGTGCCCAAGCCACATCATTTCAAACCAAAAGGGTTTTTAATGAATTGGAGATTGATTTGTGGTATTTAGGAGTGGGCACTGGTTAGAGTCAGTTGTAGGGAGGTGTGTGACTATGGTGTGAGGGTGGATTTGTAGTCATTCTGAGTTGCACCAAACTTTGTCCAATCGTTGCATTATAAGGCAGTTAGGCCCCCTAGCATTGGTGCAAGTAAACCATTGGCTTCGGAACCCTAATTCCATGATGTTACAATCGTCCATGCATTCCCTATATAATGCAACATGCCTACGATTAACTAGTGCCCTTTCTAGCTTATCCTTAGGTTCAAACACTTCGTTAAAATCCCCAAGCATAAGCCAAGGAAGGGTATGTGTTGCAGCAACTGATTTAGGTTCTCCCAAAAAAAAAAAAAAATTCTACATTCTAGTATAGGACTTGCATAAATGTTTTAAAAAATCTAGGGGGGGATAAGAGGGCACCTCAATAAAAACATGGATTTCCTGTTCAATCCTTTGTAGGATAGTTACCTACACCTCTTATCCAATTGGAATCTAGTGCTTATTCCTTTTGCTCTCTCCACCGACCCTTGTTTATGAGATGATTACCATTATAGGTTGATAGCTTCTAATNCTACACCTCTTATCCAATTGGAATCTAGTGCTTATTCCTTTTGCTCTCTCCACCGACCCTTGTTTATGAGATGATTACCATTATAGGTTGATAGCTTCTAATCAGCTCCCCAAGCAATGCCTTGAAACCAGTGTGTTGGGTTCTATAGTTCTAATAAATAATCTTCATATTATTCATCAGTTTGGTGGTACACTCCCTAGCTTGTAGCCATTTCATAATCTTTGAATCCATCCCAAATTCATTTCATTCCAGTCCCAGTATTTGACCCTCCTTGGAATACCATTTGGGGCAAACTATCACCTAGTGTTCCATCGTTCCAATTGCTAGGCTCATGGATGAGTTAGCGATGACGCNATCACCTAGTGTTCCATCGTTCCAATTGCTAGGCTCATGGATGAGTTAGCGATGACGCGTGGTCCATCCCATGAGTTTTGGATCATTTGATTTACCTCCTGATTCATCCTTTGAGGTGTCCAATGTGGGGTTTGGGGGTGATTCATCAATGCCCATGCCTTCGCCTTGCTCAATCATTCTTTGTTTAGCTCTAGGAGCTCTTCCCATGGCCGCCGGATTTCTAGATCGTAACATCCCCAGATGTGGTTGGGATCCCATATTAGTGAGTTGATCATTCCATATTCCAGTGGAATGATTTGATTTCTGATTCGGAGGTTCCATAGATGTTTTGCCTCAATTAGGTTTAGCAAATAAGGGAATTCGGAGAAAATGGGGTAGTTATTCTCCATTTTTGTTGAGAAGTTCCAATGTTTGTAGCTCCCTAATGTCTGTGGTTTGAGGTTCCTGTGTGTTTGAAGATACCTTTCCTCCCATTAAAAATGTGTATTCTTGTTCCTCGATCTTTCCTTTGTGTGTGCTATACCTGCTTCGGTGTTAGAAATTTGAAGTGCCAGCACAAATGTTAAAAACCTTCTTGTATAAAAGTTCTTCATTTTCTATGAGAATTTGAGTGGGTAAAATGTTTGAAATATATGCTATGTATGTGTGTCTTTTATTGTATATTATAGATAATCTAATGTTTAGAGTTCGCCTTATACTCACTGATGGGGATAAGTTAATCTTAACTATGGGGAAGGTCCTAGTTGCCGCTACCTTTAGAAATGTAATAGTTGGCTAACCTATTGGCAAGAAAGGAGAGTTGGAGGAGTAATGAGCTCAGGTAATCAACTTTCCCCAACTTAAATCCATAACCTTAAAAATTTGACAACTTGGCTTTCGAGGCCAATCTGCATAAATTGAAGATGGGACCTAAACCTTCCGCTCTTGTTGTCGTTCCTTTTAAAAGTAAATTCTCTATTTTTATATGTTTATATATGTGCTATATTCAGTTTTTCCTCTCATCGTATGAGATTTCTACTATAGCATGGCTCCCAGATTGATATAAAGTTGGATTGAGAGGTTCTCAAGAGTGTGAGAGCCAAGCAGAAGGAAGGATTCAACAGCCCTTCTTTGCCAATTTCAAAGAGGCTGAGGTCAATTGCAACAAGACCAAATGGATTGCATTCCCTTGCCACATATTTCCATACCTGTTAGTGCAATATTTCTATAGGTTCGAGCTCACACAAATAATAAACAAGTCAAGCCCAAATGGTTCATGCATAGCTTAAGTTCGGCATAGTCCAAGTCAAGCTAAAGTAGACTTTAAAAATTACAAGTTAAGCCTCTACACATGAAAGTTTGTCCAAATTCTGCTCATAATTTCAATCATTAATTTTCTAAAAAAAAAATTGAGACTCGTAACTTTGAATTAGTCCTAAATGGAAAGATGTGATGTTAGAAGGCACGATAAAAAAATTATACATACTCAATAAATAATTGACACCTATTAACTTGTAAAAAAGAAATTTTTAGGAAAAACAACTTTTGTGTACACAAATTACTTCTATATAACTCAGTGAAAATGGTGTTAAACGATTGCAGCCTTTGGCGGCTGTGCTTCGTCCCCTTGTCTACTTCAGGAAAGAAATTCTTTCACTACTTAATATTAAAAGGGTATGAAAGGAATCAAATTCTCCATCTCCCTCTGTGGTTTTTAAGGATTCAATAGTACGTCAATCATTTGTCTCTATACGGTTGAGGAGCAAACTACGGTACCGAAATAGAATATTTTGATACCATATTGAAAAGATGTCAATAAAAGACAAATGAGTGGAAAGTTTATGACTATAGTGAACAAAATTATAATATTAGTGAAAAATTTATAATAGTATTGAACAAAATTACCACAATAGTAGAAAAAAATTACATCACCACTTGATAAAATTATCACTTGGTATTAATTTAATAAAATTGAATTTTAATAAGTAAAATTGAAGGTGGATTTGATGAAATTGAATTTTGACATGATAAAATTAATGGTCAATTTGGTGTTAATTTGATGAAATTAGGATCTACTTCTTTTGATGGAGCTTGAAGATCATAGTCCTGCACACTACCACTCAAACTAAAACCTCATCAAAAGCATCATATGTTAGAGAAATACATAACATAATCACAGGTATAGAAAATTCAAGTTAAGCATATGGCATAAGTATGTATACATCATGCAAGTGCAAATATATAAAATGTTAGAAACTAACTTGGCCAATATGCTTAAGAACTTATTGATTTATCACTATGAAACACATCAAGTTCTCCTCCTTAGTTGGAGTTCACAAGTAAAATAACAAGTGCAAAATAAACAGAGAAAAATGTGTGACTTCATACCAAATTTGTAAAATTTACTCCCCCTGTGTATTCAAACAAATTCCCTCTTTCTATGTTCACATGCAACATATTTACCCTAATCAAGAGTAAACATCGCCGATTTCTCCCAATGTATCTAAAATATTCTCCTCCTTTTTTGTCACAAATGACAACCCAATGACAATGATCTGACTTGATTTATGTCATACACTCAAGTATAAGTGGTTAAATTATAATATTTCTCAGTTAAGTCCGAGTTTGAACCCACAAGGAGGTAACTGTCAGGATTCAAAACAAAAATGAAAAAATGGTCGTGGATGAAATGTGCAGTGGAATAGCTTGTAGTGTGAGCTTAAAACTATCAAATAAATATTGAACTAAAACATGAAAAGATAATGATAAAAGGTACTATTCAGTTTGGAGATTCAACATGCATTATATTGTTTGTTTATGAAAATGTCACTTTATAACAATTAACTTCAAGTTTATTAGAAAGTTAACCAGTAGGCTTGATGTATATTGAACTATAACACATCAACTGATTAGGTTAGCTGGAAGGTCTTTGTACCATGCATCAATCAAATAATCATAATAAGCTTGAAGGTAAATCATTCAAAATGTTGACCCTAGTTATTTAATCGGCAAGTTGATAATTCAATGATGACAGAGTTCCGAATTATGTATTGAATCAAAAGCATTGGATATATCGAAATTATTATTTTTTTTATCTCTAAAATATTTGCATCTATCCTATGACCTTGTGATCTATGGCAAGGTTGTAGTAGTCTCTCCCAAATTTTTTTGAAAAAAAATAAGTTTGTGATCGAATACAAATATATATGATCAACCACAAGTCGCCAGTGTAATTAAGTAAAATTGTTGGCAATTTACCATAATTAAGGGCAGATTTATCACCTTTGAGCATCAATTTACAAAAATTATGGATTAATTTACAAGTTTTGAGGTTAATTTATGATTATTCTAATTAATATTACGACTCAATGTGCATCTATTTGATCGATCAATTAATATTAATGATCGATCACAAACCACAAAATATAGTTCTGGTACCTCAAATGGTGGTAAAAGTTTGTCACTATGGTAGTAATTTTGTCTATTACTATAGTAAATTGTTCATTGATGTTGTAATTTTTTCCACTATTATTGTAAAATTTTCACTAATGTTATAATTTTTACCACTATTGTGGTAATTTTGTCCACTACCCTTGTAAAATTTTCATTAATGTTGTAAATTTTTCCGAAATGTTTTAATTTTGCCCTCAATGTGCATTGGCTTGATAGATCGGTCAATATTAGTAATCAATCACAAATCTACAAAATATACTTCTGGTACCTCAAATGGTGGTAAAAGCTTGTCACTATTGCAGTAATTTTGCCTATTATTATAGTAAATTGTCCATTAATATTGTAATTTTGTCTACTATTGTTATAAATTTTTCACTAATGTTATAATGTTTACCATTATTTTGATAATTTTGGCCATTACTCTCGTAAATTTTTTATTAATATTTTAATTTTGTTCACTATTATTATAAATTTATCCACTAATATTGTAAAAGCAATTTTTTGATATTTTGCCGAAATATTACATTTTGGTACCACAGACAACTCCAATGTTTGAAAGGTACTGTAGAGTAGGGGTGTTCACCTTTTTTACGGGTAGGAAATATGTTCTTTCGTCTTCCTACCCGATACTTTGCAGAAGAATTTTTTCTTGACCTTTCCTACCCGACTTCCTACCCGATTAATTGGGTAGAAAGTCGGGTAAACATTTTTGTAACAATTAATTTTTAGAATATTTTAACAATTTAATTAAATAACATGCACCAATTTAACATCATAATAAATCAATTAACATTAAAATCTAAAACAACTACAACAAGAATTATAATAAAACACAAAAAAATATGGACATCAATCCACCATAATTGTTACACAAATATAATAACAATTAATTTAAGTTTAAATTTTAAACTATATGAAAAAATATTAAAATTATAATTGCTCCGCTAAGGTTTAGGATAGAGTAAAAATATNTTTTAAACTATATGAAAAAATATTAAAATTATAATTGCTCCGCTAAGGTTTAGGATAGAGTAAAAATATAGAAATGGATGACAATTCTGCGTTCTTATCCAAAAATTATCAAAGAATCAAAAATTTTTCTATATTTCTATCATTGTTTTTGCAACTAAGCGTTTAATAAGGTAGAGTAGCATGGGATAAAATATGAACTTGCGGCTAGTCAAAAGGTTGAACGCCCCCTACTGTAGAGATATGGATACCCCCTGTCAAAGTTTTTCCCCTGTTGTTCAATCATCTTTCAAATATGGGCGGNCCCCTACTGTAGAGATATGGATACCCCCTGTCAAAGTTTTTCCCCTGTTGTTCAATCATCTTTCAAATATGGGCGGAAAGTGGACAAATTGGTTCAAAAGTGGATGCATTTGTAGGTACACCCTCTATGTGGCAGATGACACCACCACATGTTTTGGATTCACTTGCTTTTGTATTCACTTGCTTTTGTAGATAAAATGAAATATACCAAAATGGTTGGGTCTACATGATATGACTTAATTCTTGAGAATATTGTAATAAAGTTATGAGGACGATTCCTTAATTTATTCCTTATTTGGAATAAAAAATGAAAAAATTATTAATAATTATTATTTTTTCTCATAAACATCCATCAAATCTTATCATTTTTATTTTATATCAATGAAGTATTATTTTAATATTTTATTTCAATTAAGCTCTAATTCTATTATATTTCAATTTTGTACTTATTCTTTTATTACAAAAACTCTTTCATTCTTAGAACCAATTAATATAATATTACAGATTCTACGTCGATATTAAATTAAGCTAATTCTTACCAAAATCATATTCTATTAATTTATATTGAGTTTAAAGTGATTA
>CAUOFW020002281.1:0-119273 GCA_963454935.2 Ilex paraguariensis
TCCATGGGTTGATGGGAAATTAACGGACCCCATGAATTTGGGGTGTCACAATTCTTCTTATTGAATGTATTTCAGGGAAGGATTGACATCAAAACTACTACAAAATAGGGTAATATTTCTCAAGTGATTTCTTTTANGGGTGTCACAATTCTTCTTATTGAATGTATTTCAGGGAAGGATTGACATCAAAACTACTACAAAATAGGGTAATATTTCTCAAGTGATTTCTTTTAAAATAAAGAAATTATTACACACACACAAGTTTTTATAAAAATATATAGATAATATTATAACTAACATATGTTACTCTTATATAGTGATAAGAAAAAGAAGTACTCTGGCAAGACAGAAGGAATACTGATTTAATTGTATTCGTGAAAAATATGAATTATGAACTCCTAATTACTGAAGTTTGCAGGTAGCTTCACTGAAAACCTTCACGAGACACAACTCGTCCACTAGGAATTATCTAGGGGTTTAACGACTTATTGCATATGCTAAATGCAATTGTGAAAAAATCTACGAAAATGATTTTACTTCAATTTATGTTTTATTTTGTAAAGTAATCTATGTTTACTAGGGACTAGTAAAGTTTAAGTTGGGAGGTGTGATTAACCCCAGTTAGTATGTAAATTAGAATAGGTAAATAAATCGAATTAATTAAATTAAACAACAAAAAATTAGTAATTAGTATGAATTAGGGTTTATACGGTAATTACTATTTTTAACAGTTTATATCCAAAATTGCAGGCATAATGCAGAATAATGAAGAAAACAAGGAGCAATGTCAAGAAGCTTGAAACAAAGAAGGAGAAAGTGTAAATTCCACAAATGAAGAGTCAGCATGCATGCAAGTTGCTAATCCAGCTAGCCTCCACCGTCTGGACAGTGGCAGGATCGTCCAGACGGCCACTAAAGGATGGCCAGCCTTTATCTTTCTTCCTCCTGCTTCCTTTGGATCTATAAATAGCCTTGCCATCTTCAGTCTTCAGAAGGCCGAACAACTGAGAGCTCCAGAGAGAAATCCAAAGAGAGAAAAGAGAAAAACAAAAAGAGAATCGGCAACACGATCCGGTCTGTGTTATATTTCAGTCCAAACTCTGTATTTTATTTTTTGTAACTTTCTATTTCGATAATTGAATCGTTGCCACTTTTTTTTGTCTTAAGTGATAATAAAAGATGGTTGTGTTTCAGTTGTTCCTTGTGAAAGAAGTTTTTACTTTAACTTTAGTTGTAATGACAACTACCCGCACTCCTTGCTTGTCTGTAGCAATGGAGCATGAGTAGTCGTTTATACCCTCTAGTGTGAAGAGAACATATGTATCATATTGGCTAGATTGTGGAAATGTTGATGTTTTATTTATACATTTATTTATATATGTATTATATGCTTAATGTGTGATATAGTGATATGTATAATTCCAATGTTGTGCCTTGGATTATATCATCAGTATATCATAAGACCCGCTGGTTAAACAACCACAGCGTTTCTACCGGTATGGCTTGTCCTCCACCAAAATGCTGAGGAAGTTGAATGATGTGTGGTACAAACCTAAATGATCCTCATGAATGGCTTGTCTTTCTGGGTTATTAGGGTTAATTATTATTATATATAACTATTATGACAGTCTAACAACCACGATGTTCCAATCAGTATGGTTTTGCTTCCACCGGAACGTTGAGGATGTTTAACTAGCACATCTATACCCAGTGTGGCCTAAGAAGCAATTGTGTTATAATATATTACCACCAGTGTAGCCTAAGAAGCGGCTGTGTTATGTTTATAAATATGCACTTGCAATCATGAGATCAAATGAATAACTCAAGTATTTCTCATGAATGGTTTGTCCTTCTGGTTTGCTTGGATTAATCAGTTAACATAGATATAACCGGTGTAGCCTAAGAAGCAGCTGTGTTATAATATATTACCACCAGTGTGGCCTAAGAAGCAGCTGTGTTATGGTTTAAATACATCAGACCTGTCGGCTGACTTTCCAGTAACATGGGAGTTAATTGTTGTGAGGTAGCATTTCCAGAATTTAACCAATATAAAGCATATGGTATCTTTAAACTGAAGGGTATCTTTCATATTTTTGTCATTAATCTGTTTTATTTACGCACTTTATTATCTCTACACATTATTTCCGCATTGCTTTTATTTAAATAAACTAGTTATCAATTTATGCTCACATCACAAGTTATCAAACATCACATTACTTCAAACAACTATTTTACTGTTTTAACTTTTTATTTTTAGTTTCAACAAGAATTACTAAACTCTCTATGGGATCGATACTTGGACTTAAACCGAGAAAACTACAATTTGACCACTTATACTTGAGTGTATAATATAATATAATTTAGATCACTAAAAAGTGTGAATCACTAACATAGTGGTAGAAGAATTGGAAGAAGAAGTCCCCATATGTGAGGAGGAGGTTGAGAGTTTTGGCGATATACAAGATGCGTGTGATCCATTGTATGAGTAATTCCTCAAAGTGATAGAATTATATACTAAAAAGCTTATTTCTTGTAGTGAAATTCAGTTTATGATTTAATAAAAGTTCATCATTTTTCTATGTTACTAAGAATTTGTATGAGTAAAATATTTGCATTATATTAAATATATGGTGTACATGTGTGTCTTTTATTTTATATTATAGATAATTTGGTGCGTAGAGTTTGACTTATATATGGAAGATCAGACTATCAGATCATAGTATGATATAAGTAAAGGTTTATAGTCTTAGACAGAATTGTACACTCCATCAATAGGATTATAGTGTAATCTTCTGGCATAGTCTATCTTGGCTATAAGAGTCTGTTTGATATCTCGAATTGTTACACTAGTATACTTTGTGTATTGAATAGGACCATTTTTGAGGTTATTATCTTTTTACTGACTAAATAAGAAAATAAAGACCTCGTACTTATTATGATTGCTTTAGCTCTTAATTCTGAGATATTTGATGGACACATGCATGGAATAATTGTTACTTTAATTAATCAAAGAGTGAGATTCATATTTGAATCAACAAATTCGATGAATTGGGAGATGACATTATTTGTATGGTAAAAATTAATTATTAAAGCAAACCACGTCCCAGTATTTAAATGAGTTGATGATGTCCTTTTGAGGAAGCTCAAAATTTTATCGGTGTCAAACCCTACTGGTGGATTTAATTATCTGATATGAAAAATAAGTTGAGTGGTAAATCTCAAGGATGAAAAAGCAGTCAATTAAATATAGTTGTCAGTAATTTGATTAATTGGCGGACATCTATAATTTTAAATGTGGGGAGATTATTAAGCATATAATAACAAAGAGCTTGAAATATAATTTTGAGATAAGGCCCGGGAGATCAATAATAAATTTTTAGTGGACTAACTTATTATTAATGAACTGTAGGATTTTTGTTTTGGGTTGGACATAGGATTCCTAGGCCTATTGGAAGACTGATCCTTATTTCTTCTTAAGGTCTCTATATACACGCTCTTTTTGGTTATTTTAGCCACACTTTTACCTTAAAGTTTAGAAAAAGGTAAAAAGAGAGAGAGAGAGAGAAAGAGAGAGAGAGAGAGAGAGAGAGAGAGAGAGAGAGAGAAAGAGAGAGAGAGAGAGAGAGAGAGAAAGAGCAGGGGATAAAATTTAATGGATTACAACCCACACTACATTCAAGTTTTTTGGCATTGAAGGACTTACTGTAGAAGAACATCGAGTCGATTGTTTGATCTGCATTAGGTTTCATTCATGTTGTGAGGAGATCAATCCATCGAAGGTAAAACCCTAATTTCGTCTTTTAGGGTTAACAAATAATTTTTTTTGTAGTTGGTTTGTACTCACCGTCAATGAATCTTGGGAATTGCATTCCACCACAAACAACAAAAGAAAGTGCTTGCCTTGAATGGCCGTGTGATCTCAAGTGAAGAAGATAAAAAAGCAATACATGTGGATTTGATAAAGTCCAAGGTCCAAATTTGTGGGCTTGAGGAAGAGAAAAAGTCTCTACTAGATAGAGTGAGCTTCCTTGAGAAAAAGTATCATGGACTTGCTGAGAAAAAGAAGAGTCTAGAACTTAATTT
The DNA here is from genome assembly GCA_963454935.2 of Ilex paraguariensis. Classification (NCBI taxonomy): domain Eukaryota; kingdom Viridiplantae; phylum Streptophyta; class Magnoliopsida; order Aquifoliales; family Aquifoliaceae; genus Ilex; species Ilex paraguariensis. The sequence goes on from CAUOFW020002281.1 coordinate 4,084, forward strand.
GATCAAACTTGAAGAGACTTCATGAATCACAAGAACTCTCTAAAACAATTTCCCTTAGCATAAAACAATTGGATAAAATGTTGTCTATAGGGAAGAGTTTGGGTGACAAAAGAGGCTTAGATTACACAAATAAGAACATCACCCCCACTTTATCCAAGGCTGTGTTTGTAAGGAGTAATTCCAAACCATCACCCCCATATGTAAACACTATTCCAAAAAAGATGAAAAATGGTAGTGGTGTGCATTCAAACAAGTCGGTTAAACAAGAAACTCAAACCAAAAAATTTGTCTGTTTTACCTGTGGAGAGCATGATCACTATAGCACACATTGCATGCATAGTAGGGAAGGCTTGAATAAGAAGCTCATACATCTAGTCAACCAATTCCAGGCTTTAAACAATCAAGTCATGAATTTTTTTAAGCTTTTGGAAAGGTCAAATGAGTTTAAGCATATACATGCATCATCATCAAAGGGCTTACATGTTAGAGTGCACAAGGCTCCTACTCCTAAGATCAAGATTGATCTACATACTTTCGAAGAGAACTGAGTTAGTCCTTTACCCATTCTCCAACCAAACATGAGTTAAAAGGAAAATAATTTTAGGTGACTAGGGAGGACTTTGAGAGGCTCACTGTCTCAACCAAGTGGATGCCCTAGATGTTTCCAATAAGGTCACATAAGAAGTATGTGAGGTGAGTAGTATGGACCTATGTGTATCATTCATGAATAGCATCAAGCACCCAAGGGTCATACATTGTATATATTTTTATTTATTTATTTATTTTATTTGTTTTCTTATAAGAAAAACAAAAAACAATAGGAATTGAAAAACCAAAAACAATAGAAATGTAAAAACCAAAAACGAGTATTGATGTCAAGTTTGATATATTTGTTAGGATTTATGATAATTACATTATTTTTCCTTTTTTGCTGCATGTTTATGCATATTTTTTTGTTTATATGTCCACTTGAAATTTACAAAAACATCGAAAAAAATAAATAATTTTTTTGTTTGTTTGTTAACCAAAGTAATCGCACATTGATTTGTTTTATAATGCTTTCATTTTTACATCAAAGTTGAAATGTGGATTGCTATGAGTCATATGAGGGGATAGATAACTTAGTGGTCATAAGTCTGAGTTTATGATCCATGAACCAAAGTCTCTCACCCTTGCGTGCTTGGATAGTGTTTTCCTTTAAAAAATTTAAACACTAAGTACACGCCAACCATTCACCTTCATACTTAGGAATCTTGCTAGTCTGAATGATTAATGACCTTACTTGACTCTAAGTGTTGGTGATAAGCGAACACATGGCTAAAGGTTAAAAATAATTACACTTGAATTGTTGAGAGTACTTATGCTTAATATTCATTGCATTTTTTTGTAAAAGCTCAAAGAACTCATGTTGCTCAATATTTATTGCACTTTTGTAAAGCCAAAAAAACTCATGCTAAACACGTTTAGAAGCATATTTTTCAAATACAGAATTCATAATCATGATAATTAAAGCTATAAGAGTAGAATGGATCAAAGATCGAGAGACTGCCCAAAAAGAAAGAATGATTAGGACACTCACTAATCGGTCATTTATTCACTTATACAATGCATTAGGATTTCAAGTAAATATTCATTAATGATTTAAACTAAATGGAATCCTGATGTCATCAGTCATTAGGATTCATTCAAGTGTGACTTGTGTTTCATACACATCACACTTGAAATGGTCAAAGTTAAACAAAATTCAAAAACGTGTGAGTGGAATTGATTTGGATGGAACTATTATCATATGAACATATGTGATTTTTATGATTAAAGCTTTTGTGCATTTTATGGTTAAATTTAAAATTGCATGACATTTGTGACGCCCCAACATCCGGGGGGGTCCTTTGTTAACCTGTTGACCACCCGTTAACCCGCGGAAAGATCCGTGAATGTCGCATGACCTGACATCACGTTAATAATATCCCTTGAATCGGAATAATAATTTATACGAGAATCCGTGTTTCTTTAATCATTTAATTCTATTGAGGTTCAATATACCCCAATGTATCTCATTTAAGGTTCATTTGTATCATTAGAACCAAAGAACACATAGCCCAAAAGCATGGCAATATATTCTTAAAATTTCAGATTTTTGAAAAACCTTTCCGGAAGGTTTTGTTATGGACCTACCGGAAGGTTTTGTTCACTGGAAAAGTTCTACCGGAAGGTTTTATAGACCTTCCGGTAGGTTTTACCTACTAGATAAAAATTTACATTAACGTTCCGAAAGGTTTTCATAGACCTTCCGGAAGGTCCTGCCGGCTGAACAAAAATTTACATTAACCTTCCAGAAGGTTTTGCCTATTTTTCTACAAATCCTTCCTTGTTTATTTCCAAATCTTTCCAAATTCATCCCAAGAATGTACAATGAATTTTTCTACATTATACATGATCCATACAAGTTTTATCACATTTGATTTCATACATTTACATGTCAAAACGTAGTTTTTAACAAAAGGTTTACAAAACTTCAAAACAAAAGCCACATTCCGGCTTTCTTCATCCATGGGGTTCAAATTGGGAGCCTTCCACCGGTGTGTGTCCTGCACTTGAAATATTTTCCCGTATAGAGTGAGCCAACGCCAGTAGAATGTTTCCTACAAAGGCTATTCCCCAACCTAAGTGCATATGAATGTTCAAGCAACACATTACCACCAACAACATTCAACCACAATATATTATTCAATGTTGAAATCTTTGCATATCATACCATGAAATGAGATGAGACTCACTCATGCAACTCAACCTGAGCCCTTCCTGGCTCTTTTTTTCCCATGTATGTCATGAGCACAAAAGCTGGCTTTCTAAGCCCCGCCATTGACATTATACACCCAATGACTAATTCAAATTTTTTGGGTCTTTCTTGGGATGGGTTTTTATGAACTTACACCAACGGTCACCCTACCAACACAGAATTTGTAGACTTCCACCAACGGTTCCGCATACACCGACACACTTTATGGGCTCTTATACCAACGGAAGTGTGTATCCAAATCACTGGATCTGTTACCCAAGAGATAGTCTAGCCCTAACCCTGACCCATTCCATTATCCATAACACTGTGCGACTCAGTCGGAGTTTCAATCCAACTATCCTGAGCCCACCATCATTCACCTATTTGGTGTTTGATATCAACCACGTACATACACACCCACCCTTATGGCTATGGATGTTTTTGCCCCATTCAATTGCAATGCAATGTGCCATTGTTATCTCAATGTCATGCCACATGTTAAGGATGTCATATGAGCAAAATTTATCACATTTAAACATATTCCATGGCAATTTATATCCGAAGCATATAATTACCAATTTCATAGTAATGTCAATATATCAATTAGCATATATCAACATTTTCATATCCACCCACAATTTCAAGTGTGTTATCACATAATGTGTGCCAACAACACACTTAATTATCAAGGCATAAGATAAACACGTAATGTGCCCATATAACACCAATTTTCATGAATCACATTGAGTCAAATTCACATACCCAATTCAAGGTAAAATTCATTCTACCCAATTTCAATACCTATTTCATTGAATCTACCATAATCGGCAAGTGAAATAACATCCTATCAACATACCCATTTCATATAAACATCCTAGGTTGTAAATGAACGTAAGTAGGAAGAAACCTTACCCCTTAAAGCGTAAACCCACTTGGTAAAAGCCTTCAAGAGTTCCAATTTCACCCAAAAATCCTTGATTTCTCCAAGCTCGATTTTGGAACTTCAGTGAAATTCGTCGTTTTTGATGTGGTTGTGTAGCCCTTGGCGAGGAGTACGACTTTTGTTCTTGACCCGAGTAGATTTGATCACTCAATCTATATAGATCGTAGAGAGAAAGTGAGAATTTTTCTCTTTTCCCTCTCCTCTCTTCTCACGATAAAATCGGCTGAACAATGGGGGTGAAATCTGATTTTTGCCCCCTATTTATACTCCCTAAACTCTTAGTCGACAACGCGCCCACGACCCTCTTTTTTCTGGGTCCATTTTTTCTCCAAAACGATTAAATTTTATCCTGATTCAAGTTCAAAATAATTTTATTTTAATTTGCCTTAAATTATTTTCCAAATTTCAAATTTTTATTAAAAATTTCATTTTTGGATCACCCGAGACTCAACTGCCTCGTAAAACGTAAAAAATTTGACGGGATAACTAGATTTTGCAAGATGAATCCAATGGTGAGGTTCATTTTGTCATCCGAGTTATAAAAAAATTTAGGTTTATAACCCGTACTGTGACGACAATTTACCATTTTGCCCTTTTTTTATAAAAGTTTAAATTTTTCCGGGTTTTACAACATTTGCATCCATATGTCATCCATGCATGAGCACTTAGTTGCATTTAGGCTGTATATACACCCATGCATGTATTTGAGGCTTGAAGAAGGAGTGAATGAAGAGTTTAAATGGCCCGTAGAAGCACAAAAACTGAGCAGCCACAATTTACAGAAAGATTCGTGGACAGCTCGAGCAACCCTGCGAGTTTCTAGCATTAATTCTCATTCTTGAACTTAGAATTTTGTGTGATCATGCCTCCATGACATTGAGTTTAATGAGACCGCTCGATTTCAGACTTTAGACTTTGAAAAGCAATCCCAATTAGAGTATGCTCACATACTTGTGATGGTTAAACAAGGAGTATACTTCATTGAGGTAATTTCACCTATTCCTATGAAATTCTTCAATTAAGGGTGGACATGTTTGTTTGAGGCCCTTGATCCTTTGAATGATAACATAGTCTCATAGACATGACCCAGATCCCAATAGAGACTACTTTGTCTCCTATACCCGAGGAATAAAGTTCACATTCTCTATAGATCTAATTGCTATGACTCTTAGTCTACTTAGGGTAGAGAATGATGCCCTTAGAGAATGATATTTTGGTTCATTCGGCAAGCCTTCTTGGAAGGGAAAGTATTAGATGTGTACCTTTTGGATCACTGATTACTCGTATCTGTAAGGATAAAGGTGTTGTTGTTTTGCCTAAGGATAAGAAGTAGAAACTCAAGAGGCCCTTGCACAAAAGTATGATGAAGCAAAACAAGGCTCAGGTTAAGTATGTTGTTGTAATGCTAGAGAGAGGGGAGAATATGGAGGATCCACATGTTGAGATTGGACCTCGTGCACAATCAGCTCACCTAGAGGCTAGTAGTTCAAACATCCTTGCATCCCAGTTGGCGTCATTAATTGACATGCTTATTAGGGTTGATTGTACCATAATAGAACATCACCACCTCAATTCACAGAGGTTAGATGCATTAGATGGTAGGATCGTGAACCTTAAGGAGTCCTAGAATTTTGCATCTGTATCAATTGCTCGCAAAGTAGGGAGACTTGTGCGGTTGATCTAGGTGAAGCGTATCAAGGGAAAGGCCTTGATAGAAGACACTAATCAATCATGTATGGAGTTACCCCGACGTGATGGTGGACAGAAAGAAAGTGACCAAGATGGTGGAGATAATACAGCCCTAGGAGCTGCTTAGGAGACTTTAGTATAGAACAATATCAAAGATTTTATGATTGTTATTTATTCATGCTAGTGCTCTAGTTTTTCTCGTTGACTTTTCCTTTTTATTGACTTTTGAACTTGTTTGTATATTTTTGTTTGTTGTGGCGTACTCTTTGTAACACCCCAAAATCCACCTTGGACGACATTACTATTTAAACCATTCACATCATGAGAGAAACTAATGAAATCCATAAATAAAGAAAATTTCATTCATCATCTAGAATATCTACAACATTATCTCAAAGAATATGCCAAACCATGGTCATTACATCCAAAAGAATTAACTATTATCTCACAGCGGAATAACAAAATATGGTAGATTTTATATTGTCTCAAAATAAATTCCCTAGTCTAGAACATAAGAGAATATATCTCTAAATGTCCACCTCGGGATCCCCGTGTCCATCTACTAGAGCTTCCAAATGTATCGGCTCCTCAACTCCAAGCTCCTCCTCTAGACCACAATATAAAAAATATATTGTTTGTAAGAGGTGAGCACTAAGCAATGTAGCAACATCCTCCCAAACTCGAACAAGTTTTTGAAAACATATAAAACAGCTCGGAATATATAATTTGAAATATAATATATTATTTTAAATAAAACAGTGAAAATTTATTTGATCTCAAGTTAACGCAATAGAAATAAGTTAAATGTAAGGAATAAACATGTTGAAGAAATCAATTAATCATTCAATAGCATCATCCCAAATTCTCATGTATATAGGTTGCTTCCCATGAATCTACACGACGATTCTACCTCGTTCACCTATCACAATCACACAATCTCAATCATTTTAGGAAGGGCATTTATTGTTTCCCACAACATTGACGAATCCTTCCGAGAAAAGGTATACCATCCCTCAGCCTCGAACTTACGTGAACAATAGTGGTTACTCTCACAAATAATAATTCACTACAAGTGTTAGGCAACCATCTTACCCCCATTGGGATAGACTAACCTCTAACACTCTACTGTAGTTCTCGAATGCAATTCAAGTCCATCACAACAAACCATACAAGAGATCCAATACCAACCATTTTCTCAAATCACAAATAAATCCGAAAATCNGGCGTACTCTTTGTAACACCCCAAAATCCACCTTGGACGACATTACTATTTAAACCATTCCCATCATGAGAGAAACTAATGAAATCCATAAATAAAGAAAATTTCATTCATCATCTAGAATATCTACAACATTATCCCAAAGAATATGCCAAACCATGGTCNATATAACTTCTCAAGAAAATAAGCAAGAGATCATCAAAAGACATACTTTTATTGTTTGAAATAAAGCACTAAAGTTTTTGAATCAAGAACACAAGAATATCAAGAAGAAAAATCCATTTTTCTCAAAACTAGGTTTTTACATGAGAACACGAATTTCTATGGTTATCAAACCATAAATTCCTTCAAAACATGGTAAGGTTTGCAAGAAATTCAAGAAACAAGGATTCCAATACATATATATAAGATTTAGAGTCAAAACATATAAATATATACACCCTAGCATCAATGAACAAGAGTGGAAGAAACCCTACCTTGCTTCCTTAGTTTTGAGCGAAGAAGATGAGGATTTGATCTTTTCCGACTTGAATCAACCCTTGAATCTCTTGTTTTTCCCTTTCTTTCTTCCTATCTAAGCCTATCCAGGGTTAGAAATGTTGAAATGGGCCTTAAGGAGGTACCCTTATGTATTTATAGGAGGCCAAATGGTCCCCTGTACGCGAATCTGAAACTCAAAATCCGTAAGTCACATTCCAACGTCACTTTGGCGTTCAAACGTCAATAGTGAAAATTATTGGTTCACGTTCGAATGTCACTTGGTGTTCGAACTTTAGTTGCTCCCAGTACTTTTGCATTTCCATCAGAGCTCTGTAGAAACCAAAGTACTGGGACTCACTGTCGTTCGAACGTCGATTAACATTCGAACGTCATCCCAATTTTTGCTGAAACCTCTAGTGAAGGTTTGACCTATTTAGAGGTCGATGTGTAATATTTTTGTAAAATACTATTTTGTAGCCCTTGAAGTCTACTATCTACTGTCAAAATTTTAGATCACATAGACATCAAAATAAAAAGTTATGATCCAAACACTAGGGAAGTGTCCAAAATCCTTTTTACCCAAACTATCTCTAAAATGTGATTTCACTCCGAAATACTTCCAACATTCTACAACATACCTTACTACCTCAAATAACATTTCATTTCAACTCTCACAATCTAAATAGTTCGTGTATACATCATACATATATTAGCATTTCAAAAGCAAACAAATTAGGTTACTATAAAAGGACAAGAATGCGGGGGTTTACAATCCACCCCCTTAAAGAAAGTTTCGTCCTTGAAACTTACCTTAAGTAGAGAACAAATGAGGGTACTTCTCTCGTATATCCGGCTTTGGTTCCTATGTAGCTTCCTCCACCCCATGATGTTTCCATAAGAATTTCACCAATTAGATGACTTTGTTGCGAAACATCTTCTCCTCGGTATCAAGAATCTTCACCGGTTATTCTTCATATGTTGCTCCATCTTAAACTTCAATATCCTCCAAATCCATGACATGCGTTGTATTCGATTGACACTTTCTCAACATTGACACATGAAAGACGTCATGTACTCCTAACAACTGAGCTGGTAACCGAAGTTGATACACCACTTTACCCACTGCTTTTATCACTTTGAATGGTCCGATGTACCTTGGAGCCAATTTCCCCTTCTTGCCAAAACGAAACACTCCCTTTTTGGGTGACACCTTGAGGAACACATAGTCCCCCTCTTGGAATTTCAATGGTCTTCGTCTTCTATCCGCATAGCTTTTCTGTCTAACTTGTGTCATGCGTAGTCTCTGTTGGATGAGTTGAATTTTCTCTATAGTCTCTCGAATAATTTCTAGCCCAAACAAGCTACTCTCTCCAGCTTCCAACCAACAAGTCAGGGACTTACATGGTCTTCCATACTATGCCTCATACGGTGCCATGCCAATGCTAGATTGAAAACTGTTGTTATATGCAAATTCCACCAACAGCAAATGATCACTCCAACTTCCCTTGAAGTCCAACACACACACACACGTAACATGTCCTCCAAAATTTGTATCACCCTCTCGGATTGGCCATCCGTTTGAGGATGAAAGGCGGTGCTAAAGTGTAACTTGTAGACTTTTTTAGAATTGCGCCACAAACCGAGAATCACGATCCGACACGATAGAAATTGGAACTCCATGTAATCTAACAATCTCATGGATGTAAAGCTTGCTCAAGGTCTCTAAGGAGTCAGTGGTCTTCATACTAAAGAAATGCGTGGACTTGGTGAGTCTATCCACAATGACCCTTACGACATTATGCTCTTGTGAAGTCCGTGGAAAACCAGATACAAAATCCATAGTGATATAATCCCACTTCCACTCTTAGATAGTCAAGGACTGTAGTAATCCTCCAGGCTTTTGATGGTCCACCTTCACCTACTGACACACCACACACTTTGTAACGTACTTAACCACGTCTTATTTTATCCCTTTCCACCAATATTGATACTTCATGTCTCTATATATCTTGGTACTACCCAGATGTATGAAAAATTTTGAGCGATGGCACTCTCCCAACACTTCTTCCCTTACTTGGTCATTGTTTGGTACACATAGTCTTCCACGAAACTGTAACTCATCATTATGTATAGACCAATTCTCAATAACCTCATTCCTCTCCAATTTAACCCGTATAACTCCCAACTCGGTATCTAATCATTGCAACTCCACAATCCTTTGTCGGAGAATTGGTTGAGCTACAAGATTAAATAAGCATGGTCTATCCTCCTGTCTATCCACGAACAAGTCAAACTCCTCCAAATCATCAATCATCTTCCACCTTTGAACAACAAGAACATTGATTTCACCTCGAGACTTTCTACTAAGTGCATCTACAACTACATTAGCTTTCCCTAGATGGTAGTTGAGTGTGAAATCGTAATCTTCTAAATACTCAATCCACCTTCTTTGTCGAAGATTCAAGTCATTCTGTGTGAAGATATACTTGAAGCACTTATGATCTGAAAACACTTGAAAATTTTCTCCATACAAGTCTCGACAACTTAAGAGAAAAAATCACAACAACAAGCTCTAAGTCGTGAGTGGGATAATTCTGCTCATGGATCTTTAGTTGTCTCGAGCCATAAGCAATTACCTTACCTACCTGCATGAGCACACATCCCAAGCCTCATAACGAAGCATCAGTATACACATCATATCCTTTCCTACTGCTCAGAATAATGAGGACAAGAGATGTTGTCAACCTTTCCTTCAAGGTGCAAAAGGCTAGTTCACAATCTTGAGTCCACAATAATCTTTCCCCCTTCTTCGTAAGGCGAGTTATCTGCATTGCAAGCTTTGAGGACCCTTCCTCCGGTTATAGCCTACTAATCCCAAAAAACTACATACTTTGGTCACATTCCTCGGTGGTTCCCATTTCATTACGGCTTCAATCTTTGCGGGGTCAATGGCTACCCCCTGTTCAGACACAACATGGCCACGGAAGTTCACTTCCTTCATCCAGAACTCACATTTATTCATCTTAGCATATAACTTATGCTCTCTCAATGTCTGTAGTACTATTGAGAGATGATGTTCATGTTCCCCTTGGGTCCATGAATAAATCAATATATCATCAATAAACATGATAACAAACTGATCCAGATACGACCAAAATACCCTATACATCAAGTCCATAAAGGCTGCAGGAGCATTAGTCAGTCTAAAAGACATCACCGTATATTCAAAATGACCATACTGGGTGCAGAAAGCTATCTTAGGAATATCCTCCTCCTTAATCTGCAGTTAATGGTACCTTGTGCGAAGATCAATCTTGGAGTAATACTTAGAACCCCTCAACTGATTGAATAAATCATCAATTCGTGGCAATGGGTATTTATTCTTCACTGTCACCCGATTCAACCTTCGGTAGTCCGTGTATAATCGAAGTGTTTCATCATGCTTCTTCACAAAGAGGACCGGAGCTCCCCAAGGTGAAGTGCTTAAACGGATAAACCCAAAGGTGTCATTCGATAGGGAGCAATGGATATGAGTTTGGTTCTCGAATAAAGATCAATCTTAAACTCAATCTTTCTTTGTGGCGGTAACCCTGGTAGTTCATCTAGGAAGACATCTGAAAACTCTAACACTATCAATACCACATCCGATTGGGATCTATCTTGATAATCTCTCATAAAGCTAGCTAAGAAACTCAAATGGCTCCCCACCTTAGCTTTCAAGAATCTACTACCCGTAGTAGGAAATGGATGGGAAGAATTTTGATCATTCATGAAGCTGAAAACTACCCCTCCCGATAATTGAAATGAAATCCACTTGCGAAAACAATCTATTACTCCACGAAAAGTGGACAACAAGTTCATCCCAAAGATTATGTCATACCCCTTTCATGTCTAATGCAACGAAATTTACAATCAATTCTTGTTCCCCAATACAAAGCACACAACCTCTACACACCCTTCTAGTATCTAACCGTTCTCCCGTAGGCATGCCAATACTCAAGGCATGTTCTAACTTCTCAAATTTCAATCCCAAATTAAGAGCATATATAGTGCTTATGAATTAATGATCGCACCAGGATCAAATAAAATTCGGGCCCAAGAATTATAAAGAAGAACAATACCTTCCACAACGACATTAGAAACATCTCCCTCCGGTTGAGTCAAAGCAAAAACTTTTCCTTGATTGGCACCACCTAGGGCTAGAGCTATTAACGATCTCTGTTGTAGTGGTTTCTATAGTGGTGGCTTGTTTGCTTTTACTTGTCCAGGTGCTTGATTGGTCCTTGGTGGAAGCGATGGGCAGTTATTTCTGAAGTGCCCAAACCCTCCACATGTGAAGCATTGACGTGGATCAGTGTCTGTCCAATTCTGAGTAACCACATCTCCTCGAACTATCTGAAGTCTCTATCCAGCCACCTGATCTCGGTGACAGTATGGTGCTACCCTCGGTACTCCACTACTGCTAGCACCCGTTTAGATTAGATCTCTCATCGCAAAGTTTTGTCGTCGCTAGTTGTCCTCTGTGTCTCTCTCCACCAATGCAGCTCTGTCGGCAAGATCCCAATAGTCTTGGATCTTGTGAGCCATAAGCTTCTCCCTGATGGCAGGCCTTAAGCCCTGCTCAAAGCGTTTGGCCCTCTTGGCCTCGGTGGATATGAACTCCATGGCATAGCAGGATAGCTCATCAAACTTCCTCTCATACTCTACTACTATCATGTAGCGCTATTATAGAGCGAGAAAATCTGCACTCATCTTGTCCCTGACTGATTCTGAAAAGTACTTGTCTTGGAAGATTTGATCAAACTCCTCCCAAGTAAGAGCATCTGTATTCCTCCTTCCCTTCACCAAGTCCCACCAATGATCTGCCTCCCCCTTTAGAAGATATGTAGCTAGGCCAACCCATAAATCCTTGGCTATTCCTATGCCATCACATACTCGATGAATCTATTTGCCCGCATCCAAGGGGTTAGAGCTTCCTTGAAAAGTAGGTGGGTGTTGCCGTAAAAATTCTCGAAGAACTACCATCCTTCGATTGTCGTCCCCGTTGCCCAGTACATGAGCTAGTAGATGAACCCTACCATTGTGGTTATTGTTTTCATTCTGGTGTTGTACCAGAGTGGTTAGTTCTCGTAGGTATTGGTATATGTCGCTCATGGCATCGGGAGGTGGTGGTGGATTTGCTTGACCTCCACGACCACGCTCATGTCCACGTCTACCGTCCATCCTGCACATCAATTCACTATTTAGTTTTCTTAATGTACAAACATCCTAACTATCACTTCAATCTAAAGCATAAGACTCATATAAAATTTAAATCACAATTTCATCCAACCTAATCCTACATCTCTAGTGGTAATCCATAACCTACAGCTATAAGACATAATTCCTAAGCTCTGATACCAAAATTTGTAACGCCCCAAAATCCACCTTGGACGACATTACTATTTAAATCATTCACATCATGAGAGCAACTAATGAAATCTATAAATAAAGAAAATTACATTCATCACCTAGAATATCTACAACATTATCCCAAAAGAATATGATAAACCATGGCCATTACATCCAAAAGAATTAACTATTATCTCGTAGAAAATAACAAAATATGGTAGACTTTACATTATCTCAAAATAAATTTTCTAGTCTAGAACACAAGAGAATATATCTCTAAACGTCCACCTTGGTATCCCCATGTCCATCTACTGGAGCTTCCCAAAGTATCGACTCCTCAACTCCAAGCTCTTCCTCTAGACCACAATCTGAAAAATATATTGTTTGTAGGAGGTGAGCACTAAGCAATGTAGCAACATCCTCCCAAACTTTAACAAGGTTTTGAAAACATATAAAACAGCTCGGGCTCTCTCTTTCCAAAATATCATATATAATTTGAAATAAAACAATAAAAATTTATTTGATCTTAAGTTAACGCAATAGCAATAAGTTAAATGTAAGGAATAAACATGTTGAAAAAATAAATTAATCATTCAAAAATGAAGTTCTTTATTTAAATTAATCATTCAAAAATAAATTAATAAATTAAACAACAAATTTTTTTTTTTTACGGACACAAAAATGAATTGTAGTTCTCACTTCCAACCTAAACTGAACATTGCCCCTAATGTTTTGAATTTACTAGTATATAGAGCTTGAAGATGAGGATGAAAGGTATAGATATGTTCATCTGCCTGAACCTACAAACAAAATACCCAAATCAATCATCTTTACGTAGATCTGGGTTTTGACTAGGTTGGAAACCCTTGTCTGTGAGCACGAAGAGAAGCAAAACATCCATAAATAAATACGAAATCAAAATACAAAGCATGAAACAGAGGATTATGTCTGTGGAATGTGTGGTCATGGGGTGGTTGGGGCTGGTTCGTGTTGCAGAAAGTAGANTTATGTCTGTGGAATGTGTGGTCATGGGGTGGTTGGGGCTGGTTCATGTTGCAGAAAGTAGAGAAGAAGAAGAAGAAGGAAAAAGAAAAAGGGGAAACGGACAACGGCGGATGGGAAAAAGAGGAAAAAGGGTGGAAGCCTTATAAAGGCGTCCCAACGGGTCGGGTCAGATTGGATATTTTCTGACCCAACCCCTTTTCTGTCAGCAAGAGCGAATATCGAAAGAATATTCTGAATCCATTAAAAGAATGGTTTCCACATCTTTAACAAAGTCTTCCAAAAATGGTTTCAACCGCTAACCATTGACAGTAAAGATATTATCGTTCAATGGGTTTTTCACTTCTACTGCTCCATGTCCAAATACTTTTTTGACGACGTAAGACCCAGTCCACCTTGGCCTCAACTTACCAAGAAATAGGCGGAGCCTTGAATTAAACAAGAATTTTTGGGAAGGGGCAAAGAATTATCTTATGATGTTTTTGTCATGAAAGATTTTCATCTATTCCTTTGCAATTTTTGCATTGTCATATGCCTCATTTCTCAATTCCTCCAATTCTTTAATCTAAAGTTTTCTTACTAGTCCGGCCTTATCCAGGTCAAAGTTCATTGCTTTAATAGCCCAGTATACTCTATGTTCCAGTTCCACAGGTAAGTGACAATACTTGCCATTAGAGTAATCGATAAGGAGACATACCCAAAATTGTTTTAAAAGAAGTACAATATGCCCAAAGTGCATCAGTTAGTCTTGACCTCTTCANATATGCCCAAAGTACATCAGTTAGTCTTGATGACCAATCTTTGCGGTTCAGGTTTACCATTTTTTCTAAAATTAGTTTGACCTCTTGATTAGCTAATTAAGTCTATCCACTAGTCTATGGATGATAAGGGGTTGCAATTTTGTGAAAAATTAAGTATTTTTTCATCAAATTTCAGAAAGGATGATTGCAAAAATGAGAACCCCCATCACTTACGATAAATTTTAGAATTCCAAACCGGAACAAAATATTTTCTTTTAAAAATTTGATCACTGTTTGGTGATCATTATTCCGGCATGGAATTGCTTCAACCCATTTGGACACATAGTCTACGACCACTAAAATGTATAGATAGCCAAAGGAGGGTAGAAATGGTCCTACAAAATTGATGCCCCAATAGTCAAAAATTTCAATCGCTGAGATGAGGTTTAAGGGCATCATGTTTCTTTTAGAAATGCTTCTCAACCTTTAGCATCTATCACATGTTAGACAAATGGCATGAACATCTTTGAAAAGTGTGGCCCAATAAAATTCACACTGCAAGATTTTCGCAGCGGTTTTCCTTGATGAGAAATGGTCACCACATGCTTTAGAATGACAAAATGATATTACCTATCTGCTCTAATGAGCGGGGATGCAACGCCTTATGATTTGATCCTTACAATACTTGAACACGTGTGGATCCTCCCAAAAGAAATTACGAACCTCCCTCAAAAATTTCTTTTTGTTCATCATTGTAAAGGACAGAGAGAGCGTACCAGTGGCAAGAAAATTAGCAATATCAGCGTACCATGGTGTTTCCTCAATGGTGAACAATTGTTCATCAGGGATATTCTCATTGATTGGTAACTTGTCCTCCTGAAATTCAAATGTTAACCTGGATAGATGGTCTACCACCACATTCTTAACACCTTTCTTGTCCTTAATGACTAAATCAAACTCTTGTAACAAGAGTATCCATCTTAAAAGTCGTGGCTTGGCATCCTTCTTTGTGAGCAAAAATTTCAGTGTTGCATGGTTAGTGAATACAATAACAGATGAACCAACAAGATAAGAGCGAAATTTTTCCAGAGCAAAAACTACAACAATCAATTCTTTTTCAGTTATAGAGTAATTCATTTGAGCATCATTCAAAGTCTTGCTTGCATAGTAAATTGCATTGGGTTACTTATCTCTTTTTTGCCCAACACAACACCTACAACATAATCACTTGCATCACACATCAATTCAAAGGGTAGGGTCCAATCAGGGGGTTGCATTATTGGGGTAGAAATTAACATGTCTTTAAGCTTGTCAAAAGCTTTCTGACATGCTTCACTCCACACAAAAATTACATCCTGACTCAGGAGATGACACATGGGTTTAGCTATGGTAATAAAGTCTTTTATGAATCTCCTATAGAACCTTGCATGTCCTAGAAATGATCGGACATCCTTAACAGTCTTAGGAGCAGGCAAATTTTCAATCAAATCTATTTATGCCTTGTAAACTTTCATGCCTTCAGACGACATAATGTGACCTAAGACAATGCCTTGTGTTACCATAAAATGGCATTTCTCCCAATTGAGCACTAGATTGGCTTCTTTACATCTTATCAACATCTTTTCCAGGTTAGTCAGACACAAATCAAATGAGTCACTATATATAGAAAAGTCATCCATGAAAACTTTCAAAAATTTCTCAATCATGTCACTAAATAGACTTAGCATGCACCTTTGGAATGTTACAGGAGCGTTACACAGTCCAAACGACATCCTTTTGAATGTAAAGGTGCCAAAGGGGCAAGTGAATGTTGTTTTCTCTTGGTTAGTTAGTGTTATCTTGATTTGATTACACCCAGAATACCCATCCAGTAAATAGTAGAATTGATGCCCTACAATTCTCTCTAAGACTTGATCAAGAAAGGGAAGGGAAAAATGGTCTTTTCTAGTTACCAAATTGAGTTTTCGATAGTCTATACATATTCGTCATCCTGTGACAACTTGAGTTGGTACTAGTTCATTTGCATCATTTTTGACCACTGTGACCCCAGACTTCTTGGGCATAACTTGGGTTGGACTAAACCATTTGTTATCTCAGATGGAAAGGATTATTCCTGCATCTAAGAGCTTAAGCGCCTCAATTCTCACAACTTCCTTTATGTGAGGGTTTAATCGTCGCTGCATTTGACAAGAGGATTTTGAATCCTCTTCAAGGTATATAGCATGATTGAAAATTAACAGGCTTATACCTTTCAAGTCAGCGATGGTCCACCTAATGGTACTTTTATGGCTTTTAAGAACTTCAATCATTTTAGACTCTTGCAAGTCTGTAAGCTTAAATGAAATTACCACTGGATATGACTTGTCCTCTCCTAAGAAGGCATATTTGAGGTCATATGGGAGAGGTTTTAATTCAGGCTTTGGTGGCCTGACACTTGATGAGAGTGGCTTTGTGCCACTTGGTGAAATTTCTTCGAATTTGGGGGACCATGTCCCAACAACATGAGTGGGGCAATTCTTTGGGTTTGGATCATCATCTGTTGTCTCAGATGTGGTAGATTCTAATAGAGAAGATTTTGTAAGGTTTTCACAGAATGTGTTATTCAGATTTTCCTGAATCAATGACTCAATGGAATGTATTTCTCTCTCTTCTTTGTCCTCTCCTAGGCGTTTGGCAATGTTGAAAATATTCAACTCAAGAGTCATATTCCCGAAAGTTAATTTCATGACTCCATTTCTGTAATTGATTAGTGCATTTGAAGTTGCTAGGAAGTGTCGATCAAGAATGACAAAAATTTGGTTCTCTGAATGCATTGTTTATTGAGTATCTAGAACAATTAAGTCAACAGAGAAGACAAAGTTGTCCACTTGAAAAAGTACATCTTCAACAATACCTCTTGGAATTTTAATAAACCTGTCTGTCAGGTGGAGTATAACACTGGTGGGTTTACCCAGACCCAACTGCTGGTAAATAGAGAATGAGAGCAAATTAACACTTGCCCTAAGATTGAGTAGAGCTTGTTCTATTCTGAAGTTTTCAATGACACACGACACGGTTGGACACCCAGGGTTCTTGTATTTTTTAGGGGTTTTGTGTTGAAGTAAGACACGGGCTTGTTTTGTCAAGGAGGCTCTTTTTTGAATATTTTGGCTTCTTTTAACTGTGCACAAGTCTTTTAGAAACTTGGCATAAGATGAAACTTGTTTGATTGCATCCAAAAGTGGGATGTTGATTTTTACTTGCTTAAAAAGCTCATAAATTTTTGGCTGGTTGTTCAATTTTTGTAATGTTTTGAGTCTGAGGAAAAGGAGCAGGAATAGGACACAAAGGTTCTTTTTCCTTTGATAGTTCTGGTTCCTTTTCAATCACAGGTTCAGGCTTTTCTGGTTCATTGACTAGGATTGACTTAGATTTTGGATTTGGAATTAAATTGTCTCTGATGATTTTGTTAATCACCTTGCCACTTTTTAGTGTAGTGACAACTTGGACTTAGTCTTGTGGGGTTTCCATGATTAAAGGATTTTCCACCTAAAATTGGTCTTGTGGTGGTTTTGGTTGGGCAAAAAAGTTGTCCTTCTCATGTGTGCTCATGGATTGGGTCAATTTTTGGATGTGGCTTTTGATATCCTCAAAGATTGGGTGGTCTATGCCTTAAAATCGGTGAATGCCTGCATGGAATGAGTATTGTAGTTCATTTGAGTTTGCATGAACTGGTTCAGTATATCTTCAAGGCTCCTCTTGTGTGGTGGTTGGTATGGTTGATATGCAGGAGGTCCTTGAGGTGGCGGTTGTGAATTTTGTGGATTCATCAGAGTTGGTTGTTTGTTCCTCCAACTGAAATTCAGGTGATTCCACTACCCTGGATTGTATTTTTTGGAGTAGAGGTTGGAGAAAGGCTTATTGAAGTTAGAAATTGCATTTGTTTGTTCCAACAAGACTTCTTTAAATGCTGGAATGGTAGGACACTCCTCAATAGGGTGTCTTGTCAGATCACAAACCCTACACACTTGTTCTATGGGAGGGTTAACATCAACTTGTTGTACCTTTTTCATCTCTAAAGCTTCAAGCTTTCGAGATAGGGTGGACATTTTTTCTTTTAGTTCATCATCCTCTTTCAAGACATACTTACCCCCTTGGGACGTAGATCATCTAGTTTCAACAGTGGTAGGAGAGGCTGAGTCCCACATCTGAAAACTATCAGAAATGGTGTCAAAGAAATTGAATGCCTCCTTTGGACTTTTTTTCATAGACTCTCCTTGAGCCATCATTTCGACAAACTGACGTAGTCTAGTGGGCAAGGATTCGTAGAAAAATCCTACTAGAGTTCAATTCTCAAAAGTATAGTGTGGGGAGGATTGGAGAAGATCTTTGAATCTCTCCCAACATTGGTAAAATGTTCCCCCTTTTTTGACCAAAAAATTCATGATTTGCCTTTTAAGTGCATTGGTACGGTGTACGGGAAAAAATTTCTAAAAAATTCATTTTGTAATGCCTATCAGTTAGGTATTGAATGGACTTTTAAAGAACTTAGCCATTGTTTAGTTTTGTCCTTTAAAGAGAAAGGAAAAAGTTTTAACTTGGCCAGCTCAGTGTTGTCTTGAAATGTTCCAAATACTTCCTCAAAGTCTTTTATGTGTAGATACGAATTTTCAGATTCGAGTCCATGAAATTGAGGAAGTAACTACACTGTTCCCGCCTTTACATTAAAGAGGGGCGCATTTGCAAGAAAGACAAAACAAGAGGAGACACTATTTCTTGTGGGATGTAAGTAATCCCACAATGTTCGAATGTTAGGCACTTCCCCTTCTATCACAGGAAATTCTCCTTGTCTCTCATTATTTGTCATCTTATTATCAAAAGGGTCTGCTACTGATCTAGGTGAAATGGTTCGGACTAATTCACAAATCCAACAGATTCTGCCAGCAAATTTTGAAAGTGGAGATCATCCTTAGACATTAAAAAAAAATTATACATAGTAAATCAAAGAAAGAATATATACAAAAAGGAAGGTCTTTTTACCTTTTACCTTAAAACACATTTTATGGTTCCCCGGCAATGGCGTCAAAAACTTGACTTGATCCGAAATGTGTACACCAAAGTGCAAGCGGTCAAATTGTAGTAATAATCCAGTTAAATCCGGAGTCGAATCCACAGGGAACTATTGTTGGTGTTTTGAAGTAAGTAGTGATAGAGACCAAAGTGACTAGAACCCTTGAAATTTAAAGTGATGATCTTTATGGATTTTCTTTGGACATAATATAGGATTCTTTCCAAGAGGATTTTCTAGACAAAATATAAGATTCTCTCAAATGTAAAAATCACCCTTTAGCTTGAGGACTTGGACATGTAGTTAATCATCCGGTTGTTATATTTGTGTTTGGTAACTCAATTAACCCCTATGTCAACATGAAGTTAATCGGAAGATAAAGATGAATTGTGAGAATTAAGAGCATGATTCCGATGTCTTTGTAGAGGTTTACAAGAATTGTCTATGTTGAGACTCAACTTATCTACAAATAAGCAAGTGTCTTTACAAGACATCCAACCATTGCGTTGGTATTTCATTCTTTAAATAAAGCACAACAATGTTGAAGATTGAAATATAGCCATGAAGATCTAGTCGGGGCACTTGCCTAGAACTAATGGGTCTTTCTATGCAAGAGTCATCTATGTCATAGAAAGCACTCATGGTTGTACAAAGTACCTTAATTTTGCTAGATGCATCCAATCATTCAATAAGCAGGTGAAATATAAAGCATTAAGTATAAACAAACTGCACAAATATAACTTTCGAACTATTTATACATGTCCATCACCTCTTACTAAAGGGTGAATGCAGAACTACTCACTCTTCATAGATTTGGTAAAGCTAGAAAAGTGAGTGATGTTCATCCCTCTAAGTAGAGGAGTTACAAAATAAAATACACTAAACAAGGAGTCGATTTTTGACGAAAAATGAGTAAATCACGTTCCACCCTTTACGGCTTTGGTAAAGCTCTAGAAAAGTGAAAGATTTTCACTCCTCTAAGGAAAGAAGGTAGCTCAAATAATGGAAGTAAAAGAAAACAATAATATAGTAAAAAAAAAAAGCAATACTAAAGTAAAAGAAAACAATAAATTAAAAGAAAGCAATAATGAAGTAAAAGAAAGCAATAATACGGTAAAAGAAAGCTAGTTACTTTTGGAGGATTTTTCACAACCAAAAGATGATTTTTTACAAGCCCAAGGGGTGGTATTTATAGGCAACAAAGGAGGGTAAAAAGTTTTGTTATGAGGTTTTGAATTATACTTTGATCCTCTTTTGTTTTGAACTTTGACAGTTGCCTCCATTATAGTTTGTAGCTTTGATAGTTGGTACCCTTTTAGTTTGTAGCTTTGACAGTTGGCNCCCCTGATATTTGATTTTATTACACGAACACCCCCTCACAATTTAAAAATAACACTGAGACACCAATTGTTAGACAGAGTTAACTATCTTAATAAAAAACACCCCAAGCCCTAACCCTAACCCTAATCTTCGTCATCCTCTGCACCCAACGCTCATCACTACTCTCTCTATCTCTAATTTTGTCTCTTAAGGCGAAGAACTAGCCTGAAATCATCAGTCTTCTTTCTCCACCACTGCAACNCTTTGTTTAACTAACACAATTGGCCTACTAACTTAATTAAATTATGCATTAATTAGGGTTAATCAAAATACACTAGAGATTAGCTTTTAAAACTAACATAGGCAATTGCAAAAACTTTAAAACCCTTTGCATTTGTTTTGCTAGACTTGGCAAAACTGATGAGACACCTCTCCCAAACCCAACCCTCTATCGTCGTACTATTGGGGCTCTTCTATNTGGTGGTGGTGGTGGTGGTGGTGATTGTAGGTGCGTGTTACTGAGTTGATGACGATGTAATGGTGGCAATGTTGTGGAGGAAAAAGGTCATGTACAGAGATAATTGATGATGAGTTTGGTCTTGTGGTGGTTTCAGTGGTGGAGGCAGAGGTGGGGTTATGGTTTCTCTGTCTCTCTCTCTCTCTATGCTGGTGGTGTTTGGATGTGTTGGATGGCAGATGTACTATTGTGGTGTCGGTGGTGAAACTGGTGGTGATGGGTGATAAGAGTAAAAATTTATATAATTAGATAAATAATAATAATAAATAAATTTAATATAGGATAATTGGATTAAGTAATTATTAAGGTTTTAAAAGAATGATTACTTTTTAAATTATACTAATAGTATAAAATATTGTAAAACCCAGAAAAATTTAAACTTTTTATGAAAAAGGGTAAAATAGTAATTTACCACTATAGTGTGAGTTGAAAACCCGTATTTCTCTAGAGCTCGGATGACGAAACGGACCTCACAATTGGATTTGTTTCGCGAAATCTAGTTACTCAGATAAATTTTGTCGAATTCTGAGATAGTCAAATTTTTCACGTTTTATGAGACAATCAGGTCTTGAGTGACCCCAAAAACAAAATTTTTATTAAAATTTTAAAATTTAAAAAATAATTTAAATAAAGTTCATATAAAATATTTTAAACTTAAACCGGTACGAAATTTAATCGTTTCAGAGTGAAAAACGGACCTAGGAAAAGGGGAGCGTGTGGCGCGATGTGGACCGCGCAATTAAAAACTATAAATATGGGTAAAATATCTGAAAATCAGATATTTCTCTTTCCATTTTCTGCTGGTTCACATGTTGGAAGAAGAAGAAGAAGAAAAACAAAAATTTCTACATTTCTCCCTTCGATTCACGGAGTTTCATCTGTCGGAATCACCTACACCAGGAGTTAAAATTGATCACCGCAACAAGGGCTATGTCTACGTACCAAGAACGAAGGATTTCACCAAAAATCCAAAGAAATTTTTTTGGAGAAATCAAGAACTTTGGGCTTAGGAAGTGTTCTTGAGGCTCTCTACACTCATCTTAAGCTCCAAGAGGTTGGTTCCCTTTTACTTTGGTTTATTTCTAGCTTATGGGTCCATATGAAATGGGTAGGTTTATGGAACTATACATGTCACTTGCCTCTTGTTATGGAAGTGAGGACTTGGGTATATAAATGCCTTAGACCAACTTCTAGCTTAAATTTGATATGTAGAAACTATTGGTGTAAACTCTTGGAAATTGGGTTTATGTGGGTTGTTTTGTGTATTTTAAAACTTTCCTATTATATAATTGGTTTAATAGAAATGGGTAGGTATATGGAACTATATATTTCACTTGCCTATAGTTATGGAGTAGGTGTAGAAATAATTTAATCAATTGATATTTGAGGTTCCATGTGAAAATTCTTGGAACTTGATATTGTTGGGCAAAATTTGTTTGATAACATGAATTGTTTGTCTTGAAGGTGTTTTGCTAAATGTTTATGTGGAATCAAGTCTATTATGGCATGAGTTTTGTATAACATGCTTGTGAATTTTTGTTGAGGATGAATGAGTTGAGATATGTTGTTAATACATTAACATCATGATAATTTATGGTAATTCTATACAATTGATAAATTTTCATGATATATGTTGAAATATGTGGTTAAATTAGTTCATTTGACATTCATTGCATTTTGAGTATAAAATTGGCATCACATCCATGTGCATAAATGCATGAGTGTGATATGTGGGCATGGTTTGATCAAATACCACACTTGGTGGATTGATAAGTGGACTCGAGAAGGGTGAATTGAATATCCTATTGAGTCGCATGACTACATTAAAAATTAGGGTCGGAATTAGCAAGAAGGGCTAAATTATCTCTCAGGTGAGAGACCCGATGATTGGATACGCACTCCATTGGTATAAGAGTCATGAAGTGTGTCGGTGTACGCGAAACTGTTGGTGGAAGTCCATAACTTCCGTGTCAGTTGGGTGCCGTTAGTGTAAGTCCATAAACATCCACCCCAAGAAAGATTCGGAGATTTTAAATAATTGACAAGGGCTAGAAAAACTCGATTTTATACTCATGGCATCGCCTAGTGTGAGAGGTGTTAGTGAGGACTCGGACTAAAATGCATGAGTGAATATCATCTCATATCATGACATGACATGGTAGAATTTCTATCTAGAATTATATATTCTTGTATGGAATGAATTGTGGTTGTTAAATGTTACATGTAAACATTACATATGCACTTAGGTTGAGAAGTAGCCTCTGTAAGAAATACTCTACTGGGCATAGCTCACCGTATACGGGAACACATTTCAGGTGTGGGATACACCCTGGTGGATGACTTTCATTCGGGGTCTCAAAGATGAAGAAAAGTCGGGTTGTGGCTTTTGAACCAAGTTTTTGTAAAACTATTGTAAAATTATGTTTTTGGACATGTAATTATATGAAATTACTTACGATGGAACTTGTATATATAGAGTTTATTGTGAAAAACTATGTTTTAGCAAAACATTTGCTAAGTTNGAGACAATCAGGTCTTGAGTGACCCCAAAAACAAAATTTTTATTAAAATTTTAAAATTTAANTGTAAAACTATTGTAAAATTATGTTTTTGGACATGTAATTATATGAAATTACTTACAATGGAACTTGTATATATAGAGTTTATTGTGAAAAACTATGTTTTTGCAAAACATTTGCTAAGTNTTTTATTAAAATTTTAAAATTTAAAAAATAATTTAAATAAAGTTCATATAAAATATTTTAAACTTAAACCGGTACGAAATTTAATCGTTTCAGAGTGAAAAACGGACCTAGGAAAAGGGGAGCGTGTGGCGCGATGTGGACCGCGCAATTAAAAACTATAAATATGGGTAAAATATCTGAAAATCAGATATTTCTCTTTCCATTTTCTGCTGGTTCACATGTTGGAAGAAGAAGAAGAAGAAAAACAAAAATTTCTACATTTCTCCCTTCGATTCACGGAGTTTCATCTGTCGGAATCACCTACACCAGGAGTTAAAATTGATCACCGCAACAAGGGCTATGTCTACGTACCAAGAACGAAGGATTTCACCAAAAATCCAAAGAAATTTTTTTGGAGAAATCAAGAACTTTGGGCTTAGGAAGTGTTCTTGAGGCTCTCTACACTCATCTTAAGCTCCAAGAGGTTGGTTCCCTTTTACTTTGGTTTATTTCTAGCTTATGGGTCCATATGAAATGGGTAGGTTTATGGAACTATACATGTCACTTGCCTCTTGTTATGGAAGTGAGGACTTGGGTATATAAATGCCTTAGACCAACTTCTAGCTTAAATTTGATATGTAGAAACTATTGGTGTAAACTCTTGGAAATTGGGTTTATGTGGGTTGTTTTGTGTATTTTAAAACTTTCCTATTATATAATTGGTTTAATAGAAATGGGTAGGTATATGGAACTATATATTTCACTTGCCTATAGTTATGGAGTAGGTGTAGAAATAATTTAATCAATTGATATTTGAGGTTCCATGTGAAAATTCTTGGAACTTGATATTGTTGGGCAAAATTTGTTTGATAACATGAATTGTTTGTCTTGAAGGTGTTTTGCTAAATGTTTATGTGGAATCAAGTCTATTATGGCATGAGTTTTGTATAACATGCTTGTGAATTTTTGTTGAGGATGAATGAGTTGAGATATGTTGTTAATACATTAACATCATGATAATTTATGGTAATTCTATACAATTGATAAATTTTCATGATATATGTTGAAATATGTGGTTAAATTAGTTCATTTGACATTCATTGCATTTTGAGTATAAAATTGGCATCACATCCATGTGCATAAATGCATGAGTGTGATATGTGGGCATGGTTTGATCAAATACCACACTTGGTGGATTGATAAGTGGACTCGAGAAGGGTGAATTGAATATCCTATTGAGTCGCATGGCTACATGAAAAATTAGGGTCGGAATTAGCAAGAAGGGCTAAATTATCTCTCAGGTGAGAGACCCGATGATTGGATACACACTCCATTGGTATAAGAGCCATAAAGTGTGTCGGTGTACGCGAAACTGTTGGTGGAAGTCCATAACTTCCGTGTCAGTTGGGTGCCGTTAGTGTAAGTCCATAAACATCCACCCCAAGAAAGATTCGGAGATTTTAAATAATTGACAAGGGCTAGAAAAACTCGATTTTATACTCATGGCATCGCCTAGTGTGAGAGGTGTTAGTGAGGACTCGGACTAAAATGCATGAGTGAATATCATCTCATATCATGACATGACATGGTAGAATTTCTATCTAGAATTATATATTCTTGTATGGAATGAATTGTGGTTGTTAAATGTTACATGTAAACATTACATATGCACTTAGGTTGAGAAGTAGCCTCTGTAAGAAATACTCTACTGGGCATAGCTCACCGTATACGGGAACACATTTCAGGTGTGGGATACACCCTGGTGGATGACTTTCATTCGGGGTCTCAAAGATGAAGAAAAGTCGGGTTGTGGCTTTTGAACCAAGTTTTTGTAAAACTATTGTAAAATTATGTTTTTGGACATGTAATTATATGAAATTACTTACGATGGAACTTGTATATATAGAGTTTATTGTGAAAAACTATGTTTTAGCAAAACATTTGCTAAGTTTATTTTTTGGACTATTTAAATGAAATCTTGCATGCTATTATATGAGTACGGATAAATGAACTCGATGTGGTCAATGTTTATTTATAAATAAACCCGGTGTAGTCAATATTGTATATTGAATTTCGGATGGGTCATGTGATTGTATGATGCACAAGTTGTGTTTTTGGTAGAGCTTCCCGTACAAAGGAGACTCTGCTCGAATTTTATTAAATTAAGGACCCCCGATTTTTTTGGAGNCTATTATATGAGTACGGATAAATGAACTCGATGTGGTCAATGTTTATTTATAAATAGACCCGGTGTAGTCAATATTGTATATTGGATCTCGGATGGGCCATGTGATTGTATGATGCACAAGTTGTGTTTTGGGTAGAGCTTCCCGTACAAAGGAGACTCTGCTCGAATTTTATTAAATTAAGGACCCCCGATTTTTTTGGGGNTTCGATTCACGGAGTTTCATCTGTCGGAATCACCTACACCAGGAGTTAAAATTGATCACCGCAACAAGGGCTATGTCTACGTACCAAGAACGAAGGATTTCACCAAAAATCCAAAGAAATTTTTTTGGAGAAATCAAGAACTTTGGGCTTAGGAAGTGTTCTTGAGGCTCTCTACACTCATCTTAAGCTCCAAGAGGTTGGTTCCCTTTTACTTTGGTTTATTTCTAGCTTATGGGTCCATATGAAATGGGTAGGTTTATGGAACTATACATGTCACTTGCCTCTTGTTATGGAAGTGAGGACTTGGGTATATAAATGCCTTAGACCAACTTCTAGCTTAAATTTGATATGTAGAAACTATTGGTGTAAACTCTTGGAAATTGGGTTTATGTGGGTTGTTTTGTGTATTTTAAAACTTTCCTATTATATAATTGGTTTAATAGAAATGGGTAGGTATATGGAACTATATATTTCACTTGCCTATAGTTATGGAGTAGGTGTAGAAATAATTTAATCAATTGATATTTGAGGTTCCATGTGAAAATTCTTGGAACTTGATATTGTTGGGCAAAATTTGTTTGATAACATGAATTGTTTGTCTTGAAGGTGTTTTGCTAAATGTTTATGTGGAATCAAGTCTATTATGGCATGAGTTTTGTATAACATGCTTGTGAATTTTTGTTGAGGATGAATGAGTTGAGATATGTTGTTAATACATTAACATCATGATAATTTATGGTAATTCTATACAATTGATAAATTTTCATGATATATGTTGAAATATGTGGTTAAATTAGTTCATTTGACATTCATTGCATTTTGAGTATAAAATTGGCATCACATCCATGTGCATAAATGCATGAGTGTGATATGTGGGCATGGTTTGATCAAATACCACACTTGGTGGATTGATAAGTGGACTCGAGAAGGGTGAATTGAATATCCTATTGAGTCGCATGGCTACATGAAAAATTAGGGTCGGAATTAGCAAGAAGGGCTAAATTATCTCTCAGGTGAGAGACCCGATGATTGGATACACACTCCATTGGTATAAGAGCCATAAAGTGTGTCGGTGTACGCGAAACTGTTGGTGGAAGTCCATAACTTCCGTGTCAGTTGGGTGCCGTTAGTGTAAGTCCATAAACATCCACCCCAAGAAAGATTCGGAGATTTTAAATAATTGACAAGGGCTAGAAAAACTCGATTTTATACTCATGGCATCGCCTAGTGTGAGAGGTGTTAGTGAGGACTCGGACTAAAATGCATGAGTGAATATCATCTCATATCATGACATGACATGGTAGAATTTCTATCTAGAATTATATATTCTTGTATGGAATGAATTGTGGTTGTTAAATGTTACATGTAAACATTACATATGCACTTAGGTTGAGAAGTAGCCTCTGTAAGAAATACTCTACTGGGCATAGCTCACCGTATACGGGAACACATTTCAGGTGTGGGATACACCCTGGTGGATGACTTTCATTCGGGGTCTCAAAGATGAAGAAAAGTCGGGTTGTGGCTTTTGAACCAAGTTTTTGTAAAACTATTGTAAAATTATGTTTTTGGACATGTAATTATATGAAATTACTTACGATGGAACTTGTATATATAGAGTTTATTGTGAAAAACTATGTTTTAGCAAAACATTTGCTAAGTTTATTTTTTGGACTATTTAAATGAAATCTTGCATGCTATTATATGAGTACGGATAAATGAACTCGATGTGGTCAATGTTTATTTATAAATAAACCCGGTGTAGTCAATATTGTATATTGAATTTCGGATGGGTCATGTGATTGTATGATGCACAAGTTGTGTTTTTGGTAGAGCTTCCCGTACAAAGGAGACTCTGCTCGAATTTTATTAAATTAAGGACCCCCGATTTTTTTGGGGTGTCACAAATATTATTTAATAAACAAAAAAATTTAATATTTTATTTATTAATGTAATATATTTATAAATTAAACATATAAGTGTTAAATTTTAATCAATATATTTCATATATAGATTAAAAAAAGTAAATGAGAGGTTGGATAAATTTATAGGGTATTTTTGATATTTTGAGAATNGGCTTAGGAAGTGTTCTTGAGGCTCTCTACACTCATCTTAAGCTCCAAGAGGTTGGGTTCCCTCCTNATTAAACATATAAGTGTTAAATTTTAATCAATATATTTCATATATAGATTAAAAAAAGTAAATGAGAGGTTGGATAAATTTATAGGGTATTTTTGATATTTTGAGAATTATGATTGAATACATCAGCATTGACTGTTAACAAATATAACGTATGTTAGTTGGAAGGGGTGTGGATGTTACAAGTTTTAAATGTCAAAGGAGTTTGGTTTATTTTTAAAATGTGAGGGGTGTCTGTNTTACTTTGGTTTATTTCTAGCTTATGGGTCCATATGAAATGGGTAGGTTTATGGAACTATACATGTCACTTGCCTCTTGTTATGGAAGTGAGGACTTGGGTATATAAATGCCTTAGACCAACTTCTAGCTTAAATTTGATATGTAGAAACTATTGGTGTAAACTCTTGGAAATTGGGTTTATGTGGGTTGTTTTGTGTATTTTAAAACTTTCCTATTATATAATTGGTTTAATAGAAATGGGTAGGTATATGGAACTATNATTATGATTGAATACATCAGCATTGACTGTTAACAAATATAACGTATGTTAGTTGGTGGGGGTGTGGATGTTACAAGTTTTAAATGTCAAAGGAGTTTGGTTTATTTTTAAAATGTGAGGGGTGTCTATNCTTTCCTATTATATAATTGGTTTAATAGAAATGGGTAGGTATATGGAACTATATATTTCACTTGCCTATAGTTATGGAGTAGGTGTAGAAATAATTTAATCAATTGCTAGTCTGAAATTGATATTTGAGGTTCCATGTGAAAATTCTTGGAACTTGATATTGTTGGGCAAAATTTGTTTGATAACATGAATTGTTTNAAATATGATATTTGAGTGGGCAATTGACACTCGAATTATTACACATCACGATGAATGAAAAAGTCAACTATCTTTTTTGTATGTAAATTACCAACACGTTGGGCAAGTGAAAAAAAATTACACAGTTCGGTAATAAAATAAAATAACTCTTTGTAAAATTTGTAACGGATGTTTAATAATTACAACAATGTGAAACAAATCATATAATTGATAGTGCAATGTGAAAAATATGATATTTGAGTGGGCAATGTGAAATATCAAAATTAATGAAGTCAAAGTATATTTTGCCCTTTAATTAAATTAAGGGATGTTCCCGTAATCATATCATTAATATTTATCCCAAATTTTCTGATTATCACACCTCTAACGCCATATCTTTTCTTAATACAGTACAGTTACGTCAAATCCATGTCGCTATGGATAAATGGACGACAACGTCTTATTATTAGTAAATGTCTTCTGAACTATAATTTTTAATTTAAATTGTTGTTTAAATTTTTAATTGTCTTAATTTATACTTAAACTATGTAATTTATTTTAAATGATCTCCTCTGTTAAGATTAACTGATAAATAATGCAAATTTAGCTAATAGTGACCATAAATTTTGGATAAATTATATTCACATCCCCTGATATTTGATTTTATTACACGAACACCCCCTCACAATTTAAAAATAACACTGAGACACCAATTGTTAGACAGAGTTAACTATCTTAATAAAAAAAACCCCAAGCCCTAACCCTAACCCTAATCTTCGTCATCCTCTGCACCCAACGCTCATCACTACTCTCTCTATCTCTAATTTTGTCTCTCAAGGCGAAGAACTAGCCTGAAATCATCAGTCTTCTTTCTCCACCACTGCAGCAACCTTCAACAGAAGAACTAGCTAACCCAAAATCACCTGAGAATTAGCCCAAAATCGTAGTAGAAATTGAAAGGGTTCAAAGCTTAAAAAATCTAAGATATCGAAAGGTCAACGATGGTTTTTGAAACCCTGGGTCCTTTCTCTTCATCTCTTAGATTTGATGTGATGGCGGATGATTTTGAAACTCTAACTCTCTCTCTTTGTCTTGTAGTTCTGATGCATTTGTTATTGTTGTGGTGTTGGTGGTGGTGGGTGACGGGCGTTTTTGTTGTTGTGGTGGCGATGGTTGGCGTTTTTGTTGTTATGGTGGTGGTGGTGGCGAGCATTTTTGTTGTTATGGTGGTGGTGGTGGTGGTGGTGATTGTAGGTGCGTGTTACTGAGTTGATGACGATGTAATGGTGGCAATGTTGTGGAGGAAAAAGGTCATGTACAGAGATAATTGATGATGAGTTTGGTCTTGTGGTGGTTTCAATGGTGGAGGCAGAGGTGGGGTTATGGTTTCTCTGTCTCTCTCTCTCTCTATGCTGGTGGTGTTTGGATGTGTTGGGTGGCAGATGTACTATTGTGGTGTCGGTGGTGAAACTGGTGGTGATGGGTGATAAGAGTAAAAATTTATATAATTAGATAAATAATAATAATAAATAAATTTAATATAGGATAATTGGATTAAGTAATTATTAAGGTTTTAAAAGAATGATTACTTTTTAAATTATACTAATAGTATAAAATATTGTAAAACCCAGAAAAATTTAAACTTTTTATGAAAAAGGGTAAAATAGTAATTTACCACTATAGTGTGAGTTGAAAACCCGTATTTCTCTAGAGCTCGGATGACGAAACGGACCTCACAATTGGATTCGTTTCGCGAAATCTAGTTACTCAGATAAATTTTGTCGAATTCTGAGATAGTCAAATTTTTCACGTTTTATGAGACAATCAGGTCTTGAGTGACCCCAAAAACAAAATTTTTATTAAAATTTTAAAATTTAAAAAATAATTTAAATAAAGTTCATATAAAATATTTTAAACTTAAACCGGTACGAAATTTAATCGTTTCAGAGTGAAAAACGGACCTAGGAAAAGGGGAGCGTGTGGCGCGATGTGGACCGCGCAATTAAAAACTATAAATATGGGTAAAATATCTGAAAATCAGATATTTCTCTTTCCATTTTCTGCTGGTTCACATGTTGGAAGAAGAAGAAGAAGAAAAACAAAAATTTCTACATTTCTCCCTTCGATTCACGGAGTTTCATCTGTCGGAATCACCTACACCAGGAGTTAAAATTGATCACCGCAACAAGGGCTATGTCTACGTACCAAGAACGAAGGATTTCACCAAAAATCCAAAGAAATTTTTTTGGAGAAATCAAGAACTTTGGGCTTAGGAAGTGTTCTTGAGGCTCTCTACACTCATCTTAAGCTCCAAGAGGTTGGGTTCCCTCCTACTTTGGTTTATTTCTAGCTTATGGGTCCATATGAAATGGGTAGGTTTATGGAACTATACATGTCACTTGCCTCTTGTTATGGAAGTGAGGACTTGGGTATATAAATGCCTTAGACCAACTTCTAGCTTAAATTTGATATGTAGAAACTATTGGTGTAAACTCTTGGAAATTGGGTTTATGTGGGTTGTTTTGTGTATTTTAAAACTTTCCTATTATATAATTGGTTTAATAGAAATGGGTAGGTATATGGAACTATATATTTCACTTGCCTATAGTTATGGAGTAGGTGTAGAAATAATTTAATCAATTGATATTTGAGGTTCCATGTGAAAATTCTTGGAACTTGATATTGTTGGGCAAAATTTGTTTGATAACATGAATTGTTTGTCTTGAAGGTGTTTTGCTAAATGTTTATGTGGAATCAAGTCTATTATGGCATGAGTTTTGTATAACATGCTTGTGAATTTTTGTTGAGGATGAATGAGTTGAGATATGTTGTTAATACATTAACATCATGATAATTTATGGTAATTCTATACAATTGATAAATTTTCATGATATATGTTGAAATATGTGGTTAAATTAGTTCATTTGACATTCATTGCATTTTGAGTATAAAATTGGCATCACATCCATGTGCATAAATGCATGAGTGTGATATGTGGGCATGGTTTGATCAAATACCACACTTGGTGGATTGATAAGTGGACTCGAGAAGGGTGAATTGAATATCCTATTGAGTCGCATGACTACATTAAAAATTAGGGTCGGAATTAGCAAGAAGGGCTAAATTATCTCTCAGGTGAGAGACCCGATGATTGGATACGCACTCCATTGGTATAAGAGTCATGAAGTGTGTCGGTGTACGCGAAACTGTTGGTGGAAGTCCATAACTTCCGTGTCAGTTGGGTGCCGTTAGTGTAAGTCCATAAACATCCACCCCAAGAAAGATTCGGAGATTTTAAATAATTGACAAGGGCTAGAAAAACTCGATTTTATACTCATGGCATCGCCTAGTGTGAGAGGTGTTAGTGAGGACTCGGACTAAAATGCATGAGTGAATATCATCTCATATCATGACATGACATGGTAGAATTTCTATCTAGAATTATATATTCTTGTATGGAATGAATTGTGGTTGTTAAATGTTACATGTAAACATTACATATGCACTTAGGTTGAGAAGTAGCCTCTGTAAGAAATACTCTACTGGGCATAGCTCACCGTATACGGGAACACATTTCAGGTGTGGGATACACCCTGGTGGATGACTTTCATTCGGGGTCTCAAAGATGAAGAAAAGTCGGGTTGTGGCTTTTGAACCAAGTTTTTGTAAAACTATTGTAAAATTATGTTTTTGGACATGTAATTATATGAAATTACTTACGATGGAACTTGTATATATAGAGTTTATTGTGAAAAACTATGTTTTAGCAAAACATTTGCTAAGTTTATTTTTTGGACTATTTAAATGAAATCTTGCATGCTATTATATGAGTACGGATAAATGAACTCGATGTGGTCAATGTTTATTTATAAATAAACCCGGTGTAGTCAATATTGTATATTGAATTTCGGATGGGTCATGTGATTGTATGATGCACAAGTTGTGTTTTTGGTAGAGCTTCCCGTACAAAGGAGACTCTGCTCGAATTTTATTAAATTAAGGACCCCCGATTTTTTTGGAGNCTCGATTTTATACTCATGGCATCGCCTAGTGTGAGAGGTGTTAGTGAGGACTCGGACTAAAATGCATGAGTGAGTATCATCTCATATCATGACATGACATGGTAGAATTTCTATCTAGAATTATATATTCTTGTATGGAATGAATTGTGGTTGTTAAATGTTACATGTAAACATTACATATGCACTTAGGTTGAGAAGTAGCCTCTGTAAGAAATACTCTACTGGGCATAGCTCACCGTATACGGGAACACATTTCAGGTGTGGGATACACCCTGGTGGATGACTTTCATTCGGGGTCTCAAAGATGAAGAAAAGTCGGGTTGTGGCTTTTGAACCAAGTTTTTGTAAAACTATTGTAAAATTATGTTTTTGGACATGTAATTATATGAAATTACTTACAATGGAACTTGTATATATAGAGTTTATTGTGAAAAACTATGTTTTTGCAAAACATTTGCTAAGTTATTTTTTGGACTATTTAAATGAAATCTTGCATGCTATTATATGAGTACGGATAAATGAACTCGATGTGGTCAATGTTTATTTATAAATAAACCCGGTGTAGTCAATATTGTATATTGAATTTCGGATGGGTCATGTGATTGTATGATGCACAAGTTGTGTTTTTGGTAGAGCTTCCCGTACAAAGGAGACTCTGCTCGAATTTTATTAAATTAAGGACCCCCGATTTTTTTGGGGTGTCACAAATATTATTTAATAAACAAAAAAATTTAATATTTTATTTATTAATGTAATATATTTATAAATTAAACATATAAGTGTTAAATTTTAATCAATATATTTCATATATAGATTAAAAAAAGTAAATGAGAGGTTGGATAAATTTATAGGGTATTTTTGATATTTTGAGAATTATGATTGAATACATCAGCATTGACTGTTAACAAATATAACGTATGTTAGTTGGTGGGGGTGTGGATGTTACAAGTTTTAAATGTCAAAGGAGTTTGGTTTATTTTTAAAATGTGAGGGGTGTCTATGTAATAAAATAAAATGTCTGGGAGTGTGAATGTAATTTACCCATTAATTTTTTATTTAATTATTAAATTTAATAAGAGGGATAGATTGAAATAAATTATATATTACAAGGGACAAATTGGAATAATTTAAAACAAAGGTCTTCATTTATTTGATTTACCCATAACTCTAACGGTAACTTTTGAACAGCCTCGACGGCACTGTGCGGTGCGGATTTTCGGAAACCAAATCAAAGTTGTCTGATCGGCCAGCAATCCAACGGTTGCGATTTCAAACAAATAAGACCGTTAGGACTGGGAGTGAAGCGCCGGTTCTCTAGCTTCAAATAAGTGCGCCTCCTGACTCAGTCCCCAAATCTTTTATTTCTGAGAGAATTCATCTGTGAGAGAGAGAGAAAGAGAGAGAGAGAGAGCTGAGCCGATCACAGACCCAGAAGAAGGAATTTAGTGGTCGCGAATAAGGGTTGGTGAGTTTATCTTCAAGATTTGGAGGAGTTCTTGGAAGAACCATTGTTCAGAGATGGCTGCAAGACCCATTGTTCAACCGCAAAACAGACGTATTCTATAATTGCCCTCTCTCTAGACACATGCCCACACACACACAATATATATATATATATATATATATATATATATAGAATCATTAATATTCATTTAGATGTAGTGGTGTGGTTTTGTTTGGTTCTTTCTTTTTGTTCGAATAATGGGCTTTGTTTGGTTCTTTCGTATTGTTCGAATAGTGGACCACTGAGTTCTTTAGATTTTTTCTGACAAAAAAAAAAAAAAAGGTTCTTTAGATTTTAAAGTTCTTAGGATTTTAGATTTTGTTTTCTTTAATACTTTGTTGTGTAATATTGACTGAAGGAGCGATCTCATTATAATTTCTTGTGTTTGTATCTTGAGCTTTTGGGTTTGTATCTCCAACTTCTTGTGTAATTCATCACCTTTTGGAAAATTGGTATGTGATAGTGGGTGTGTATTCGATAAATCACGTGACTTTCATTTGATACAAGTCCACTGGTTGATTGTGGACACCAGGGGCTGCCTGGGACAAGTAGAGGCCTTAAGCAAATATGGCAAATGAAATGACAATATTCAATAACAATGGAAAATATACCTAGAAACCATTTTGTTGCATTCTAAAAACTCAACCCAAAATACTAACGTAGTTTTCACATTCTAAAAACGTTATTAATCAAACTCGAATTCGGAGGCCATAAGGTAATTAAGCTCCTAATGGATTGAAGACGTCGGGAAAGAGAAGTGAAAGTACTAGCTTGTAAATTCTGAATCTTCTTATAATAAAACAGCACAAACCCAAAAGCTACTACTATTTTATTTTCTTGTCATTTTGTGTGTTATAAAAAATAATTAGGCAAAAAATCCAAACCCAATAAAAAAGGGGAATTGAATTTAATGTGGAGAGTAAAATTACAACTCTCTACAGTTAGATGATAGAATATTAATTAGACAGTTGATTTTTACAACAAAGAGATAAAAAATACAATATTAAGTCCAAATAAGTTTTTCTGGATTATGTAACTCAAGTTTTTTCTGGATTATACGTTTCTGGCTCATTCTCCTTGTGTGCCTTCTTCTCTGTTTAAATTGAAAGGATATATTTCAGTTTGTGATTTGATTCTGGTTTTTTGATTTGTGTAATCCATCTAGAACATGTGTTTTGATAGACATGTCTGGCATAGTTATTCTGTTCTATAGCATAGTGAAATTGTTTGACCCAATGGTTTTTCTCTATTTTGTAAAATTTTAGGATAGACCTGTTCTTCTTTTTCCTTTCTGGTCTGTCTCATTTTGTGATAGTTCTCTATTGAAGTGGATTCTTCGGTGTTCACAATTCAATGTTGGTCCTTGATTTGCATTGTTCATCTTGTTGCTGATGGCCCCTTCTTTGTCCCTTTGTTTTGTTCAATCTTCTCTGCTTATATTGTTTTCTGATTTCTATGCTTCGGTTGGAGATTTATCTTCTATTCAAATGCTCTCATGATTTGATTGTGATTCCTAATGATTCTTTACAGCCGAGGCAGGTCCAGAGGATGTTAAGCAGAAAAACACGGCAGCCGAAGGGAGAAATCGCCGTGCCCTAGGTGATATTGGGAATATGGTTACAATTCGTGGAGTCGATGGCAAACCATTGCCTCAAGTCTCTCGCCCTGTTACAAGGTTTATCTCTCTCTTCGTCTCCCTTTACATGTGTGCCTACTAGGTAAATTCTTATGTTACACCTCTTTCTAAAAGGTTGAAATTTTAGATAAGGTGGTGGTTATATAGTGTCTATATATGTTCAAGGAAATCTTTCTTGTGGTCCTATTGTTTCTGTACTGATTATCTTTCTGTGTATCAGAAGCTTCTGCGCACAACTACTCGCAAATGCACAAGCTGCAGCAGCAGAAAACAAGGTTTGCAATTTATTTTCTTTTTATCTTAATGCAGAATTGAGTTAATTATAACTGCTGTTTTGTGACAAGCGTGCTGGATTTTTTTGGTTTGTAGAAATCAGTGGCTCTGAATGTGGATGGAGTCAAAGGGGTTAAAGGAGCCGAAGCACGGAAGCCAGCTCAGAAGAAAGTTACTGTCAAACCGAAACCTGAAAATGTAATTGTGGTAAGTCCTGATACTGAGGAAGAGAACAAGAATGAGAAGACTAAGAACAAGAAAAAGTCTGGTGAAGGGTCATATAGAAAGAAAGCTCCAACTCTTACTTCAGCTCTTACATCTCGAAGCAAGGTGATACATAATTTCTAAACTCTTCGAATTGTTCTTGAGAAAATTTTGATTCTAAACTCTGATTACTACTACTATCTCGTATTTCAGGCTGCTTGTGGACTNAGGTGATACATAATTTCTAAACTCTTCGAATTGTTCTTGAGAAAATTTTGATTCTAGACTCTGATTACTACTACTATCTCGTATTTCAGGCTGCTTGTGGACTGGCTGATAAACGCCAGGTGGAGATTATAGATATCGATGCTGCAGATGTGACTAATGAGTTAGCAGTTGTCGACTATGTTGAGGATATATACAAATTCTACAAGGAAATTGAGGTATATTAATCCAGATGACACTTATTTTCGCCATATTTTCTTTATGTATAGTTTGATTTTCAATAATACTACTTGCATCTAATCATTTGACCTAATACCGTGCAGAATGAGAGCCGAGTTCATGACTATATGGATTCACAGCCAGAAATAAATGAGAAGATGAGAGCTATTCTGATTGATTGGTTGATTGACGTTCATCACAAGTTCGAACTTATGACAGAGACACTTTACCTCACCATCAACATTGTTGATCGCTACCTTGCAACGAAGACTGCGACAAGGAAGGAATTGCAGTTACTGGGCATGAGTGCCATGCTTATGGCCTCCAAGTATGAAGAGATCTGGGGCCCAGAAGTACTAAATATGTTCATTTTGGTTAATTTTCCTTGTTTTTATTTATATCTCTGTGTGTATTCATTAAACAAGCCAACAAATTTCCGGAATTACAATTTGCAGGTCAATGACTTTGTGTGCATCTCAGATAGAGCTTATACTCATCAGCAGGTGTTGGTCATGGAGAAACGCATACTGGGTCAGTTGGAATGGAAACTGACTGTTCCTACGCCTTTTGTGTTCCTCGTGCGTTTCACTAAAGCTTCTACTCCTGATCCGGATGTGAGTGCTGGCATACATAGTTTCGATTATTCTGATTACTTTTTCAACATTACCATCTACATTTTCCATTATAAATATATCCTACTCATCCAACACTAAATTCTCGTTTTTTTTCTAAACGTGTAATAGATGGAAAATATGGTCTATTTTTTGGCTGAGTTGGCTATGATGAACTATGCCACTATAATGTACTGTCCATCAAAGATAGCTGCCTCAGCAGTGTACGCTGCCCGCTGCACCTTGAACAAAATCCCTTCATGGAATGAGACTCTAAAACTGCATACGGGTTTCTCAGAGCCACAACTGATGTACTTATAATTTTTCCTTCCTGTTACTGTTTTTCCTTCTGTTGCGCTTAATGTATGTGACATCAATGCGGGTTATATTGATTTTGTAAACAGGGATTGCGCTAAACTACTTGTTAGCTTCCACTCAATGGCGGCAGACCACAAGTTGAAGGTGATTTATAGGAAGTACTCCAATCCTCAGAGAGGTGCTGTTGCTATGTTTCCACCAGCCAAAGCTCTCTTGGCTGCATCATGACCCAGAGGATTGTTTGCAGTGCCATTATTCGATTGTATATACAAAATTATTCTCTCTGTTTCGAGTCTTTTGACATCTGAAATGAGACTTGGTTTACTATACAGACTAAAACCATCAGGCCATTCAGTTTTCCACATGGTGTTAATGATATTCCAGAAATTATTTCTTTCATCACTTACGTGTATGTGTAGGCAAACTTTAATTTTCATTGAGCAGCAAGAAAAATAAGAAGGTGACTCTCGACCAAGGCAAACTTTTATGTTT
The DNA here is from genome assembly GCA_963454935.2 of Ilex paraguariensis. NCBI lineage: Eukaryota > Viridiplantae > Streptophyta > Magnoliopsida > Aquifoliales > Aquifoliaceae > Ilex > Ilex paraguariensis. The sequence continues at coordinate 42,734 of CAUOFW020002281.1, forward strand.
TCAATAATGACAAACAAGAAAAAGCAATATTTACAATGCATGGACCTATGTATGATTCAATGTAATCAGTACTATGTATACCTAGGTCCACACTCTTACCTACTCCTTAGGTGACTCAACCACTTTGATAGCTCTCGGGACTTCCAATTTAGTAGAATCGATGAGCTTCTTCTCAAGGTCCTCACTCTGCACCAACACTTGTTTTCCCTCCTAATCTCTTGGGTTATGTCACGCCCCAAACTTGATCCTCTTGAATTCGGTGCGCGACCTACAATTCCATCAATTTCACCAAATATAGAGCACTAAAACCTCAAAATCCATCTTCAAATTGCCAACTATTGAAACCATTACAGAAAATAAATAACTAATATTCTCCATAATCCTCAATCGATCCGATTATTTAATGTCACTCATTCCCAACCTACATTTGAGAGGGGGGTAAATGGGGATGAGCTTAGGAAGGCCAATATGTAATTTATAACATTACATACAGAAGATAATTCAACAATCAATCGCAGAATCAACAATAAAATGAGCATTTAATACAAATCCCTTTATAAAAATCGTACGAAACCCAATTCTCCAATTTTTCAAATCATTCATGGTTTGATACTAGGTTCATCTCGACTACATACTAAGGGTTACTTAGTACATCCTATTATACCACACACCTCTCGGGATCACAAATACATCTCAAAAACAAAACCATGCCACCTAGTATGCCCCATCCAACGAAATAAACCATTTATCTTCAATATCGTAACCAATAGATGCAAAGATTACAAGATCGTGAGCAAATCTTCTTGAATCATATCAAAACCTAACATGGTCTCACAGCTTGATCTTCATATAAAATGAGTTTCTCCAAAAATTATCCTCCTTCTATATCATAATTCAATACTCCCCCACTCACTGCCAATATTTTCTTCCCTTATATTATCTCTCTCTCTCTCTCTCCTCTAACAAGCCAATCGGACGGTCACAATTAATTTCATCCAACGGCCACCAATAACCTATCCTTTCCCCCCAAATTCATCATTTCTCACCCACAAACACCATTTCAAAGTCATTTCTCCCCTATATGTTTCCCTCAAATCCATCTCTGTCTCCCCAAATTTCACTGCTCCTCTCTCCTCCCTTCTCACCCGACCGTTAACCCCTCTCTCTAATCTATCTTTCTCTCTTCTTTGTTTGTCCAAACAGCAACCCACCACAGCTCTGTTCCTCTCTCACTCTCACGTCGCCAGTAGAGACGTCGCCAGCAACGTCGATTCTCACTCTCCAAGTATCTCTCTCTTTGTCCCTCTCCTCTCCTCTCTCTCTCTCTCTCTCTCTTTCTCTTTTCCCTTCTTTCTCTTCCATCTTCGGTTACCAACATAACCATACCCCTTCCCCACAACTCCAATGTAAACCCCTACATGTCTAAACTATCAACAATCGTCCAATTAGCTTCATTTTGTATTTAACGTCTCTATTTATATCATAAATTAAAATATAAGAATAATAAGTATATTTAGGCGCCAAACAAGTATAGAAGAACCAAACAGTCCGGTAGACTATCTTTCACTAATTTGATCATAACTCTTTGTTGAAAAGTCTAAATTATGCACCGTTATTTTTGTTAGAACCCTAACTCGTATATCTTTCCAACCATATAGGTCACACATACTAGAACTACCTGAGTCAAATCAGTTTATTCTCTGAAGTTGATAAAAAAATCTCCACTGTGGTGTTCCTTGGATAGTAAAGTGTTGTACTTTCTTCTTAGACTTGAAGGTGTAAACCCCCAAATGTTTATATTAATATAGTAATGTACTTCTTTAGTGATTCTTATATATGTAATGACGTAAGAATAAACCATATATATTGAAACCGTAAGAATAAATACTATGGAGGAATAAAATAGTAATTTTAAAATTTTGAGTGTAAATTTATTTTATTTTTGAAATAAATCATAAAAATAAATATTTTTAGGTTAAAATAACATTAAAAATGAATCAAGAACGTCTAAAAACCTTAGAATAGTCATATGGATCAAATTGGAGATCTTAGTGGCAAAATCGTAAATTTGGAGAAACCCAAAACAGACTGTAAACAGTAAAAATCGGGGTTGGCTGTGTTTAAAACACTGATTTCAGCCCCTTTAACCTCATTTCTTTCACTCCACTCTCACCCCACACCTCTTGGAATCCTAGGAGAAGGTAAAAGAAAGGAAGGAGAGGAGAAAGGAGGTCTATAGGGCTTGGGCTTTCACTTGAAATTCTTGATTCTAGGCAGAAATTTCTTCTCATTCTCCTACATTGAGGCTAGGGTTTATATCTATGTATATTTTGCTTCTAAATCTTAGATATATGTTATGAAATCATTATTTCTTGATACTCTTACAAATATTATCATGTTTGGAATGAAGTTATGGTTTGATAGCCATGAAATCCTTGAAATCTCAAAACCTTTGTTTCTTTTAAAAAATAGAGAATTTTTCTTCTTGATATTCCTTAATTCTTGATTTCAAAACCCTAGTACTGTGTTTGAACAATAAAAATATATGTTTGATGATCTCTTGCATATTTTTCTTAAATTGTTCTATTGGAATCATATGGGAGAAAATTGGGGATTTTTGAGATTTAATGTGATTTGAGAAATATCTATGGAATTTGGGGTTTTTGAAAATTATGAACTTTTGTTGAGAAATTGTTGGTGATTGTATCTCATGGAGGTGTTTGGATGACCATGGGTGGCCATTGACCGGGTATAATAGAGTGGGTAGATGTGCGTGGTTATTACTCTGTGTGGGTTTGAACTTTTTCTACCACTCATAATGAGGTTGGTGCCTTGCGAGGACCAAATCACTATTAGCTCACGGGTGCTGTGTAAGAGGATTAGTATACTATGTCTGGGTCGGATTCGTTATTACCAGTGCATTGGTATAGGATAATGCATCGGTAGGCGCCCTTCCCAAAGTTTGATATCCTTGCGAGGATTTGTGTGTGTGTGGATTAGGATATTCTCGATGTGTTTATTCATGCGATTATCTTATATCAGACTTGAGACACATTATGGTTATTGTTTATTGCGTTATCTTTTGGATATGATTATCTTGAAAATTATTGTGGGAATAATTACTCTTTGGAATGGTTATTTATGGTGGGATTGGCTTTACTCTTGCACTTAATAATTACTCTTTGGAATGGTTATTTATGGTGAGATTAGCTTTACTCTTGCACTTAATAATTACTCTTTGGAATGACTATTTATGATGGGATTGACTTACTCTTCCACTTAATTATTGTTAATGTATAAACTTGAGATATTTGAAAATGTCATATTTTCTTTCAAATTTTATGTATGCTATTTGTGAAATGAGACCGACCATTTTCTACGTTTTTCAAACCTTGTTAGAGTTTGAGAGGATTTTCCTACAGAGCTTAGTGCTCACCCCCCACCAATAATATTTTCTTTTTAGATTTCGTGCTAGAGGAAGATTCTGGCGTTGACGAGCCAGGAAATTGGGAGGTTCCACCAGAGGGGAACCTAGATCCTGAGGTGGACATCTAGAGCTATAGTTTACTTTTGTGCTAGACTAGGGAATTTATTTACGATCATGTATAGTCTAGTATTTTGTTTATTCCGCTGCTAAGTTTGAGTATAATTCTTTTGGAATGTAAATGTCATAGTTTAGCCTATTCTTTTGGGATGATATTGTGGATATTACATGTGGTGAATGAAATTTTATTATTTGATGGGTAAATGGACCCGGTGTGGTCAATGTAGTATAATTGCACAAGTTGTGTTTTGGGTAGAGCTTCCCATACAAAGGAGACTCTGCCCGAATTTTGTTAAATTAAGGATGTTCTTTAATGATGAATTTATTTAGTTGCTCTCATGACATGAATGTTTTTAAATGGTAATGCCATCCAGGGTGGTTTTTGAGGCGTTACATCCAATCCATGGCACATGAAGTGTTTGTTGAAATGCCATAGAAAAATATTTACTNTTTTAGAGGAAATTCTATCTAAACATTCCCGTGCATTTAGCTGTTGAGGTTGGCTACCATTGTATTGCTTCAGAGTGGTTTTGTTTTCTGGCATATGTTTGCTATCTTTTAGAAATTTGGTGGTGGTAATGTCTTCCATGTAATGCTACCTGAGAAATTTTTTTTTCTTATTAATCATTTGAGNTTCATATGCCTCTCTCTGTCTTCATCACACAACACACCATACACAAACACGACACACACAAAATTCCCTCCTTAACCCCTGTTTTTCATAAATTACGAAAAATGTACACACTCACACATCCACCCACAACACACACAATATCGCACACATCCACCCACCACACACACCCCCACACTTCGCATACACACAAACCCCTAGCCATAGTACAACACACAGATACACACCTAGCACACACACACAATTACACATACCTGCNGTATTTCTTTTGCTTGAATTGATTATTTGGTAGACAAACATTTGGAGCTTAATGTTTGCATATCTTTTGATTCCGAATAATTAGGCGAAGTTCTTATTATTCTTTTTCACAAAATTTTAATCTATTCCAGGGNGATTTGCTGTCAACCATAATGGACATCAAGTGTTTGTTGGAATGCCTAAGAGAAATATTGTATGCTCCACCATTCTTTTTTCTTTTGATCGGTATGAATTTACTGTGTACCCATTTTTTATAGGTATAATGTGTTGAAATTATGTTTCAATTAAATTTATNCAACACTTTTTCTAATTTTTTTTTATTTCAGGTTTAGTTAAAGGCATTGAACATTACAACAGTGAGCACAAAGATTTTCTCAATATTGGCTGCAACATATTGCTATTGGTAATTACTTCTTTAATTAAATTTCAGCTTTTTAATAGTCTATTTTTGCAAATTGATAANGGTATTGTGTGGATTTAGAATTGCATTTCTTTTGCTTTAACTAGAGCTCATATCACAACTTTCAAGCTAGAGAATACTTTTTATTATGAGGAAGACAATAAATTTGAAAGACTCAACTTGGATTTGTATTCATTGCTATTCTTATNCGATGGCTTTAATTATCATGGATTTTATGATTTTACAGTGTGAATTTGATTATATGCGATTTAGATATTATAAATCTTTTATTTTTATTTGAGGGGTGATTTAATGAGNTGTTATTCTAGAATTGAAATTAGGGTACTGAATTGAATTTAGTTTTTTAGTCAATTGCTTAGACTTTTTATACTTTAGGCTTTTTTGCTTTCTATAAATTGAATGTAATTGGTAATCCTGTTTTGTCTTTACTTCATTTGTATGTTGTTATGGAATTCATTTATGTTGTGGCGGTAATTGATAAATGATTTCATTGTGATATGACTATGGCATGATTGTGAGTCCTGTTTGGTGGTTACGAACCGTGTATATACAGATTTAACTTTTTTGGGATACTATTTTTAGACGNTGTTCATTGTTTTTTTTCCCATTATATACATTGTTCATGATTAATTGGTCTATTCAGTATATTAGTGGAACAATTGCTTTTTTTTTGTTTAGGTTGTGGTTTAAATTAGAACAGATGATCAAGAGAAGACTTTTTAATTTCAAGCAAGAGAATACTTTGGAATTGGAGGTTTGGCAGGGACACATATAAAGATTGGGTTGTGGAATTACTAACCCAACAACAATTGTGCTAAACACTGGGTACCTTTTCTTAACCCGTAAGTTCCCTATTTTGGCGATGTTATATTTACAACTATTGCATTCTATTCTNTGCATTTAGCTGTTGAGGTTGGCTACCATTGTATTGCTTCAGAGTGGTTTTGTTTTCTGGCATATGTTTGCTATCTTTTAGAAATTTGGTGGTGGTAATGTCTTCCATGTAATGCTACCTAAGAAATTTTTTTTTCTTATTAATCATTTGAGACTCTTGAAGATATTGTCAAATTTAATTGCTANCTCATATCACAACTTTCAAGCTAGAGAATTTTTTTTTTTTTTTTGAGGAAGACAATAAATTTGAAAGACTCTAACTTACAAAAGAAATGAAGTTTTTGTCAATGGGACTACCAAGAGATTTTAGTCAGATGCCTATAGTTTTAAAATGCATGCCTATATTTTTAAAACACATGCTTAACTGTCTACGATGCTTCAATTTTGGACTTATTTTCTAGCAATTCTACATGGAGTTGGACATTACAATCATTTGGAATTATGTAGTTGTGTGTGTCGTGGTTGTCTAAGTCTTGCTATGAACTGTTACATAGATAAAGCTGAATTAGACTGTACAACAAGTATTAGTATGTTTTTGCATTAGTTTGTACATGGATGTTTTAACGGATGACCGTGCAATGGTGGTGTGTTTGAAATTTGGGATTGTGTTTTCTTTAATTATAAAAACACATGTCATTGAATCGTTGCACCAAAAGATACATAACCAGCAATTTAACCAACACTGAGTCATTGCACTGCCATTACCGTGGTGTTAACCCGTGCCTAAAGAAAATATGCTCACACACGGACAACACTTGCACCCAATTATTTAAATTTGTGCCAATTAATTACCCTCATGCATGTCCCCCCATTAGTTTCCCAAAATTGAAATTGATACATTCCCTCTAAATAATTGCATGAAAATTTCCTCTCCTTCATGCATTTTGAGATTTGGGATTGACCCTATTTTCTAGGCACAATTAATATTGACTAAATCATTGTGAAATTGAAAACCCTAAAATTTTTGAAGTAGTTTTGAAAATCCTAGAATTTTTTAGTTTTTATATTATGCTTAGTTAGGATTTGAAAACCCATATTATGGGTGTGTTAGCTTGAAAAGAGTGAAATTTTAGGCTGCAAAAATTCCCAATTTATTTGCGTTATGTTATGGATTGGTTTTCAAGTTGATTAATGTGGGTCTACTTGATTACCTAATCTGATGCCATGGATTCGTTTAAAGTTGATTGGTGTGGGTCTGTTTAGATTAGTTTAATGGTTGGAACGATTGTATGTTCACTTTTCTCTTTGGATGGTTTGTTTGCTTTTCTCTTTAGGTGGTTTGTTCGCTTTTCTCTTTGGGTGGTTTGTTCGCTTTTCTCTTTCTGCTAAATGTGCTTCAGAAATCTAATAATGAGAAGTATTGCAAATTGCCAAGGCACGTTGCATATTATACGTTACATCATACTCCTTTATTATTTTACTGTGACTATTTGCATCCTATACATGTAAGTGTTCACAATGCAGATGTACATGTATGTTTAAGTTTCTCGGTGTTAATTTTTTAAGTTGTTTGAAAATGCTCCATGTTATGCACGATGAGCAATGTTAATCAAACATTAACTAAGTTGGTGCATAGAACTTGTGTAAAATTATTTTAGAGCTATTAAAGCAGTTTTGTCCCACCCCATATCCCAGCATCACAAAAATTATTTTGGTATATAAATGTGTTGTGTTATCAATTGGGGGACTTGTCATTACTAAGATTAGGTTTTCATTGTCTTTTTGAATCTTCAAATAATTGCATTTTCATACTTATTAATGTTATTGTGGTCTTTATATATTTGGTGCCGATGTCGATGTCGTGGGTTTGACAAAATGGGAAAACTTCTCAAATTGTCGAAAGAAAAGAAAATTGTCATCCAATTCTTTATTGAAGTCGTATGTTTGTTTAAATAAGCATGGATGAATAGAAACATGATCTTGGAACATACCAATGAATTATCTTCTTTTTTTTTTTGAATGCATGAATTTTTGTGTTACGTAGAGCCGTTTAAAGTTTGTTCTATTATTTACCATAGTTAGTCACCACTAGAGGTTTGTTTAATTAGATACTTATGGTAATATTTTTCACCCATTTTATTACAAACGAATGAAGACTTAGAGAAAACTGTAAGATGAATTTCTTTTCTCCCATTTTATTATTACTTCTTACCTATATAGATATCGAAGTACTTATATTTTAATTTTTTTTCCATATTTATAGGTCCAGTTGCTTTGGAAAAATAGTATAGATGTTGTCATTCATGAAGAACGTAATCTTAATTGCCTCCTTATAGTTGAGATAGTGTCATTTCAGATCTACTATTAATTTTTTTTAAAGGAATAGAAAAAGACAAACGCAACAACATATGCTAGATCTAATGCAAAAGAGTAAGCAAACTCCTCTGACAATAGACTACCAAATACAACACTTCAACTATGTTAAATTTCTCTTTTGCCATTTGAATTGCTCCTTTTTACTTGCTTTTGAATTGCTTATGCAATAATGTCACTTTAATATATTTTAGCTTATGTTGTTGTTTGTCGTGAGAAGTGTAAATTTTTAGAACTAAAAAAGAGGATTTTATCAGTAAGTTTTGTGAATTTGGTATACCGAGGTGGAATGTATTATGTTTATCAAAATTGTTCAATTTCTTTGTGTACTTTTTGCAGTTGGTGACATGAAGTATTAATGTGCGATGTTGAGGAAGAAAATTGGATTTTGGTTATGAGTTTGGGCACTTTGAGGAATAACATTGTATTTTTTATGTCAATTATGTTTTTTATGCCAACTATCGTTGTTTAATTATGAACATTATGTATACAGGTTAAAGAACTAACAATGTTTATATTATTGGGATGGTTGTAATTTTTTTTATACTAAGGCTGGATTGGGGTGTGATATTGACTCCAATAATTGAATTTGGGTTGTGATTGTGGCATATGGTAATTGTTTATACATGTTGATATTTTTTTGAGGTCTTGTTTTTAGGAAAAATTGTGTCCAAATATTTTAAAAGAACAAAGAAAATTAAATCAAAATTTAATTAAAAAATAAAAATTAATCTAGAGTTTAGTAAATCTAATAATTAAGCTTTTGTTAAATTTATGAACAAACTTAGAGCAGATAGCGTAATTGAACGTCACTAATCTAGAGTAGAGAGCATAATCGAACTTAACTAATCTAGAGCAGAGAATATAATTGAACATAATTGAACTTTTGTTAAATATTGACGATTTTTTTTTTTTTTGTGGGTTTAGTGTGCCTTTAGGCATGGATATTTCATGGCATAGGTTTGCAAATCTTTGTAACTTGACTTTTGAGTATATATTTATGAGCACAATTGTCAATTTTAATTAGGCATGTAGTTTCAAGTATATAAAATTTATGAATTTTCACCTTAAATTTATAATAGGTTAATTATTATTATTATTATTATTATTATTATTATTATTATTATTATTATTATTATTTTGGGAGGGGGGACTTGAACCCTTGACCTCAAGAAGACAAAGTTTTCACAAGATAAGGAGTACTATTAGACCAAAGGCCCATTGGTAATAGGTTAGTTATTAAAGTTGGGTTTTCTTCACTGAAATTTGTATTCACGATACTTTATTGAGCATGTATGTAAACGCGGGTGTCTTAAGAATGTAGTTTAAGCTTCCAGTTTAATGCATGTCAACGTTCAATACTTAATTTTTTTTTTGGCATCCACAATCAAGTTTTGATTTTTTTGAATTGCATAGTGCCTTCAGGCACGGGTTATCGCTAGTATATATACATGCAAGGACATAGGGTACACGGTCAGACTTAGATTAATTAATCTTTGGTATCATATTTCACCTCCTTAAAAATAAGTTTCATCCTTGAAATTTGGAATTTTTTGAATCCTAAGCACTTCCGATGCATACTTTATTATTATTTTTATTTTTTTAACAGCTTAATTAAGTTGCAATCACTCATTGTGTTAACCAATAATTATTACATTCTCCCCTTCAGCAAATCTAGACCTAAGGGCATCCAACCCATCGATAGATTTCAATTTACAATACTTGACCAATGGTATAAAGGTTATGGTAGCTAATAGATCATATTAAATAATCTAAAATATTAAACCTTCATATTTTAAATACCCTTAAATCCAAATACAACTTCACTATGCAATATTTTCACTTTATGTCATCTCTAAATATGTAGCTTAAGGCTCATGAAACCTGATTTCGAGTTTATCTCCATGAATTTAATCATCTTCATTCTTGAATATCTGAAAATGTTAAAATTGGGTGAACTTAACTGCTTGTAAGTAATAGTCTACCTCTACCAATTGGACAAGGCATGTATTTCAAAATAACAGTTTGAAACTTTCACAAACGATTCATAAAACAATCTTAAATCTTAACCATTTCAAAGTTCAATAGCATCAAACATCAAACAATTTAACAATTAAATTCAGCACTCAACATTCTTTAATGGCTATAGCCACATTCATTTGTGACTAGGTTCTTAATGCCACATGTATCTCCTGTAAGAATAAAATTAAGTTTTAAAACTTCAATTGAATTTTCATTGAAATTATTTTGAATTTTTCAGTTACAAAGTTTTTATCCTATTTATTGTGAATGTTCAAGAATAATATTTACTACCTTAAATTTGATTTATTGTGAATATTCAAGAATAGCATTAAGTACCATAAATTTGATTTTATGGCTATTCAAGCCAAATGGTTAAAATTTGATTAAAAATTTGAAGAGTCACTTTCAAACCTAATGGCTATATAAGCCATCCTAAGCAACAACTATTCTAAAAAAAAAAAATTCTCAGCCAAGTGTTTACACAAGCAATATAGATATATACAATCATCTTCTTTTATTTGTTATTCAAGTAACTCGATTCGAGTCAAGTTCACCTCTTCCTTCCAATGGGTGTGACCATTGAGAAGGTGTTACTGCGAGTGTCTGGGTTTGATCTTGGAGTTGCTGGTGTCCGTCAGTACCCTCACGCGAGGAAGCTCAGCTGCTTTAGGACTGTAAACTCTCACATTCGTATTATCAAAATATAGCAACGTAATTATATNTATTTATTGTGAATGTTCAAGAATAATATTTACTACCTTAAATTTGATTTATTGTGAATATTCAAGAATAGCATTAAGTACCATAAATTTGATTTTATGGCTATTCAAGCCAAATGGTTAAAATTTGATTAAAAATTTGAAGAGTCACTTTCAAACCTAATGGCTAGATAAGCCATCCTAAGCAACTACTCTAAAAAAAAAAAAAATTCTCAGCCTAGTGTTTACACAAGCGATATAGATATATACAATCATCTTCTTTTATTTGTTATTCGAGTAACTCGATTCGAGTCAAGTTCACATCTTCCTTCCAATGGGTGTGACCATTGAGAAGGTGTTACTGCGAGTGTCTGGGTTTGATCTTGGAGTTGTTGGTGTCAGTCAGTACCCTCACGCGAGGAAGCTCAGCTGCTTTAGGACTGTAAACTCTCACATTCGTATTATCAAATATAGCAACGTAATTATGTTTTTGAAATGCTAATATACATAATGAAGTATGCATGAACTAAGTAGATTGTAAGAGTAGAGATAAAAATATTAATACTCTAGAATCGGGTAAATATTTAGTTCAAACTTAGTTTTGACTTATAAATATATAAAACCGTTTGCAATAGAACTTATACCAACTAGGTTTGATGTACAAATGTATGTTGTAAAAGTTTGGGTTAGTTTTGGAAGGGTTTGAAATGAATTTGAAATGAAAAACAGAGGAAGAGGACAAAACTGGACAAACCGTACCGGTACGCTGCTGTTCAAAGGGCATACCGTACCGATACTGCATACCAGTACGCTTTGTAAGTTCCAGACATTTTAAGTTGCGATCTGGGGTCCATTTTTCACCCTATAAATACACAATGATGCCTCCATTAGCTCCATTTCAACCTTTCTAACCCTAGAAAATCTTAGAGAAGAAGAAAGGAAAAGAAAAACACAAGATCAAAGGGGATTTTCACTTTAAGTAGATCAAAACCCTAATTTTTCAAGAACACCAAGGTAGGGGTTTCTTCCATTCTTGACCATTGAGGCTAGGGCTTATATGTATATGTATGTTTTCACTCTCATTTAGATATATATGCTATGAAATCACCCGTTCTTGTTATTTTTGAAAAGTTTAACATGTTTTAAACAAAGATAGGGTTAGATAATCATGAAAACTCGTTTTCTTTACTCAAAACCCTAGTTTCCAAGAGAAAGAGATTTTTCTCTCGATTTTTCCCTTGTTCTTAATTTCAAAACCTTAGTGCTTTGTAATGAACAATAAAAATGGATTGTTGATGATCTCTTATTTATTTTCTTAAATTGTTCCCTTGTAATACAAATTATGAAATTTGGAAATTTTGGATTTCCTTGTGATTTGAGAAAATATTTGTTATTGCATCTCTTATATGGTTGTTGTGATGGACTTGAATTGCATTCGAGCACTGCCGTAGAGTATTAGAGGTTAGCCTATCCCAGTGGGGGTGAGATGGTTTCCTAACACTTGTAGTGGATTGTTGTTTGTGAGAGCAACCACTATTGTTCACATAAGTTCGAGGCTGAGGGTTGGTATACCATTCCTAGGAAGGATTCGCCAATGCCTTGAGAGACGGTATACGCCATTCCTAAAATGTTTGGGATTGTGTGATTGTGGTGGGTGAACGAGGTAGAATCGGAGTGGAGATTCATGGGAAGCAACCAACATACATGAAAATGTGGGATGATGCTATTGAATGATTAATTAATTTATACTACTCTGACATGTTTATTCCCTTCATTTAATTATTACTATTGTGTAAACTTAAGATCTATTGAAATGTTCTTGTTTTTATTCAAAAATTGATATATGATATTTGCGAAATGAGACCAAACTATTTTATATATTTTCTAAACCTTGTTCGAGTTTGGGAGGAATATTGCTATAGAGCTTAGTGCTCACCCCCTACAAACAATATATTTTAAAATTACGTGTTAGATGAGGAGCTCAGAGTCGATGAACAGGTGCATTGAGAAGCTCCGCTAGACGGGCACGTGGATCCCGAGGTGGATGCTTAGGACTATACTCTCCTAGGTGCTAGACTAGAAAATTTCTTTTGAGATTATGTAAAGACTAATCTTTTGTTATTCCGCTGCAACTTTAAATGTGATTCTTTTGGGATATAATAGCCATGTTTTGGTAGATTCTTTTGGGAATAATGTATTAAATATTATATCTGATGAATAAAATTTTTTTATTGGTGGATTTTATTAGTTGCTCTCATGATGTGAATGAATTTAAATTGTAATGTTGTCCAAGGTGGATTTTGGGGCATTACAAGGACACGACTCTCGGACTCACAAGCCAACTCTTTCTAATTTATAGTATCTATTTTATTCTATTCTAAATTGATTGTTATTTTATATTTATTTGTATATTCTTGTTAGTTTGTGGTCTAGATATTATTTTGTTAAGTAAAATTATGTATAATTATGCTAATTTCCCCAACAATCTAAAGCAGCTGAAACTTAAATTGAATTTTACTATTTGAATCACAAGAACTTCACTTGAAAATAATTCAGTCACTTTAGACCCAGATCCAAAAATTTTCAACAAACTGCAGCAAAGCCCAATAATGTTTCTTTATTCCTCTACTGTTCTTTTGCTTGGGGCTCATAGAATAGTTTGTTCAATTTGACGAGTGACGTCTTGGGTTTGCCCTTCTACAATCAAGAAGATTGTTGCAAATAAAGTTTTGGGGTCTTGGAAAGAATAAAGAGTAAAGAAGCTAAGACCATTGAAATTGTGTATTGATGGCAATTATTTGATGTATTCAGAGCGGAATGCAAAATTATTTCTTGCTTCTTTATGAACCAAAGTCACTAGGAATTTTTAGAGAAATGCCTTTGTCGAATTTTCAGTGGAATTGGAAGGCGGTGGTCTTTTAGTGCTCTTGTTCTTTTGCTCCCTTTTAGCTTTTTTGTTGGAAACAAAACAGTAACAATTTTTTGGAAAAAAAACTGTTTCTGTTTTCAGAAAAGAAAAACTATGAACTGTTACTGTTTTCTGGGAAAAAAAAACTGTTTCTGTTTTCGAAAAAAAACCTATTATCTGTTACTATTATTCTGGAAGAAAAAAAATTGTTTCTATTTTTTGGCAAAAAAAAAAAACCCAGTAGCCACTTGTTTAAAATATATATATATATAGCTATTTGCTTTGAAAAATAAATAAAAGTTTCAAGAGCTATTACAATAATTTAAACACCTTTCTTTATTTCGTTACAAATAGAGTTTTGACAGTTAACATTTAAATTCAATACAAGTTCTTTGCATTTCTCTTATTATTTCTTTGCCTTTGAATTCCAAATAATTCTTCATTCGAACGTTAGTATATATATGTTATAGCATGAGGTAAGTAGATGTTAACTAAAGTTTCAAAATTAGTGAGAACCTAATAGTTATTTGGGGAATGTTAGATCTATCAATGTGTGTCCATATGTTTATTCTATAAATTAAGGACACGTCCATTATTATTGGAGATATTATCTTTTGTGATTAACGTGTTTACACTTCATTATAAGAACATATACATGTGATATCTAAGTTGTCTAATATCACATTAGTTAAAGAGACCTTATGTAGATTCATGATACAAAAAACTCTAGACAAGAGAAGATAGTATTTACTAGAAGGACAAAAAAAAGGAAGAGAATTTTTTTTTTAAAAAAAAATATACATAGAATAAAAAATATAAAGCTTGATTCATACAACTCATAACCACAACCACATGAAACTAGAAGGAAGTTACCTAGATAAGGAACTTTCTAGTTGTACTGTTACAACTCGTGGTATTTTTTAGCATCCTAATGTACCATGTTTCTATCTCACATGAACATGTTTATAAAAGTTGGATCCACTGAAGTTGATCAAGCTGTAGTTTTGGGATTTGTTCTTTTATATTGATCATATAATTTAGTCTAGATAAATATTAAAAAAAAAAAAGACTAAAGCAGTGAACTTAGGTTACTTCAACTTCCTATTTGGATTAATTAATATATATTAGCATTCCATTCTTTGTAACAATTACACTTGTTTCGTATATATCTACCATTATTACAAAGCAATGATAGGGCAAATCCAACGGTAAATGCTAAGCAAAGAAAAGGAAGTGAGCTAGAAAAGTTGAGTGGTACTTGAGTAGTGTCAACTTGATCTCAAGTTGGATACAAAGTTTCTTGGTCTTCCAAGTGATTATGTGTGAACCCATCTAGTTTACTGTCATTGTTAGTGTCAAAAACAAGCAGTGTGATAAAAATCAGCCTATTAATTTTCTCATAGGATAAAATATTGCACTTCTTGCCATGGGCTTATATGAAGCACTGTAGACTTTACAATAGAAATTGTCTAAGTGAGTGACACTTGATGGATTATAACATGATTTCATTTGAACGTGTGTGAAGTCCTACTCTTTGTGCTATTTATAAGTCTTCAAATTTGTCCAATGCTTGGTTNTCATGGGCTTATATGAAGCACTGTTAAATTTACAATAGAAATTGTCTAAGTGAGTGACACTTGATGGATTATAACATGATTTCATTTGATCGTGTGTGAAGTCCTACTCTTTGTGCTATTTATAAGTCTTCAAATTTGTCCAATGCTTGGTTCCATATAAAACTTCGTTAAAGAATATTAAAATAAATAAGAAAATTGGTTTTATGATATTTATGGTCAATGAACAGTTACTAACTCTGGGTTTTTAATATTTTGAAGTGATATAATTTATTTTATGGATTATTTGAAACTGTAACTGATAAGTTACAATTATTGTCTAACGATAGTCATTAAATTTGGAATTTTTGACTCATTTAATTACTGATATACGTTTATAACCAACGGACTCAAATAGTTCAAAAACGTGGTTNATAGTCATTAAATTTGGAATTTTTGACTCATTTAATTACTGATATACGTTTATAACCAACGGACTCAAATAGTTCAAAAACGTGGTTAAGTCTTTGTTCAAAGAAGTTTCTACAATACTTTAGTACTTTAATGATGCTTAGACCACAAGAGTAAAAATATATTGAGTTAAATCTGTATTGTTAAATTAGACTAATTATTGTTGAAGCCCATATAGTGTACCATCATCGTTGTTTTACATCACTTCTAGGAAAGTAATTATTTTTGTTAATTCTATTTGGATTAATGGAAATATTTGATTATGAAATGTGTTATTTTAAATGATGATTTACCATGGGAGGAAATTGTTGATGTGGAGTAACGTGCAATTTTAGACTTAAATAATAGGACATTAATTTAAAATGTCGAAAGCCAAATCATATCTAGTATGTTGGACAGTGAACAATATTTGGATTTCTGAATGCCACAAATATTGATTATAGGATTTCTTTGAAACATGTAAACCTTATCACCCAATTGAACTATTAGATAAAAAAAAGGCNATTTCTTTGAAACATGTAAACCTTATCACCCAATTGAACTATTAGATAAAAAAAAGGCTTATCGAAAACCTGGTGTGACTTAAGAGTTGGGCAACAGANATTGAACTATTAGATAAAAAAAAAAGGCTTATCGAAAACCTGGTGTGACTTAAGAGTTGGGCAACAGAAATTCAAATTTATTGGGTGCTTGGTAAGAAGTACTGTAGCACCAAATTAGCTTAGTGCACTAACGTGATTTTAGAAATCCAATAAAGAGTGTCATTTATGAATTAAATTTGTTTGACCAAGCTACGACATCTGACCTTTTTGGTGATTAGAAATTCAACATGCATTTATGCTCTAGTTAGTGAGACTATGTAAAGTTTTTACAAGGTTGAGGGATAGAATATATTCTTGTTGGGTCATGACATACTATAAGCTACTTCTGCTAGCTTTACTGCTTGATACTGGTATGTTGATGGTATGATTATAACACACGAACTATATGAGTTGGCAATAGAGCAGTGTGATGCAAATGTTATTTTATGAACTACAGGAAGAAATTACTTAGCTCAAATTTTAAATAAAGAGCTAAAGCATTAGTAGCTCTCATGAAAAAAAAAATTGGAAATGTGGGGGTATAATTAAAAAGATATCTCCTAGGTTCACAATTTGAATTTTCTTAATGAGATGGTTTCGTTATATATCCGTNGTGGGGGTATAATTAAAAAGATATCTCCTAGGTTCACAATTTGAATTTTCTTAATGGGATGGTTTCGTTATATGTCAGTTTGTAATGAGAATTGCAATGATCTGTTGAGATCTTTATTGACTATGCTGGCACTTAATATTCTCAAACAAATACATTTTAATATAGTGTTTATCTTTGATGTTTGAAAGACAGGTCAGGTCAAATACCAAATAGAGGAATTAATAAGGCATGCACATCTGAGCGAAACATTCATATGTGAAGACTGATCATTTTATATTGAAATTATAAATCTCAGCCAAACAAAGCTGACAAATAATTATACAGCTTTTGAGGAAAGTTATGAGACATGAATACATGAAAGATAACTAATTTCATCAATTAGTTTTCGAGAAAAACCGAGCTTTTGAGGAAAGCAAAACTTTTGAGAAAAGCTATGTCTCAAGAACTGTCGAGGGGAATGGGCCTAAGCCCGCAAGGGAGTTACCTAGGGAGGTAACCCAACTTATGTGATTGGGGACCCTATAAAGGCAGTTCAATAGGTAGAAACAATTCNTTCTCAAACAAATACATTTTAATATAGTGTTTATCTTTGATGTTTGAAAGACAGGTTAGGTCAAATACCAAATAGAGGAATTAATAAGGCATGCACGTCTGAGCGAAACATTCATATGTGAAGACTGATCATTTTATATTGAAATTATAAATCTCAGTCAAACAAAGCTGACAAATAATTATACAGCTTTTGAGGAAAGTTATGAGACATGAATACATGAAAGATAATTAATTTCATCAATGAGTTTTCGAGAAAAGCCGAGCTTTTGAGGAAAGCAAAACTTTTGAGAAAAGCTATGTCTCAAGAACTGTCGAGGGGGATGGGCCTAAGCCCGCAAGGAAGTTACCTAGGGAGGTAACCCAACTTATGTGATTGGGGACCCTATAAAGGCAGTTCAATGGGTAGAAACAATCCATATTGCGTGACTCATTAGCACCATTGTTAAGAAAATATCCTAAGAGGAGATATTTTCATGTTCATCCCTATGGCCAAGGTGCATATGTAGTGTGACGGTAAGGAAGAATTTTATCTTGAATCAGACAGAAGCAGAAACACTCCTGTAGGGTATTGTGTACATGTACCCTTGGAGGGCTCACCTAAGTGAGAGTAGTCGTGAGGCCGCAACTATGAGAATTGAGCTATTCTCTAGAAACTCTCATGAGAATCAAGATCAAGTGCATTACTATTAATAGCACTAACCCGTGAATTCCTGCCAATATCGATACTCTGTGTGTGATAGTTTAACTCTGGCTCAAATGATCTAGTTTAAGCCTTTGGTCACTATGATCCTTCAGGGGGGAGACTGTCAAAACTAAGCGAGGTTTGAGTCCGAAAGACACATACACCTATTGCACAGTATAATAGTTACTCATATTTTCTATATTAAAGTTTAAGTAAAATATTTGAGATATTTTAAAATTTAAAAACTTGTGGGGGATTGTAAGAATAAAATTTTAAAAAACAAATTGATATTATGGCTACTCAAGCCAAATGGTTAAAAATTTGAAGAGTCACTTTCTAACCCAATGGCTATATAAGCCATCCTAAGCAACTATTCTAAAAAAAAAAAAAAATTCTCAGCCAAGTGTTTATACAAGCAATATAGATATATACAATCATCTTCTTTTATTTGTTATTCGAGCAACTCGATTCGAGTTAAATTCACATATTTCTTTCAGTGGGCGTGACCATTGAGAATGTGCTATTACGAGTGTGTGCTACTACGAGTGTCTGGGTTTGATCTTAGAGTCGCTGGTGTTCGTCAGTATCCTCACGCGGAGAGGCTCAGCTGGTTTAGGACAGTGTTCACACGACTCTCAGACTCGCAGACCAGCTCTTTCTAATTTATAGTATCTATTTTATTTTATTCTAAATTGATTATTATTTTATATTTATTTGTATATTCTTATTAGTTTGTGGTCTAAATATTATTTTGTTAAGTAAAATTATGTATAATTATGCTAATTTTCCCAACATCTCCCCCATTGGCTGCTGGTTCCAAATGTCACATTAATCTGTGTGAGATCAAGTACCAAGTCAAAACTAGATCCTAACCAATGTATCTCTTCCATTGACTACTAGGTCCACTCATCACATTATCTCATATAACATTGGGTCAAATCGTAGTCAATTTATCTATTATGATGATCATGACATCCACATATTCACAAACAAAATCACCCATTGGG
The DNA here is from genome assembly GCA_963454935.2 of Ilex paraguariensis. Lineage (NCBI taxonomy): Eukaryota > Viridiplantae > Streptophyta > Magnoliopsida > Aquifoliales > Aquifoliaceae > Ilex > Ilex paraguariensis. The sequence goes on from CAUOFW020002281.1 coordinate 61,882, forward strand.
ATGAATTCGATCGTAGCCAAAATGAGAGTCGAATCAAAATATTTTTTCACAAAATTTTTTACAATCCATTTGAAAATCATGTCACAGTCAATAATAGAAATCATCACTCAAAGTTCTTTAATGACTATGGCCACATTCACCCATGACCAGGTTCTTAATGCCACATGTATCTCCGTTATTGGCTGTTGGGTCTAAACGTCACATTAACTTGTGTGAGATCAGATCCCAACTCAAAACTAGATTTTAACCAAGGTATCTACCCCATTGGCTGGGTCCACTCGTTACATTAACCTTTGTGACATCAGGTCAGATCATAATCAATTCGTTTGTCATGATCATGATATCCACATATTTACCAATAAAATCACCCCTTGAGATAGGTTTGATGGTAGTCAGAATGAGAGTCAAATTAAAACATCATTTCACAAATAATTTTACAATCTATTTAAAAATCGTATGTCATGTCATCAATAATAGAAACTATAGTTTATTTTTAAAAATAACTATCACATCGCATATGCTAATTCACATGCCAAGTCCACATTTATAAAAAAAAAAAATCATGTGACTATATCAGAAATTAGTTCACATTTTCAATCAAAATGCACCATACAATTAAGTACAAAAATACATTTAGTAGAAAACACTAGAGGAGGTGGAAAATTACTTACTAAATCTCAATTGAAACTCTTAGATTAAATATCTTGAATTTAACAAGGCTCTAGATTTTCATCACAATCTGACATGGTTTGGCTTCTTGATCTCATTGTGAATAAGTCTCATGTGGTAGTTGAGTGATTGCTATGTTCATCTTTTGTTTCTAGTTCTCTATTGCCTTTTTTTTTTTTCTCCATTAATTCCTGTTTGAAGGAACGGGCAGAATGGTGTCCACCTATCATCTATTAACCTGCATATAATAATAGAATAAAACTCTAGTGTGGTGGTTGGTCTTAATCATTCACATTTCACAGATTCCTCACTTCTTCGATAAATTGCACTAAATCCACCATCTTAATAAAGATTTACATTTTGACCATAAAAAAATTACTCTTCTTGTACACAAACATTTATGCAAAATTATACTCCCCCACTCACTGCCAACCTTTTCTTCCCTTATATTCTCTCTCTCTCTCCCCAGCCACCTCTATACTATATTCTCATCTCACGAGATCTATTAAACAAAATATATATGCATGCAAGGACATAGAGCACACGGTCAGGCTTAGATTAATTACACTTTGCTCTCCTCTAGGTTGTTTTATTATTTTCTTTTTAATTAATACCCTTAAGCATCCAATTAAGTTTTATGTATAAGCTACTACCACACTTCCTTGTTAGCCCACAATTATTTTACATATTCAATTATTTGGTTCGGGTTATCTTAGGTTAGCTTAGGGAATAGGTGGAGGACTCACTTTTTGTTCTTCGATAGTTTCTAGATCAATTTTTACCTTGGGAGTAGGAGTCTTTTTCATCTTAGCCAGTGAGCCTTTGGTGTCAAAGAATTCCCAAGCCTGGGCTAACTAGACGGACCCATAAGCTTTATAAGGTTAAACACTTGATTATTTAAAGCCTTGGATTGGTTTAATAGGTGAGGAAGTTTTTTGTTCCTGACTTCCCAAGAGTATGGGCAATGTGCACAATTGTGACCGTGTTCTCGACAAGTGCAACAAACAAATTATTTGGCATAGGTTCCTTAACAACTGGATTTTTTAAGTTCTTAGCCTTATGTCTACATCCAAATATTGAAAAAACTAAGAATGACACGTGGCAAGATCAATGGTCAGAATTAAATCAAAGAAGGTCTAGTGGAGATAAGACAGTTAAGAGAAAAGGTCTCCATAGACCTCGGACAACGAAGGGACATGATTTCATGGGTCAATGGTTCGAAAAGGTTCGATGCAGGATCAAGGACGTTGGAAGTAGAGGCCATGAATACTAGTCTCGTGGCCACAAAAACTCCAACAGTTAAGAGCCACCGCCTATAAATACAAAGGCACATACTACAAAGAAATGATCTCTCCATCACACACACACAGAGAGCATACCAGAGTCTTCCTTTACACTGTTCAATTTAGGTTTTTTTTTTTAACTTTGTAATCGTCACTCTGGCGACCTACCTTCAATATAATTCTAAGTATAGTAGTTCATACAACAATTCTTCTTTGTCGTTTATATTTATGTCCTGTATTTAAAATTCCAACTTATCTTCAATTCTTAGTTTATTCATTTTCTATGAAGCAAATTGCTTAAGTCCTTGATCTCTAAGACAAAAAAAAAAATTTTGAAGTAGCCTTACACTTTGTTTATAGTTCCTGAATAGTCATGATTTTAAAACATCATGTCAATTTGAGTAGGTAAAATTGTAAGTGTTTGAAATCTAAATTTATCTGAACTGTGGCACACCTGTAATCCAAAATACGTCCAACATATTTTTTAGCACGCTTAGCGTGACCCCATAATATCACAATGGAGCACACTCGTGGAAAAACCTAGTCTGGTTCATCAGACGTGCCTCTTAGGCGCAAGATAGTTGAAAAGAGCAGGTTTGGCACTCCTAAACTTTCAGGATAATTGCCTCACGTAGTCATTAGTGGGCTACGGTGGGCTTCAACCCAGAGTTAAAAAAAATAATAATTTATTAGTAGGGTATATGTATTATATATTTATATAATATATTATGTGTGTCCTTCATTTATATTAGGCCCACAATATTTATTTTAAAAAATTAAAAAATTAAACTCATTTAAAACAAAAAAATTTGAGTCTAATATTATCTACCCAAACTTATTAAAATCTATCTAAACCTATTACAAAAATTTTTGACCCAATATTAAAAAAATAAAATTTTTGGGCCACAATTAGAAAACAAAATTTTTGGGCTAACCTTAAAAACACAATTTTTGAGCTATTAATGGGCTAAATTTATAAATTTATATTTAATCCGGAATAGACAAAAATTCGAGCTCCGTCTTTTACCTCTACACGAGGGCAAGAGAGTTGAGAGTTCGACTCAGAGTCGGAAGCTTCAGTTAAGGCATTTTCTAGCAAATATGGAGATTAATCGATGGACTGGAAAATCTAAAAAGAGGAGAATCTGGCCACACCAGGAAAGCACTGGTACGGTTATTTGAGAGGTTGAACAGACCAGGGGTCATAAGTCAACAACCGCTACCCCCAATAGTAACCCCGCCAGAATAGCCCCAGCAAAAGCAACGCAACTAGTGTTTTCTCTGAATTCACCGCTACCAAGGACGTAACAAGCTAGAAATGGACCATGAAGAAATAATAATTCTCTTTTTCAAGAGGATATGTTGTCCATTCTTGAAATCGGGGGGCAAAGGAGGTAGCCGCCAATNCAATCATCTTCTTTTATTTGTTATTCGAGCAACTCGATTCGAGTTAAATTCACATTTTTCTTTTAGTGGGCGTGACCATTGAGAATGTGCTACTACGAGTGTCTGTGTTTGATCTTGGAATCGCTGGTGTTCGTCAGTATCCTCACGCGGGGAGGCTCAGCTGGTTTAGGACAGTGTTCACACGACTCTCAGACTCGCAGGCCAGCTCTTTCTAATTTATAGTATCTATTTTATTTTATTCTAAATTGATTATTATTTTATATTTATTTGTATATTCTTATTAGTTTGTGGTCTAAATATTATTTTATTAAGTAAAATTATGTATAATTATGCTAATTTTGCCAACATCTCCCCCATTGGCTGCTGGTTCCAAATGTCACATTAATCTGTGTGAGATCAAGTACCAAGTCAAAACTAGATCCTAACCAATGTATCTCTTCCATTGACTATTAGGTCCACTCATCACATTATCTCATATATTATTGGGTCAAATCGTAGTCAATTTATCTATTATGATGATCATGACATCCACATATTCACAAACAAAATCACTCATTGGGATGAGTTCGATCATAGCCAGGATGAGAGTCAAATCAAAATATTTTTTCACAAAAATTTGTACAATCCATTTGAAAATCATGTCACAGTCAATAATAGAAATCATCACTCAAAGTTCTTTAATGACTATGGCCACATTCACCCATGACCAGGTTCTTAATGCCACATGTATCTCCGTTATTGGCTGTTGGGTCTAAACGTCACATTAACCTGTGAGATCAGATCCCAAGTCAAAACTAGATCTTAACCAAGGTATCTACCCCATCGGCTGGGTCCACTCGTTACATTAACCTTTGTGACATCAGGTCAGATCATAGTCAATTCGTTTGTCATGATCATGATATCCACATATTTACCAAAAAAATCACCCCTTGAGATAGGTTTGATGGTAGCCAGAATGAGAGTCAAATTAAAACATCATTTCACAAATAATTTTACAATCTATTTGAAAATCGTATGCCATGTTATCAATAATAGAAACTGTAGTTTATTTTTAAAAATAACTATCACATCGCATATGCTAATTCACATGCCAAGTACACATTTAAAAAAAAAAAATCATGTGACTATATCAGAAATTAGTTCACATTTTCAATCAAAATGCACCATACAATTAAGTACAAAAATACATTTAGTAGAAAACACTAGAGGAGGTGGAAAATTACTTACTAAATCTCAATTGAAACTCTTAGATTAAATATCTTGAATTTAACAAGGCTCTAGATTTTCATCACAATCTGACATGGTTTGGCTTCTTGATCTCATTGTGAATAAGTCTCATGTGGTACTTGAGTGATTGCTATGTTCATCTTTTGTTTCTAGTTCTCTATTGCCTTTTTTTTTTCTCCATTAATTCCTGTTTGAAGGAACGGGCAGAATGGTGTCCACCTATCATCTATTAACCTGCATATAATAATAGAATAAAACTCTAGTGTGGTGGTTGGTCTTAATCATTCACATTTCACAGATTCCTCACTTCTTCGATAAATTGCACTAAATCCACCATCTTAATAAAGATTTACATTTTGACCATAAAAAAATTACTCTTCTTGTACACAAACATTTATGCAAAATTATACTCCCCCACTCACTGCCAACCTTTTCTTCCCTTATATTCTCTCTCTCTCTCCCCAGCCACCTCTATACTATATTCTCATCTCACGAGATCTATTAAACAAAATATATATGCATGCAAGGACATAGAGCACACGGTCAGGCTTAGATTAATTACACTTTGCTCTCCTCTAGGTTGTTTTATTATTTTCTTTTTAATTAATACCCTTAAGCATCCAATTAAGTTTTATGTATAAGCTACTACCACACTTCCTTGTTAGCCCACAATTATTTTACATATTCAATTATTTGGTTCGGGTTATCTTAGGTTAGCTTAGGGAATAGGTGGAGGACTCACTTTTTGTTCTTCGATAGTTTCTAGATCAATTTTTACCTTGGGAGTAGGAGTCTTTTTCATCTTAGCCAGTGAGCCTTTGGTGTCAAAGAATTCCCAAGCCTGGGCTAACTAGACGGACCCATAAGCTTTATAAGGTTAAACACTTGATTATTTAAAGCCTTGGATTGGTTTAATAGGTGAGGAAGTTTTTTGTTCCTGACTTCCCAAGAGTATGGGCAATGTGCACAATTGTGACCGTGTTCTCGACAAGTGCAACAAACAAATTATTTGGCATAGGGTTCCTTAACAACTGGATTTTTTAAGTTCTTAGCCTTATGTCTACATCCAAATATTGAAAAAACTAAGAATGACACGTGGCAAGATCAATGGTCAGAATTAAATCAAAGAAGGTCTAGTGGAGATAAGACAGTTAAGAGAAAAGGTCTCCATAGACCTCGGACAACGAAGGGACATGATTTCATGGGTCAATGGTTCGAAAAGGTTCGATGCAGGATCAAGGACGTTGGAAGTAGAGGCCATGAATACTAGTCTCGTGGCCACAAAAACTCCAACAGTTAAGAGCCACCGCCTATAAATATAAAGGCACATACTACAAAGAAATGATCTCTCCATCACACACTCACAGAGAGCATACCAGAGTCTTCCTTTACACTGTTCAATTTAGTTTTTTTTTTTTTTTACTTTGTAATCGTCACTCTGGCGACCTACCTTCAATTTAATTCTAAGTATAGTAGTTCATACAACAATTCTTCTTTGTCGTTTATATTTATGTCCTGTATTTAAAATTCCAACTTATCTTCAATTCTTAGTTTATTCATTTTCTATGAAGCAAATTGCTTAAGTCCTTGATCTCTAAGACAAAAAAAAAAAATTTGAAGTAGCCTTACACTTTGTTTATAGTTCCTGAATAGTCATGATTTTAAAACATCATGTCAATTTGAGTAGGTAAAATTGTAAGTGTTTGAAATCTAAATTTATCTGAACTGTGGCACACCTGTAATCCAAAATACGTCCAACATATTTTTTAGCACGCTTAGCGTGACCCCATAATATCACAATTGAGCACACTCGTGGAAAAACCTAGTCTGGTTCATCAAACGTGCCTCTTAGGCGCAAGATAGTTGAAAAGAGCAGGTTTGACACTCCTAAACTTTTAGGATAATTGCCTCACGTAGTCATTAGTGGGCTACGGTGGGCTTCAACCCAGAGTTAAAAAAAATAATAATTTATTAGTAGGGTATATGTATTATATATTTATATAATATATTATGTGTGTCCTTCATTTATATTAGGGCCACAATATTTATTTTAAAAAATTAAAAAATTTAACCCATTTAAAACAAAAAAAATTGAGTCTAATATTATCTACCCAAACTTATTAAAATCTATCTAAACCTATTACAAAAACTTTTGACCCAATATTAAAAAAATAAAATTTTTGGGCCATAATTAGAAAACAAAATTTTTGGGCTAACATTAAAAACACAATTTTTGAGCTATTAATGAGCTAAATTAATAAATTTATATTTATATTTTGTTAGTCGCATGAATACTTAATTTAATCCAAAATAGACAAAAATTTCCATCTTTTACCTCTACACGAGGGCAAGAGGGGTGAGAGTTCGACTCAGAGTCGGAAGCTTCAGTTAAGGCATTTTCTAGCAAATATGGAGATTAATCGATGGACTGGAAAATCTAAAAAGAGGAGAATCTGGCCACACCAGGAAAGCACTGGTACGGTAATTTGAGAGGTTGAACAGACCAGGGGTCATAAGGCAACAACCGCTACCCCCAATAGTAACCCCGCCAGAATAGCCCCAGCAAAAGCAACGCAACTAGTGTTTTCTCNTATTTGAGAGGTTGAACAGACCAGGGGTCATAAGTCAACAACCGCTACCCCCAATAGTAACCCCGCCAGAATAGCCCCAGCAAAAGCAACGCAACTAGTGTTTTCTCTGAATTCACCGCTACCAAGGACGTAACAAGCTAGAAATGGACCATGAAGAAATAATAATTCTCTTTTTCAAGAGGATATGTTGTCCATTCTTGAAATCGGGGGGCAAAGGAGGTAGCCGCCAATCGTTATCCCGGCGACACCACAGATAGTCATAAACAAAGACAAAGTAAACGAGATTATTGAAGAACACGTCGGCACTGCCATGAGACGAGTCACCAGGCTGAGGTACCGAAAGCCATACCCTAATTGGGTGGATAGGGAGCATGAATATCCACGTTGTTACGAAGTCTCTGTATTGGCCACGTTCTCAAGAGAAGATAGACAATCGACCGTGGGGCATATTGGGTATTTCATCATGTAATGCAGCGAGGCAGGGGAAAATGAGTTCTTGAAGCTACGATTATTTGCAAATTCCTAGATCAGAATTGCATTCAGATGGTACATTGATTGTCCCCATAACTAGGTTTTGAGTTAGCAATAGTTGATGGACAAATTTCATGCACAGTTCTACCGGATTGAGCTCGAGGTAGCAATGGTCGACCTCGCTAGATTGTACCATATGACCCCAGAGACAGGGGAATAATATATTGCTCGGTTCTAGAAGGCCACGAACATGAGCAGGCTGGCCTTGCCAAAAATGGATTATGTGCCTATTACGTAGAAAAACCTCACCTTTGAGCTGCAAAAGAAGTTTGAATGAATGGAGTTTAGTTATATGTTCGAGCTGGTGACTTGGGCAAACCATTATGAGAAAATACTCCCAGATGGACAAGATCGTATGAATGCCTCTAAAGGAATTTACTACCTTGACCCAACACTGCAGTACTCATGGTTAAGCCAGACCAGAGCATGGAGGTAATCGAGGATGAGATTGTGGGCTGACACCCATATGTATGCTGAGCCCTTGCTAGAGCTTACGAAGAGTAGGGACAGAAGCAAAACTCGACAAATTCTGAGAATGGAGCTGGCGACACCAGCCAGAAATATGAGTTCGATATTTCGAAGGTCAACCATATTTTTGACCACTTTTGGCTAATGACATCATACGATCATAAGATCCCCTCCACCTCAAAGCTGAAAGGAAAAACCTACTACAAATGACAATTTGTGGAGAAACTCCACCAACAATTGTGTGGTGTTCAAACTTTTGCCTAAAGGCTCCCTAGGTTAGAAGTGATAAAATTGGAAAATGGGTCGTCGTCACCTCGATAGTGCACATTGGCGTTGAGGAGAGAAACAGAGTGTCGCGGCCAAAGGAGAACATTGAAGAGCGCATGGTGCACAAGATAGTGGAANGATAAAATTGGAAAATGGGTCGTCGTCACCTCGATAGTGCACATTGGCGTTGAGGAGAGAAACAGAGTGTCGCGGCCAAAGGAGAACATTGAAGAGCGCATGGTGCACAAGATAGTGGAAAACCTGAATGTCATTTTGAACATACATTCGGAAACATGTAAGGGAGGAAAAAAAAGATGAGCTAAACAGCGGCAAGGACATCGATGACGCCAATCCCTTCCAGTTTTAACTCTGGAATGCTCTGTTTCAATCAATACACTTTGTATACTGCCAGTAGCCTTCAAGCCAAGGAATGAACAACCTGATTTGTTGGAGGGAGATGTCAAGGAAACCAAGGTATTGGGANCGCCAATCCCTTCCAGTTTTAACTCTGGAATGCTCTGTTTCAATCAATACACTTTGCATACTGCCAGTAGCCTTCAAGCCAAGGAATGAACAACCTGATTTGTTGGAGGGAGATGTCAAGGAAACCAAGGTATTGGGATTTACCTTCATAGATGAAGCTTCCCCAGTAATTGAAAGTCAACTGGGACAACATAAGGAAGTCTGCCTAGTGGAAAGGCCACGGGGGGACTGTGAAAGGACTCGAGACAAGTCGACCGGGGTANGAAAGTCAACTGGGACAACATAAGGAAGTCTGCCTAGTGGAAAGGCCACGGGGGGACTGTGAAAGGACTCGAGACAAGTCTTTAAGAAACCTACCAGACCGATGATGCAGCACCTAAGACCATTGTTAATCTAGGCTCACCTGATGGGTAGGCCTTTTAACTGAGTTAAAATAGATAACGACGCAACCATTAACGTCCTACCCATTGAAATGATGAAGAAACATGGAAAAAGGGGAATAAGACTAATCCTTATCGACTTGTCAGTAAGCATTTTCATTGGGGGAGTGAACAAGACTAAGGGAGTCTTGCAAATTGAGCTGGTCGTAGGAAGCAAGGCTAGTGTGTTGCCATTTTTTTGTGGTGGATACAATGGCCTCGTATAACGCACTCTTGAGCCTAGATTAGATTCATTCCAATGGGGTGCGTACCCTCCACCAACGGTTAGTATTGTGGAATCAAGATGAGATGGAGGTAGTGGCAACTGACAATACACCCTTTTGTAGTATTTGTACATATGGTCGAGGTCTAGCTATATGACAAAGGGATGTGACAACTAAAGCTACAGGGCCAAGACAAGTATGAGAGGCCCAAGGAGATCATTTTTCAAAAAAAATTGAAGAGTTCATATGTGCAGTAGGTGGAGGAAGAGGTCTTTCGGGCCATAACTATGGTAAGACTGGATGACAAGAAGATTACTAAAGAGCTGGTGAATGATGGAAGTTTACACCAGTGATCATAGGAAGCAAGCCGTAAGAGCCTGTGTTGCTAGAATAAGAGTATGTCTTGNGTGGAGGAAGAGGTCTTTCGGGCCATAACTATGGTAAGACTGGATGACAAGAAGATTACTAAAGAGCCGGTGAATGATGGAAGTTTACACCAGTGATCATAGGAAGCAAGCCGTAAGAGCCTGTGTTGCTAGAATAAGAGTATGTCTTGCAGAAAAAAGGGACGCCATGTTGCGGGTTGTTGGTAACCACCAATGCCCCATAAACATGGTGGATTGTGTGATTTGATTGAGTTAGATGAGATCGGTACTTCACCAACCAAACTGGCTGATTTGATTGAGGTTCAAGACCCAGGAAGTCAACCTTAGAGGGCCAAAAGATAACATGCCAACTTTCGTCAGCAAGCTGCTTGAATCGAAATTCCAAGCATGACTCATTCAGTTTCTTAAGGAATACATCGATTGTTTTGCATGGAGCTATAAGGAGATGCCAGTGTTAGATCCCGCCTTGGTTGAGCATTGGCTTCCTATCAAGGATGGAAATAGGCTGATAAAACAAGCTCCGAGGCAGATGTCCAATGAAGTAACTATGCTAGTGAAAGAAAAGATCGGGTGACTATTGCAAGCAAAATGCATCCAGGTAGCACGATATGTGGAGTTGGTTTTGAATGTCCTTGCTTGATCCTAATTAAATTACACCCAGATGCAGGTGGTCAAGAAGTAGCAACACTTAGCGAAGTCTTAGATCCTATCATAGAGATCCGAAGGTATTTATAACGCGATAGAGGAGGAACATGTAAAATTTCTTAAAATTTGGAATTGTTTGTAAGAACAAGCAGAGAAAAAACTAAAAGGAATTATCAATTGATAAAGTGACTCTTTAGCTTTGGAATTTGGATTTCTTCATGATCACTAAATACTTGTGTTTACGCAATTTATAATTATCTCAGTTGATTTACAATGTCTGTGTAGTCAACCGAAAATATAGCTTTCAAAGCAATATATTTGATTGATTCAAAAATAAGAATTTAAGATCTAGTTCTATATCACTTGTAGTTAATTATAAATACTATTCATACCAAGAACTCAATCTAGTTAATGAAAAATTAAATAATTATACAGAGTACAAAACTTTACTAATAAATCATTCCATCAATCTTTAAAATAAAAATTTAACACTAAAGAATGTTAAATAAAAATTACGTAAATAAATATGCGGATCACAATCCTTAGATCCATACCCTAACTAAAGAGTACAAGGAGAATTACTCATTCATTATAAATCTCTGAAAAAGTCTAAAAAATAAAGGTAAAGAGCTATGTAGAGGAACCCCCTCAATAATTGGTAGTAATATTTATATTAAATGCTAGGTCTAGTTCTTGTGGAAGAAGTCTTCAAATTTTGGAATTCTTATGGCATTAGGTTACAATGATGGATCGTACGACGTGTCTAGATATTCCTGCTTGCGTTCGAATGGTTTAGGTTATCTACAATTGTCAATTAAGCATTACCGTCTGGACAGTAAAAGCAGCAATCGGACAGATCCTTTACGTATCATCAGTAACATGTTCAAACGGGTCTTCTAGTGTCCGAAGACTCAAAAGTTACTTGAATTCTTAATTCAATGCTTGAGTCTGACCAGTAGCCTCCGCGTCCCGTAAACGCCCCAAAATCTCTCTTGGACGGCAGCTAGAAACATTTGTGAGTGAATAAAATACAAACTAAGTATAGAGCTTCTGTATATATAACTAATAAAAATTACAATAAGGATAAAAAGGTAAAAAAAAAAAACCTAATAAACCCTAATAAACTAGGCTGCTGCTATATCTCCAACACTCCCTCTCAAGTTAGGCGCAAAAATATCAACTAAGTCAAGCTTGACAACGGAGTCCCGAAGAATATATAGAGTAACAAGTTTGGTAAAAACATTCGCAACCTGTTCACTGGTCCCTACAAACGATGGAGTGACCACTGCTAACCTTTTCCCGAAGAAAGTGAACATCGATCTCTATATGCTTTGTCCTCTCGTGTAATACAGAGTCAGAAGTAAGCTGAATAACAGATCGATTATCACAATATAATGTAGATGAAGAAGTCACTAGAAATCACAACTCACCAAGAATCGATCTTAACCAGATAATCTCACATGTGATAAGTGTCAGTGTCCGATACTCTGCCTCTGCTGACGAGCGAGAGACAACTGACTGTTTCTTGCTTTTCCAAGAGATAAGATGAGTTCCTCAAAAAGTACAGAAGTCTGTAGTAGATCGATCGTCACATGCTCCCTCATAATCTGAATCTAAATAACAGGCTAGGAAACCAATCTGAGATCCTGATGCATAGAATAACCCAAGTTCAGGACAAGACTTGAGGTACCGAAGAATATAATAAACTGCATCAAGATAAGGCTGACATGGTCTGTGTATAAATTGACTAACTCGGCTGACAACGAATGAAATGTCTGGCCTAGTGTTGGCTAGGTAGATAAGTCTACCTACCAACCTCTGATAGAAAGTCGGATCTCTCAACTGTCACCTTCAGCAGTAAGCTTCAGGTTTGGAATCATGGGTGATGATGCCGGTTTGCACCCCAGCATCCCAATGTCTCAGAAAAGATCTAGAATATACTTTTTCTGAGAAAGAACAATACCTCTACTACTACGGGCAACCTCAATCCCAAGAAAGTATAGCAAAAATCCAAGGTCCTTTACATCGAAGGCCTTCCCAAGATCTACCTTGACCTGCGCATTTTTAGAAATATCATTTCCAGTAATAATAATATCATCAACATATACCAAAAGGATGACACATTGTCCAAAAGTATTCTGTCGAATAAAGCAAGTATGATCAGAATGACATCTGGTGAACCCTAAACGTACAATTACATCAGTAACGCGAAAGAACCAGGCTCATGGTGACTGTTTTAGTCCATAAAGAGACTTACGCAGTCGACATATCTTTCCAGCATACTTCCCCTCACCACGAAAACCCGGTGGTGCATCCATATAAATAATCTCGTCCAGATCACCGTAAAAAAATGCATTCTTCACATCCAACTGATGAAGAGGACAAAAGTACTCGACAGCCAGAGAAATAAGCAATCGAATAGTAGTCAATTTTACCACGAGGGAAAAAGTAGCACCAAAATCACAAGCTAGTACCTGAGTAAAGTCCTTTGCCACAAGTCTGACCTTGTGATGATCAATAGTACTATCCGCAAGAAATTTCAGGGTGTAAACCCAGCGACAGTCAACAGGTTTCACTCCTGAAGGTAAAGAGACAAGATCCCATGTATGATTACGCTTAAAAGCGTCCATCTCCGTTTGCATGGCAAGAACCCACTCGGGCTCCTGCATAGCCTCTGAAACAGAACGAGGAACCAGTGTTTCTGATAAGGCCATACTATAAGCTCAAAATGTAGGAGAAAGATCACCAAAAGAAATATAAGCATAAAACGGATACAAAGTCCGGGCAGTCCAATCGTAACAGACAACTGGGTGGCAATCACGCTGCGAATAACGACATCTTAAATTATCATCCTCCACTGACAATGTCTCATTAGGGAAAGTAACTGGATTAGTACCTGCAATCTCATTAGTACTAATAACAGGTGCATCAATATGCTCAACGAATTGAGAAGTATTACATGCATCGCCTGAGGTAAAGGGGACATCAGCAGGGGGATAAGAGCGAGGGCGATGAACATAAACCTATAAAGGAAGAGAGATTGGTGACTCTGTACTGATAAGGACGAGTGGTTCTGGTGGAGGAGAGACTGATGATTCTATAGTGACAGTGATCAATGGTTTTGACTCCTGTGGTAACGAAAAATCAAAGGGAGTATCATCAACTGGAGGGGCAGACACAGGAATGGAAAAAAAATAAGGAATGTGCTCAAGAAAGACAACATCTAGATTGTGATACATATGACGCCTGATAGGGTCATAGCACTGATACCCCTTAGACTGATGACAATAGCTCATAAAAACACAACGAATCACTTTATCATCAAGCTTATGATGAGTAGGAGACCGATCCTGAACAAAATATGTATAGCCAAAAATACAAGGGGGTACCGAAAAAAGTATCCACTCAGGGAATAAGACCTGTAAGGAAGCCCTATTCTGAAGAACACGACTTGGTGTACGGTCACACAGAAAAGTAGAAGTCAAAACAGCAAAATGCCAATAAAATTTTAGTATCCCCATACATCTAAGCATACAACGTACCATCGCTATTAGACTTCTATTTTTTCTTTCAGCAACTCGATTTTGCTCAGGAGTATATGGACAAGTGAACTACTGAAGGATACCCTAAGAAGAAAGGTGAGACAATAAGGCATCAGACATATATTCTTTGGCATTATCTGAACAAAGAGCACGAACAATGACATCGAATTGTGTCTTAATCATCTGGAGAAACTGAGTAATGACAAAGAGTACATCAGACTTCCTATGCAAAAGATAGACTCAAGTACAACGGGTATGGTTATCTATAAATGTCACATAATATCGAGCACCTAACAGAGCAGTAACAGGAGAGGGATCCTAAATATCAGAGTGTATTAGGTCAAATGGCTTGGGTGACTGGTGCATACGAGGAATATAACTGGTCCGAACATGTTTCGATAAGTGGCCTCTTGGTCTCGAACTCTATGCATAGCTCGATTCACTCCCTTAACCCACACTGCGTACTAAATGCTAGCATGGAGTCTCCTTATGATGTCCACTGCTACTCTTGGACTAACTCTTCACATGTTGCTGGCGTTTCGCATGATTTGAGTTTCCTCCCAATGTCTCTCCACCATGATAGCCCACTCAACTAATTCTCAATAGTCATGAATGCGAAGAGCTACCAATTTCTCCCAAATAAATGGCTTCAAGCATTTCTCAAACTGTCATGCCCCGAATTTCACAAAAGTGTGAGTTAAATAAAACATTATTTTCTTATCCAAAATGCTTGTTGGTTTACAATTAGATTGAATACAAAAATTCATTTTATTTTAATAAAGCACATTTGTTTTTCAAAAATTTGGCAGAGTTTTGTTTGAAAATCAGGCATTCCAAACATTTGCAAGAGCGAACTATGAGAGCATTATATATACTAAAGTAAATCCAACTAACTATCCACATCCTAGGAACCATAAACAACTCTAACTAAGATCCACATCATTCATTCATCACAACATAATCCAATGTAAAGCCGAGGCAGCAAATGGAGACCCATGAAATCCTCATAAACCCGGTATTCCTACATAAGTCACATCTACCAAAACTTAAAACTAAAGCCATGACTTTATATTATAATACCCAGAAGAATAACCTCTCATGAGGTAATTAAGTTTACATCACAAGACCCTCAAAATACCCTTCAAATAAATTTTTGTGTATAATCACATTTCTATACAATGTTCTAAGATTAAATACAAAAAGATTTCCAAAAAGTGTCCCTTTTAGCCCAAAGCTCCCACAAGTCTTCTTCAACTAAGTCCCAATATGCACATTAGTCCCTGAAAATGTTAATAGGGAATGAGCAACCACAGCCCAGTAGGATAATCATTTTCCCAAACATATAAAAGGTTTCAAATGCCACTAGTTCACAATCATAATAATAGGTAATGAAATAATTCATTATTAAGTCTAGGTACAAGATAAGTAATAAATACTTTAGAAAGTACATTACGTACTATCATTTAAAATATATAAGTGAAACATTAAGGAATTGTCATATCGAAACTAAATCTCAAGGTTACACTGTAAAACCTTTCTTCTTAAATTATAATGCAATACCATTGATTTTATAAAGCATGAACTGAGAAATCTTTATACAAGTATATGGATAATAAATCTAGTAGAGAAACTACATGGTAATGTGTTTCCATGGCTTATTATGTTGTACCATTAATAAACATTGATAAAGACCTTCACCTTATTAGGAGAAAAACATCAAATACAGTCATGTAAATTAAAAGTTATGAATGCATTAAGAAAAAAGAAAAAAATCATAAAAAGTGCCATTTATAACTATTTGATGTTTAACTCAACTAAGCAATTCCTTAAAATTTAAGTAATCAATGAATCAAGTAAAATATCAAAAATATTAGATACATAAAGAACAAAATCAACAAAGCACAAAATTGGAAACTCGCCCACAAAGTTCCAACCCAAGATATTAGCCAACCATAACGTATAAGCATTCCATTGACTAAACAAGCCCAATCTTAAAACCAGTGAACCACTTACAAAAAGTCTTAAGTAAATTTAATTTCCTTAACCAAAAAAATGAAGAAATAATTTTTAACTGAACAACAAATACCTGCTATGAGTGTTATTGAAGATGATGTTGTCGAGCTACATATGCCAAGTGAACTAAGAAAATATAATCATCTATCAAACACAAGCCATTCAAGAAGTCAGAAGTCATGTGTTCTCTATAGGCGGGCATAACAAATCAAAAGTGGTGAAACAAATATCATGGTAACTGGTGGGGTTGAGGCTCCCCATCATGTCTACTTGGAATGATGAAGGCTTCAACACCATGGGTAATGGATATATAGTCTAAACTCCTAAAGGTCACTTCAGTTATTATTATATAGTCTAAAAGTCTAAAGGCCAGATCAGTTATTATTAAATTAATAATATTTATAATGGAATTTTAAAATTTATATTGTATTATATTACAATTTATCTATACTACTTTAAAAAGTATGTATCTTTGAAAAAAATTTATTTTCCTCTTTTACCCTCTAGCATTTCTTAATTATCTAAACTATTATGAGTAAATATATTGTAAATAAAATACAATGCACTTTTTATTTATTATATTAATATCATTTATGACATACTCTTCATATTCTACTTTCTCCATTAAAGTATCATTTTATGAAATAAGAGAGATGGAGAGGCACAAATCCTAAAAGATTGTCCCATCTTTCTCTATATACTAGTTATTGCACTTGTGCATTGCACATGAACTACTTTAAGTAATAGTTAAGAAATACAGAAGTACTCTGATCAATATATGGTTAGGATACCTGAAACCATTATGGTAAATCTCAAAGAAGCATTCCCAAAGATCGACTTAAAGATATTACACTGAATATGGACTTTGCAAAAGCTCTCATGAGGGAATGTAGTGGGATGAACAAATAAAAAACAACCAAAAAAATGCATCAGTTCACTGTTGCACAATTTTATTCCATGACACAAAAATTATCAATCCCCAAAAAAAATATATATGCCTAATTCGTTAGAAAATTTGAATCTTAACAAATTAAACCACGAAAGGATCTGAAGCTCTGAAGAAAAGGTAGAATGGTCAAAAGAAATTTGGGGACCACCATGAATATCAGATAAACAAGACTATTCTTATATTGTAAACGTATACTTGTATAACAACCATGGTACTGAAGGTAAAAGACTCAAGAGTGAGCAGTAAAGTTGTTAACATTTCACTTAACTAAACCAAGGTCAAAACTTGGTTAAGGTAAGATAGCAAAAATAAAAAATAATTCATGTTTCATTCTTTATTTGGAACTCTACTATAGCCTCAAATCCCAAAAATGGAATTATGTACCCAAGAGAATATAAAAGGCACAAGCAAACTTTGTTGAGTGGATCTATCTTTGCAACAATTTGTTGACTTAAATTGAGAGGAACAAATATGCCAACTGAATATGTGTGCAACAATGTTTTTATTTGCTTCTCTTAGAATTCAATTGTTAAAGAAGGCATAGATATTTCATTCTAGTTTAATTAAATGATATTGTACTGCTTTGATCTTACTGACATCAGGCAACAATTTAATCATGCTTATAGTAATGAATGGAAGATAAATTTTTATGAAGTAGAGTTAGCAATTTAGATAAATTAGAAAGTGTAGCTATAAGGAAAAAAAATCACCAAAATTGATAATACTTGTCATTTGCTAGAGTTTTTTTACCTTGTATGTTCACTCAAGGAACATACAAGAACAATGAAACGTAGCAGAGACAACACATAATGATAACGTATCAATATGCTTGTGAGGAGCATACCAGCAGATATAGTGAATCACCTCTCCATATTCCGTATCTTATAAGGCTATGGTTAGCAACTGGGGGGGCTTGGCGTAGTCTAAATTAGCAATACAACATTCTGAAAAATTGTTGCTATAATCCAAAATAAACTTAATTCACCTCTAAAGTTTAGAACCAGATCACCAAATTAACCCCACAATGGAAAAGAAAATACCTCTTCACTTTCCCATATATCAACCCAATTGATGACTAGATTCAATTTTGTATTTATTAGTAGTATAACTATACACACACGCACACATGTGTGTGAATAGTTATGTAATTGCACCCCAACCATCCATATAACAATCACAATTATAAATTACATTAATATTGATGTTATAACTTTAACAGGATAATATTGGCATTAGTTATTTGTTTAAGGTTATTATAGTCAAATAAAAGTTTTTCAATTTTGTTGACATTTTATAGTAGTATAAATAGAAAACAAGAAGTTGGCTAGACTATATACTAAAGAAAAAAAAAGGTAAAGACAATACAATTTTAAGGATGTAGAATTTTTGATAACTAGAAGTGAGTGGTTTACTGCATGTAGTCGTTATATAAGGTTTTTGACATTCTCATCCTAAATTCAATCATCACTCTCTAACCTTTTCATGTTGTCTTTCTATTACTCTTCCCCCTTTTCACATTGGCTTTGTATTTCTCTTCCCGAGCGCTTTTTTGATCTTCAATCACTCTTTTCTTGATTTTTGGATCTAATCTTTGTGGGTCTTATTGAAAGTAGGTTTGTCTTGATTAATGGAAAGCACAACACATAGAGAACTTTGTTAAGATAGGTGGGATAAATATAACTGCATCAAGGACCAATGCAATGGTAACTTATTTGACACTATTGGGCAACAATTTAAAGAATGTGAAGATTGCTCCATGTTGTCCAAGGATTGAAAGGGCGGTTATATGCTATGTTCTTATGATCACATTTCTCAAGTATCTCAAATCATTCTTTTCAATTCTTATGGTTTGGTTTTACTCATTGAATGGAGTGCAAGTGACTGAAAATTTTGTAGCATGGGGAAGAACATGCCCAATTAATTGATGGATTGTAGTAGCGGATAGAATCAAGTATGTTGGCCAATATACCCTCAAATTAAGAAAAATCTTGAGATAAGTGTTTTGACTCGTGAAATGAATATTGATGTTAAGTTGCTATCTTTTTTATTGTTGTAGATTTCTGTTAATTTTGTTTGTTGATTGCATGTTTCTTATTGAAAGCAAAAGGACATTCCAACTTGGGATCTATTAGAAACCTGTTTTAGTTTTATCCAATGAATCCCATTTTGTTCAAAAAATTAAACCAAGTATGATTTACCAATTTATCAGCAATGAAAGACTTGTGCGAGTTGTTTCGACTATAATGGGTCTTCTAATGCCAAAAGTAAGGAGTTGTTTCAGGACCAATTAGGAGTATCAATACTTATGTCATACTTGTCTTACGCTTTAGATTTTTTAAGTGGAGTAGGTGANTATACACACACGCACACATGTGTGTGAATAGTTATGTAATTGCACCCCAACCATCCATATAACAATCACAATTATAAATTACATTAATATTGATGTTATAACTTTAACAGGATAATATTGGCATTAGTTATTTGTTTAAGGTTATTATAGTCAAATAAAAGTTTTTCAATTTTGTTGACATTTTATAGTAGTATAAATAGAAAACAAGAAGTTGGCTAGACTATATACTAAAGAAAAAAAAAAAGGTAAAGACAATACAATTTTAAGGATGTAGAATTTTTGATGACTAGAAGTGAGTGGTTTACTGCCTGTAGTCGTTATATAAGGTTTTTGACATTCTCATCCTAAATTCAATCATCACTCTCTAACCTTTTCATGTTGTCTTTCTATTACTCTTCCCCCTTTTCACATTGGCTTTGTATTTCTCTTCCCGAGCGCTTTTTTGATCTTCAATCACTCTTTTCTTGACTTTTGGATCTAATCTTTGTGGGTCTTATTGAAAGTAGGTTTGTCTTGATTAATGGAAAGCACAACACATAGAGAACTTTGTTAAGATAGGTGGGATAAATATAACTGCATCAAGGACCAATGCAATGGCAACTTATTTGACACTATTGGGCAACAATTTAAAGAATGTGAAGATTGCTCCATGTTGTCCAAGGATTGAAAGGGCGGTTATATGCTATGTTCTTATGATCACATTTCTCAAGTATCTCAAATCATTCTTTTCAATTCTTATGGTTTGGTTTTACTCATTGAATGGAGTGCAAGTGACTGAAAATTTTGTAGCATGGGGAAGAACATGCCCAATTAATTGATGGATTGTAGTAGCGGATAGAATCAAGTATGTTGGCCAATATACCCTCAAATTAAGCAAAATCTTGAGATAAGTGTTTTGACTCGTGAAATGAATATTGATGTTAAGTTGCTATCTTTTTTATTGTTGTAGATTTCTGTTAATTTTGTTTGTTGATTGCATGTTTCTTATTGAAAGCAAAAGGACATTCCAACTTGGGATCTATTAGAAACCTGTTTTAGTTTTATCCAATGAATCCCATTTTGTTCAAAAAATTAAACCAAGTATGATTTACCAATTTATCAGCAATGAAAGACATGTGCGAGTTGTTTCGACTATAATGGGTCTTCTAATGCCAAAAGTAAGGAGTTGTTTCAGGACCAATTAGGAGTATCAATACTTATGTCATACTTGTCTTACGCTTTAGATTTTTTAAGTGGAGTAGGTGATGTGTTCGGGTTTCAAATATTTATGCAATTATTTATAGCTTAATAACATTGTACATCATTTATGTTTGTTCAAATTTTTGCTAACATTGTTGAGGTTTACCAAAGAATGTGCTTTGAGCCAAAACAAAGTATTTTATTATTGGTGTTTAGATGGTATCATTAAATGAATGGGAGTAATACCAAACACGCCATAAAGAATTGAAAAATATTTTTTCTCCCTTTAAGTGAATTACTTCCAAGTATATTATCAATTGTTCAATAAGTAAGAGTAACATGATTGTTTATGATCTCCAATTAAGAATTAACATTCTTTTTTTCCCATATGCTAGATATATTTTTAAATAAAAAATTTCCTTTGATTTTTATTTCAGTTTATGATTTAAGTGTTGCAGATAAAGAAGCAATTGGACATAGCAATGGAGTGATACTACTACTATCTAATTTATTTATTTGTTTATATTTTGACACAAAAAAACTCTTTTATTTGAATTTTATTTTGTGCATTAATTTAAGTAATGGACTTATGTTCTATTTCATTGGTTTATGATGTATTCATTTGAATGAAACAATCCTTAATTGATTCAAACTTGTGAAGGACATAGTATGTGAGGCTATTATGTTGTAATCTCGATCTTTGAACTAACATTATCAGTATAACTCTAAGTTAAGATTATTCACGTGCAACGTGCATGTGCGCAAACTAGTCTAATATAAAATAACAATACCCAATGACTTCCTATTAAATACTATGTTGCATTGTACATGCAAGCATTCATTGAAGTTTCCAGTAATTAAACACAATAACTATTAAGGTTTAACTGGAGAATGGAAGAGCAACTAATATTACATGTGAAGGCAGAGCACATCTATCATCGGCTTATTTAATTGTGTGAGAGGGAGGGAGAGGGGGAAGTTAAGGGGTGGAAAGAACAATAGCCATTGAAGTCTACTAATTAACTTACATATTATTAATACATAAGGATATAAGTGTCTTTACTCTTTTTTATAGGGGCATAATAGTCAATTAAAAGTAAAAAAAAATTTTTGATATTTTATAGTAGTATAGATAGAGAGAAACTTGGTTTCATGTAATAATTTAAGATTACTACTGACCAATAATACAATATCAATATATTGAGCTAAAAATCTTACTCCCATTAACCCTAAATGTATATACACTAATAATGGTGTTTTCCTTAATATTAATAGAAGTAATGGTATCACTGAACTTCAAATACCATTGTGGGAAATTTTCTTTGTGTCTATATATTGACTTATTAAGTTTGCAAGCCAAGTGTTACTTCAATTCCCTTACTAAGAACTCTTTAGGTTAATCTTAATAGACTTATCCACCTAAACTTTATTAAAAATAGTTTTCACATTCATATAGTAGAACTCTAAATGATCTACCAATGTCATAATAATTCTTAGTGAAGCCTTCTAAATAGATGATAGAAGGTCTCTAGACAATCAATATCTCAATTATGAGTCAAACCTTTGGCCATAAATTTGACTTCATATCTAACAAGATTTCAAACTTCATTTTGGTCCGTGGATTTCAATTAATCATTCATGACATCAACCCAATTAGCAAAGTCATTATTTTCTATGACTTGTGAAAACAAAATAAGATCTTTACTTGTCCCTAATCAAAATCAGATTCTTGTAGATATATAGAGTAATCATTTGAGATTGCTTATCTTATTTCTGTTAGAGATGATCTTAATGCTACTCATGTGATTTTTTTACTCTCGATTTATTGGGGACAATCTCAATTTGGAGTGGTTAATCATTAATTTTATGTTCAACATTGTCATATCATTCAACAATTGGGGGAACAACAACATCATTACAAGTTATGGGTATTATGACTTCTCTTCTTTAATAATCACTGTCTATGATTTATCACTCCACTGATTTCACCTTTCTTAATAAATCTGACATTATCAATACATATAATTCTCATGCTTGGGTAGGATAGCAAAACCTATACCTTTTGAATGTTTTCAGATAACCGATAAAATTATCATTAGTCATTCTAAAATCCAATTTCTTTTCAAATGTCTCAAACTCCAAGTGCATTTATCCATAAAATAAGAGTAATGAAAAATCACATAAGATACTCCTAAGCATTCTTATTATGTTGTTATTATACCTATTACCTATACCACTATGTTACGGTGTACCAGACGTAGTGTGTTGAGAGCATAAATATTCAAGGTCATTATTCTTAACCATCATAAATTCCATAATATTCATCACCTATCCAATCTCATGACTTTCACCTTTCTATATACCTATATTTGAATATTAATAATATGTATATTAATGGCATTCTCTACTTTAAATTTTTATGTAGTATATTGAGATAATCATAATATCAAAAAATCATCCATAAATGTGACAAACAATTCTTGATGTGCATGTATGGAAAAGTTTAAAAAGCTTTACACTTCTAGCACCCTTCTTGGTGTGCTTGATTCATTCTTTCTTAATAGAATCTATACACACAAAAATCAATAAAATTCTAGATTGAAAATAATATCATATTTGACTAGTTTCTTCAACCTTTCTCTAATTATGTGACCTAACCATTTATGTCACAAAATAATTTTTCATTTATCGGACTACAGTAGGTTCTAAACATTATGATACAGGGTTAGAAGAGATCCAGAAAATAGGTCATCAAATTTTAATTTATAAAAATCATTTTGAAGAATACCAGAATGCTAAAAGATATATTCTTAAACAAACTAACACTTTATTATCATATTTAAAAGGAATAATAATCATCATGAAGTTTAGATAAGAAAATCAAACTTCAAAATAGTAGGAACATAAATTGTTATATTAATAATAACTGATATCTAGAAATAAGCAAAAAGTCCTAACCATCTTAAATTGGGCTTTAACCTGATTAACCATAAATATCAACTTATGATTTAACATTTTGGGTTTAGGGGAAATCTCTTGCATCAAATTTGAAACATTCGTAGTAGCAAATTCAAATCAATCCATAATGTGCTAGAATAAAATTCATTAAAGTTTTTATTTGAAACATACAAAAGATTTAATTTTTATATTTCCTTTCAAATCATATCCTTCATTTATATCAATCATTTTAAAAGTGTCCCAATATTTATATAAATGACACATATTATTTATTTCCTTTATGAATCTAAGTAGCTAAGTAGACTTTTGGTCTTGCAATAGTGCCCTAATTTCTTAAGTCTTGTTTCTTCTTGAACAAATATAATAGGCATACATTAACTTGCCACTTATCATCAATAAATGTTCATATCAAAGGATAAAGAGTTCAAAATAAATTACATAAAATAACTCATTTATTCTTAAAACCTTCAACTTAATAGCTAGAATTATGAGGATATATTTATGCATCCTACATTTACTATCAAATTTCATAATGGTAAGTTCAGCTATCAATGTCTAATAAGAAACTAATCATCAAACATTTAATAACATTCTTGCATAAGTATATAACATTGTGACACCCCTAAAACCGGGGGTCATTTATTAACCGTTGACCACTCATCAACCTACGAAAAATACACTTGTTTGTCTCAGAACTTGACATCAAGTCAATACCATCCCATTAACTGGGATTATGAACCACATGCAAAACTCCGTATACACTTTATTATTTGATTCAACCGTAGTCCAAAGTATTACATTTCATACTCCATTATAGTCCATTTATATCCTTGGAACCCAAGAACCCATAACTCAAAAGCTAGGCAAAGTAATTTTAAAATTTCAAAATTTTGGAAAAGTATCGGTATTGTGTACCGGTACTATGAGCCTTTTGGAAAACCAGTACCGGTACTCTCTGTCCAATTTTGCCTATTTCACTTGTTTTTCTATTCCAATCCATTTCAAACCATTTCATTTTCATCCAAAACATGCATAACGGAGTTTTTCACATAAAACCTCATTTATACAAGCTCATTACAATTAATTACATACGATTATTTGCCCAAAACAAAATTTTATCAAAGTTTATACAATAGTTTTACAAAAATAAATTCAAGGCCACAAATTGACATTTCTTCATCACTGGGGCCCCGAACGTGAGCCATCCACCGAAATATATCCCGCACCTGAAATATTTTCCCGTATAGGGTGAGCTACGCCTAGTAAAGTATTTCCTACATAGGCTACTCCTCCTTAGATGCATATGAAGAGTGCACGTGCAACAATCAACAATCATAATCCATTCCTTACAAGAACATGTCATTCAAGATGAAAATTTCTACCATGTCATGTCATGATATGAGGTGATATTCACTCATGCACCTTAACCCGAGTCCTCACCAACTCCCACATCACAATGCAATGCACTTGTGAAGTAAATCTATCATTGATGAATTTCATCTAATGATCATTTCAAAATAAAGGTCATGTGTTTATAAAATCAAATTTTATTGGATCATACACATCAAATGACCATTTGTAAAACAAAATCAAGTGTCTTTGTTGGGTATCGGATTTTTTAATCACATCTCTGGCTCCATACGCCATTACACTTTTCTGGAATTTCACCATCGAAAAGTGTACAAATCATGTGGCTGAGTCTTGCACCCAAGGGAGAATCTAGTCCTTCTTGCTATGCCCGACACAAGTTTTCCTTTCATGCAACTCAGTCGGATCTTCAGTCCAACTTTTTCGAGCCTACTCATCAATCACCAAATATAGTGTTTGATTAATCATGCACGCACACACCCACACTCATGCCCATGGATGTGTTTCACCCGTGCAAATGCAATGTAATGCACCATTGCACTATGAATATCATGCTACATATGTAATGAATGTCATATGAGCTAATTTAACCATATATTTTAACATATGTCATGGCAATTTATATCAGTTGCACATAATTACCATAAACTATCATAATGTTAATGTATTAACAACATAAACCAATTCATTCAACAATTCGCAAGCTTGTTATACATAATTTATGTCATAACAACTAAGTTCTCACATAGGCATTTAGAAACACACCTTCAAGGCAACCAATTCATGTTATCACACAAATTTGTCCACATCATTCACAAGACACAATGGCAACACATAACATGCCCAACAATATCAAGTTCCAAGGGAATATACAAGTAATTCCCCTACACCAAACTTAACTAGAAATTGGTCTAAGCCATTTTCACACCCCTTTTTCTCATTTCCATAACCATAATCGAGTGACCTATGTTATTCCATACCCTTACCCATTCTATAAAAAATCCTAGGTAAGAAATAAACCAAAGTAAGAGGAACCCTACCTCTTGAAGTGTGACACGAAAGGGAGAAAGCTTCAAGACACCACCCTAGCTCCAAAACTCTTGATTTCACAAAATCTCCTCCTTAGATCTTCGGTGAAATCCTTCATTTTTGGTATATAGACATAGCTCTCGTCGCGTAGACGAACTTTAACTCTTGGTTCAAGTGATTCTGACCGACGAAACTCCATAGATCGCAAAGAGAAAGGTAGAAATTTATGTTTTTCTCTTCTCTCCCTTCTCTTCTCTTCCAACGTGTGAGACCAGACAAATGGGGAGAGAAATATCTAATTTTTTACATATTTTACCTCTATTTATACTTTTTAATTGTGCGGTCCACATTGCGCCACACGTTTCCTACTTCCGAGTCCGTTTTTGTCCCGAAACGATTCATTTCATCTCAATTTATTCTATTTTTTTGGGACGTTCGTGAGGTCATTTGTCTGTGACGCCCCTAAAACCGGGGGTCCTTTTTCAACCGTTGACCACTCGTCAACCCGAGAATATGCCCGTGCTTGTTGCACGACCCGACATCATGTTAATCGTATCCCCTTAACCGGGATCATAACCCACACGTATAACCCATGTTCCTTTAATCATTTAATTCAACGGAGGTCCAATGTGCCTTAATATACCTCATTTAATGTTCAGTTGTATCATTTGAACTAAAGAAAATAAAGCTCAAAAGGTTGGCAAAACAATTTTAAATTTTTAGATTTTTGGAAGAGCTACCGGTAGGTGTTTGTTACCTACCGGTAGAAATTCTACCTGTAAGCTACCGGTAGCTTTTTCCTACTGGACAGGTACTACCTGTTAGCTACCGGTAAGTTTTTCCTATTGGACAGATACTACCTATTAGCTACAGGTAGGTTTTTTCTACTGAACGGGTACTACCTGTTATCTACCGGTAGGTTTTGCCTGCTGGACAAGTACTACCTATTAGCTACCGGTAGGTTTTGTCCAGAATTTTTATGTTTCATCAGTTTTTCATTCCAAGTCCATTCCAAACTTAACCAAATTCATCTCAAACATGTATAAAGATGTTTTCTACATTATACATGATCCATACAAGTCTATTCCAAACCATTCCATGCATTTCATTGATTTACATGAAATTTCATATCAAAACTAAGTTTTTCACAATAATGTTACAAAAAATCAATATTTACACAAAATGTGTTATACAAGCCACAAGTCGGCTCCATTCATCCTTGAGATCCCGTGTGAGGGCCTTCCATCGGCTTGTACCCCGCATTTGAAATATTTTTCAGTATAGGGTGAGCCAACGCCTAGTAAAGTATTTTCTACAGAGACTACTCCCCAACTTAAGTGCATATGCAATGTTCACATGCAACATTTCATAAACAACAATCATTCCAATCAAGACTAATAAATCTATGTTGGAATTTAACATATCGTGTTATGATATGAGATGACACCCACTCATGGAACTCAACTCGAGCCCTCACTGGCTCATTTCTCCCATGTAATGCCATGAGTACTATGACCGGGTTTTCCAACCCCTACCATTGGCCTCACTCATCCAATGACCATTTTAAGATTTTCCAGGGTCTTTGTAGGGGTGGTGTTTATGGACTCACACCAAGAGTCACCTAACCCACATGGAATTTACGGACTTCTACCGAGTGTTCTACGTACACCCACACACTTCATGGACTGTACCAAGGGAGTGCGTACCCCATCACCGGGCCTTGCACCCGAGGGATCTTTTAGCCCTTCTTGCTAATCCCGACCCAATTCTTTTTTGTGCAACTGTGCGACTCAGCCGGATATTCAATCCAACTTTCTCAAGCCCACCCATCATCCACCTATTTGGTGTTTGATATCAATCATGCACACACATGGCTATGGATGTGATTTCTTCGTGCAAATACAATGTAATGCCCCAATGCTATTTCAACGTCAATGTCATGCCCACATGTAATGAATGTCATATGAACAACTTTAAACCACATGTCTACATGTTTCATGAAAATTCATACAATAAGCATATAAATTCCATAAATCATCACAATGTCAATATCTCAATAAGCACACATGAACATATCTTTTCAACACATTTTTTTAAGCATGTTATGCGTCATTATGTCATAACAACTTGATTCACACATAGGCATTTGACAAACACCATCAAAGCAACAATTCATGTTATCACACAAGAATTTTCACCTCATTCACAAAGCATAATATAAAACATATAGCATGCCCATATAACACCCATTTTCCATAGAATTACACAATAATTGCAACCTACCAATTCCAATCTAGGAATTTTACTTAAATTAGGTCATATTCACATACCCAATTCACCAATCACCCAATTTTATCAATTTCACAACCATAGACAAGTGATATATATAGCTATCCATCTACCTATTACATATAACACAGGTTGTAAAATAAACCCAAGTAGGAAGGAACCCTACCTCTTGAAGCGTAAGGAACGATCGTAGGAAGTCCCAAGAACCCACTTCTAGCCCAAATTCCAAACTTCCAAAAATCTCATACCTTGATCTTTGGTAAAATCCATCGTTTTTTGGTGTGGTCGCATAGCCCTTGGCGAGGAGAGCAACTTGTCCTCTTGGCCCAAGTGAATCTGAAGCCCGTGGAGTCGTAGATCGTAGAGAGAAGTAGAGAGCTCTTTCTTGTTCCCTTTCTTCTCCTCTCATGTTAACCAGCTGAAGAAAGTGGGGAAGAAATCAGATTCCCCCCCCCTCCCTTTTTATACCCTCCATTTACTTAGCTCACATTGTGCCACATAGTCTTTTTTTCTTGGATCTGTTTTCGTCCCGAAATAATTTAATTTTAACCCGGTTCAAGTTCAAAATATATATTTATTTTAACTTGTCTTAAATTATTTTACAAATTTTTAAATTTTATCTAAAATCTCATTTTTGGGTCACCTGAGACTCAACCGTCTCGTAAAATGTAAAAAATTTGACTATCTCAGAATTCAATAAAATTTGACGTGGTAACTAGATTTCGTGAGATGAATCCAACAGTGAGGTCCGTTTCTTCATCCGAGATCTAAAAAAATTTAAGTTTTCAACACATACTGTAGCAATAATTTACCATTTTTCCCTTTTGTAAAAGTTTAAATTTATCGGGTTTTACACGTGTAACGCCCCAAAATCCACCTTAGACGACATTACAATCTATAAATCATTCACATCATGAGAGCAACTAAATAATTTTATTATTAAAGAAATTTTATCCATCAACTATAACATTTACAATATTATCCCAAAAGAATATGATCGACTATGATAATTACATTCCAAAAGAATCACATATAAACTTGCAGCGGAATTACAAAAGGGTTGACTTTACATAGTCTCAAAATAAATATCCTAGTCTATAACAAAAGAGAATGTAATTCTAGACGTCCCCCTCGGGATCCACGTTCCCTTTTATAGGAGCTTCCCAATGTTCTTGTTCATCTACTCCTAGCTCCTCCTCTAGCGCATAATCTGAAAAATATAGTTTGTAGGAGGGTGAGCACTAAGCTCTGTAGCACCCTTCCTCCCAAACTTGAACAAGGTTTAGAAACATGTAAAACAGTTCGGTCTCATTTTTCAAAATAGCATATATAACTTGAAATAAAACAGTAACAATTTATTCGATCTCAAGTGTACGTAATCGCAATAATTTAAATGAACAGTAAAATCAAGTTACAATTAACAACCATTTTCAACAAGTTCTTGTAGAGTCTCATACCTCCACAAGCTCTTGTTGAAAACCAATTCCGAACAACAACATTAATCTCATGTTCTCATGTATTTTGGTTGTTTCCCATGAATCTACACATCGACTCTACCTCGTTCATCCAATCATAACCACACAAACCCCTTTAGGAAGGGCGTATACCGTCTCCCACGGCATTGACGAATACTTCCCAGGAAAGGTATACCCACTCTCAGCCTTGAACTTACGTGAACAATAGTGGTTGCTCTCACAAACAACAAACCACTACAAGTGTTAGGAAACGATCTCACCCCCACTGGAATAGACTAACCTCTAACACTCTACGGCAGTGCCCGAATGTAATTCAAGTCCATCACAATAACCATACAAGAGATACAATTCCAACCAAATTATCAAATAACAACAATTCCATAAATCCCCAATTTCACAATTTGTAATACAAGAGAACAATTTTAAAAAAAATAAGCAAGAGATCATCACAACTTCATTTAATTACTCAACACCAAGCACTAAAGTTTCAAAGTCAAGAACAAAGGAAGAATTAAGATGAAAGTCCATCTCTTTTGAAAACTAGGGTTTGATATCAAGAAAATGAGATTTCATGGGTATTCAACACTAACTTTGTTTAAAACACGCTAATAATTGTAAAAGACCAAGGAAAAATGATTTCATAGCAAATATATAAGATTTAGAGTCAAAGAATACATATATATTAGTCCTAGCATTAATGGACAAAAATGGAAGAAAATCCCCTACTTTGATGTTCTTGAAAAGACTAAGTTTTGATCTTCTTGAAGTTGAAATTCCCTTTGATCTTGTGTTTTTCTCTTCCTTTACTCCTCTCTAAGGTCTCCTAGGGTTTTGAGTGTTGAAATGGGGCTAAAGGGGTTGTCCTTACGTATTTATACTGAAAGGACAGCCGATTATTCGCAATTTAAAATTTTTAGATTTTTCGAAGACCTTCCGAAAGGTTTGCCTATTTGACAAACCATTTTCATTAACCTTCCAGAAGGTTGTCATTGACCTTCCGAAAGGTTTTTTCTGTTGGACAATCATCTTCCTTAACCTTCCAGAAGGTTTGTCTTCTGGACCAACATTTTCATCAATCTTCCGGAAGGTTTGCCTATTAGGCCAACTTTTCTAGAGACCTTCCGGAAGGTTTTGCCTACTGGTTAAATCTTTTACCTTAACCTTCCGGAAGATTTTGTCTGTTTTTCTATAAAACCTCCCTTTTTCATTTTCAGTCCATTCCAAACGTTTCCAATTCCAACCCAAGCTTATTCAACATACTTTTGTACAGCAAACCTAGTTGGTATAAGTTTTATTACAACGATTTCATATATTTGCAAGCTAAATTAAGTTTTAACTACTATTTCTCGAATTTTTTCATATTAATATTTCAAAAGAATTAATAACTTGCTATATAAAACTACATACATATATAAAGATAAAAGTGTGGAATTTACAACACATCACCCAATTGTCTTGTAAAATGTGAAAAATCTGACTATCTCAAAATTTGACAAAAATTGACAGTGCAACTAGATTTTGCGAAACAATGACGATAATGGAGTATGTTGCTAAGTTCACCGAATTAGCCCATTTTGTCGATGATTACATGGCCACAAATATGGCCAAAGTGAGGAAGCTCATGGATGGTTTGAAATTATCCATCCAGGGGAAAATTGTGGGCCTCCGCTTGCAAGACGTGGACTCAATGGTTGAGACAACTGTAGCCATTGAGAGAGATGTTGATGACGCACAAAGCATCTGGGAGGCGAGTGCTAAGGACAAGAAGAAGGAAGGTCAATCCTTTTCTTCTAGCCTAGGGAAGAGAAAAAGAATTGTTACTCCACAGGGACAGCAAGGACAGGACCAAGGCTAAGGTCGATCCTCCCAAGGCGGGGGAAACCTGAGGGCAACATATCAGGTAGGTCAGAGGACTTGTTTCCATTGCCACCAGCCGGGTCACATGAAGCGAGATTGTCCTCAGAAGTAGTGGTCCCAAAGTTATGGGGCGTCTTAGCCCCAGTCGTCGGTGGGGCATGCACAGACTTATTTTGTTCCTCCCTACCCCACCATGGGCCAGGGAAGTCAGTATCAGTTCCAAGGTGCTACTCAGGCCCCTAACACTTCACGAGCGGGGACTCCATAATTAGGCTAGATGGACCTGGGCATGGGTCGACACCGAGGAAAAGGCATGCAGGTCAGAACTTTAGGGACGCAGGGACGTGTTTATGACATCACACATCAGACTGAGGTAGTGGATTAGTTGGTCATTCAGAGTATATTTTTACTCTCTCGCTTATGGACTAGGGCATTATTTGACTCTAGTACATCGCATTCATTCATATCTGCATCATGTGTGAGAGAATTAGGCTTAGAGATTGATACCTTGAAAGAGCCATTGTATGTAAATTCACCCCTAGGAGCTAGGGTGTGTGTTGATCAGATATGTCGGGGTTGTGAGTTAGAGATCTCAGAGATTGTACTCATCGTGGACCTTAGGATCATGGACATGTCGAAGTTTGATGTTATTCTCGGGATGAATTGGTTGGTGGCACATCGGGTCGTCATTGACTTTGATCAGAAAAGAGTAATTGCTTACACAATGGACGGTGTTTGTTTCAAGTTTCAGGGGAAAAAGCATGAAGCTTTGCCCCAAGCCGTGTATGACTCTCGATGGCACGGACAGTTGATGGGTTGGCTAGCAAGCCTTACCTTGGAGGACGAGGTAAGACAAGAGTTGGGTCTACCTCGGGTTGTGTGTGAGTATGAGGATATTTTTTCGGATAAACTACCAGGATTACCTCCCCATAGGGATGTAGACTTCAGCATAGAGTTGCATTTGGGTACATCGCCTATTTCTATAACTCCACAGAGGATGGCGTCAGCTGAGTTGCAAGAACTCAAGGTCCAATTGCAAGAATTGTTGGATAAGAGCTTTATTAGGCCGAGCACTTCACCATGGGGCGCTCTGGTATTGTTTGCCAAGAAGAAGGACAAGACCCTTCGATTGTGTATAGACTATCAGCAGTTGAATCAGGTTACTGTCAAGAATAGGTACCATTTGCCAAGGATCGATGATTTGTTTGATCAGCTCAGGGGAGCGCGAGTCTACTCAAAAATAGATCTTCGCACTGGCTACCATCAATTGAGGATTAGGGAGGTAGATATCCCTAAGACGGTGTTCAAAATGCGGTATGGGCATTTCGAGTTCACTGTGATGCCATTTGGATTGGTGAATGTCCCGGCGGTATTCATGGATCTCATGCATAGGGTGTTCCAGCCCTACCTAGATCAGTTCGTCGTAGTTTTTGTTGACGACATCTTGATCTACTCCAAGACCGAGGAGGAGCATGAGGGTCATTTAAGAGTTGTTCTCTAGACTTTGAGAGACCACAAGTTATACGCCAAGTTTAGCAAATATGAATTTTGGCTTACGGATGTAAAGTTTTTGGGACACGTGGTGTCTACTTTGGGTGTATTCATAGACTCGAAAAAGGTTGAGTTATAAATTAGGAAAGGCCGAAGTCAGTCTTTGAGATACGTAGTTTCTTGAGATTGATAGGGTATTACCGGAGATTCATCGAGGACTTCTCTCGATTAGATGCTCCTATGACGAGATTGACCTAGAAAGAGGTCAAGTTTCAGTGGGATGATTCATATGAGAAAGCATTCCAGGAATTAAAGAGGCGGCTTACTTCAGCTCCTATTTTGATAGTCCCAGAGAGGGGACAGATGTACACTGTGTACTGTGATACCTCCAGAGACGGATTTGGTTGCGTTTTGATACAGTCCGGGAGGGTGATGACTTATAGTTCTCGATAGTTAAAGAACCACAAGCAGAATTATCCTACGCACAACATGGAGTTGGCGGACATTGTCTTTGCCTTGAAGGTTTGGCGCTACTATTTATATGGTGAGAAGTTCGAGGTATTTTTGAACCACAACAGTCTAAAGTATATCTTCACTCAGCAAGACCTCAACATGAGGCAGCGTAGGTGGATGAAGTACTTGGAGGACTACGACATCACTTTGTATTACCATCCTGGTAAGGCAAATGTGGTGGCTGATGCACTTAGCCGAAAATCACGGGGGAGTTATGGCTAGTGTGGCTTCCCGTGAATGACGGATGCTTGAGACTGTGGAACAGTTCAGGCTATACTGTAGGGATCAGGCTCAAGGTGTTTTAGGAGTTTAGTGGCTACATCTTCCCTACTAAGCATAGTGATTGAGTCCCAAGGGCAGGACCCAGAGTTATCATCCATCAAGGACCGAGTGTAGGTGGGAACCGGTGACGAGAGTTGGGCCATTCACTTAAATGGTAGTCTTTAGTACAGGGGGAAGGGTTGTGGTTCCCTAGTTAGTGAATCTGAGAGAGAAAATCCTTAGGGAGTTCCATTGCTTCCGATTTGTTGTACATCCAGGTCGCTAGTATTATTGGAGTGGAATGAAGAGACATGTTGGGGACTTTGTCAGAAGATATCTCACATGTTAGCAGGTCAATGATGAGCACTAGAGGCTAACAGGCTTGCTCTAGCCTTTGGAGGTGGCTGAGTAGAAGGGGGAGCACGTCACGATAGATTTTGTGACTCACTTGCCACGAACATCGCAGGGACATGACACGGTGTGGGTGATAATGGACCGACTTACGAAGTCGATACACTTTTTGGCAGTGCAGATGACCTTCAGACTAGAGAAATTCTGTCGATTGTACATATGAGAGATTGCCCGATTGCATGGGGTGCCGCATCTATTGTATCAGATCAAGATCTCAGGTTTACCGCTCACTTTTGGGAGAGTTCCAACGGGCCTTGGGAACACAGTTGATGATGGGCACAACTTTTCATCCCCAAACAAACGGTCAATCGAAAAGGACCATCTAGATATTAGAGGGCATGCTACGAACATGTGTCCTAGATCTCAAGGGTAGTTGAGAAGAACACTTACCTTTAGTGGAGTTTGCCTACAATAACAGTTATCAGGCGAGCATTCAGATGGCACCCTATGAGACTCTGTATGAGAGACCTTGTCGTTCTTCGATTTGTTGGACGGAGGTGGGAGAGAGACCCTCTATGGGTTCGGATTTGATCAGAGACACCTCGAAGAAGGTAGACTTAATACGGAAGCATCTTCTCACGGCTCAGAGCTGACAGAAAAGCTACGCTGATAGACGACGATGAACTCTGGAATTTGAGGTGGGAGATCACGTCTTCTTGAAGGTGATACCTAAGAAGGGAGTGGTCAGATTCGAAAAATAGGGAAAGCTATCGTCGAGGTTTATTGGGCCCTTCGAGGTACCTGAGAGGGTAAGTACAGTGGCTTACAGATTGGCGTTATCGCCTAATTTATCGGGTGTTCACGCGGTGTTCCATGTCTCTATATTCTGAAAGTATACTCCAGATCCAACACATGTGGTGAATTGGGGGTGAGTTAAGTGTTGATGCGGATAGGACCTTCAAGGAGAAACTGATGCATATCATGGATAGCAAGGAGCAGGTTTTGTGAGGCAAGAACGTGAGGCTAGTGAAGGTGTTGTGGCAGCAATGAGACATAGAGGAGGCAACATGGGAGCATGAGGATACTATACGTACTAATTATCCGTTCTTGTTCGAGGATTAAGGTACATTTTTATAATTTTAAATAGAGTATTATTGTTGCATATACATGCGGTTAACTGTTTATATGTGTGTAAATTTTGGGGACGAAATTCTTTTAAGGGGGGAAGAATGTAAAACCCAAGTAAATTTAATTTTTTTTTATGAAAAATGGCAAAATGATAATTTGTCACTACTATACGGGTTAAAGACTTGAATTTTTCTAAAGTTCAGATGAAGAAACAGACCTCACCGTTGGATTCATCTCGCGAAATCTAGCTACCCTGTTAAATTTCAGCGAATTCTAAGATAGTCGAACTTTTCATATTTTTTGAGGCGGTCAAGTTTCGGGTGTTCCAAAAATGAAATTTTAAATAAAATTTTAAAATTTGAAAAATAATTTAACGCAAGTTAAAATAAAATATTTTAAACTTAAACCAGGACGAAATTTAATCGTTTCGGGGCAAAAACAGACTCTAAAGGGGAAATTTTGAATTTCTCCCCCACAACTCAGCTATTTACCCGATAGAGAGGAAGAGAGGGAAAACTCAAGTTCTCTCCACCTCCTCTCTACGATTCACGGAGATTCGTTGCTCGAATCAACTCAAGCCATGAACAAAGATTGTTCTACACGTCGAGGGCTAGACGATCACACCAACAATCAAAGATTTCACCGAAGTTCCAAAAATGAGCTTGGAGAAATCAAGGGTTTTGGGCGAGATTGAGATTCTTGAAGGCTTTCTATGTTGATTTCACGCTTCAAGAGGTAGGATTCCTTCCTACTTTGGTTTATTTTCTAACCTAAGGTGATATATGTAATGAGTAGGTTAATAGAATTTTATATCAATTACCAATTGTTGTGAAATTGATGGAAATGCGTATAGAAATGGTTTAGAATAAATTCCTAACTTGAAATTGATATGTGGCAATTACTTGTGAAATTCCATGGAAATTGGTATTTGTGGGCATGTTATATGTTTAAATTATGTCTTGGTGAATGAAGTGTGTTATTGGCATATATTATGTGATAAAATACTTGGGATTGGTTGTTAGATATGAAATATTGATATATGTTTGTTGATATATTAACATTGTGATGAAGTTTGGTGATTATATGCATATGATATAATTGGCCATGGAACATATATATATGTGGTTAAGTTTGCTCATATGACATTCATTACATATGGGGCATGACATTGATATTGTAATAGTGCATTACATTGCATATGCATGGAGGCATCAAAATTTGTGGCTGTGAGTGCACGTTGACATCAAACACCATGTAGGTGGATGATGGGTGGGCTCGGAAAAGTTGGATCGAAGATCCAACTGAGTCGCACGGTAACATGGAAAAAGAATTGGGTTGGGATTAGGAAGAAGGGTTAGACTATCCCTCGGGTGAGAGATCCGGTGACATGGATATGCACTTCGTTGGTATAAGAGCTCATAAAATGTGTCGGTGNCGATTGTGTATAGACTATCAGCAGTTGAATCAGGTTACTGTCAAGAATAGGTACCCTTTGCTAAGGATCGATGATTTGTTTGATCAGCTCAGGGGAGCGCGGGTCTACTCCAAAATAGATCTTCGCACTGGCTACCATCAATTGAGGATTAGGGAGGTAGATATCCCTAAGATGGTGTTCAGAATGCGGTATGGGCATTTCGAGTTCACTGTGATGCCATTTGGATTGTTGAATGTCCCGGCGGTATTCATGGATCTCATGCATAGGGTGTTCCAACCCTACCTAGATCAATTCGTCGTAGTTTTTGTTGACGACATCTTGATCTACTCCAAGACCGAGGAGGAGCATGAGGGTTATTTAAGAGTTGTTCTCTAGACTTTGAGAGACCACAAGTTATACGCCAAGTTTAGCAAATATGAATTTTAGCTTACGGAGGTAAAGTTTTTGGGACACGTGGTGTCTACTTTGGGTGTATTCATAGACTCGAAAAAGGTTGAGGCGGTTATGAATTAGGAAAGGCCGAAGTCGGCCTTTGAGATACGTAGTTTCTTGAGATTGGTAGGGTATTACCGAAGATTCATCGAGGACTTCTCTCGATTAGCTACTCCTATGACGAGATTGACCTAGAAAGAGGTCAAGTTTCAGTAGGATGATTCATGTGAGAAAGCATTCCAGGAATTAAAGAGGAGGCTTACTTCAGCTCCTATTTTGATAGTCCCAGAGAGGGGACAGATGTACACTGTGTACTGTGATACCTCCAGAGACGGATTTGGTTGCGTTTTGATACAGTCCGGGAGGGTGATGGCTTATAGTTATCGATAGTTAAAGAACCACAAGCAGAATTATCCTACGCACGACATAGAGTTGGCGGACATTGTCTTTGTATTCAAGGTTTGGCGCTACTATTTATATGGTGAGAAGTTCGTGGTATTTTTGAACCACAACAGTCTAAAGTATATCTTCACTCAGCGAGACCTCAACATGAGGCAGCGTAGGTGGATGAAGTACCTGGAGGACTACGACATCACTTTGTATTACCATCCTGGTAAGGCAAATGTGGTGGCTGATGCACTTAGCCTAAAATCACGGGAGAGTTGTGGCTAGTGTGGCTTCCCGTGAATGGCGGATGCTCGAGACTGTGGAACAGTTCAGGCTATACTGTAGGGATCAGGCTCAAGGTGTTTTAGGGAGTTTAGTGGCTACATCTTCCCTACTAAGCATAGTGATTGAGTCCCAAGGGCAGGAGCCAGAGTTATCATCCATCAAGGACCGAGTGTAGGTGGGAACCTGTGACGAGAGTTGGGTCATTCACTCAAATGGTAGTCTTTAGTACAGGGGGAAGGGTTGTGGTTCCCTAGTTAGTGAATCTGAGGGAGAAAATCCTTAGGGAGTTCCATTGCTTCCGATTTGCTGTACATCCAGGTGGCACGAAGATGTACTATGATCTTCATCGCTAGTATTATTGAAGCGGAATGAAGAGACATGTTGGGGACTTTGGCAGATGATGTCTCACGTGTTAGAAGGTCAATTATGAGCACTAGAGACTAACAGGCTTGCTCTAGCCTTTGGAGGTGGCTAAGTAGAAGTGAGAGCACGTCACGATAGATTTTGTGACTCACTTGCCACGAACATCGCGGGGACATGACACGGTGTGGGTGATAATGGACTGACTTACGAAGTCGATACATTTTTTGGCGGTGCAGATGACCTTCAGACTAGAGGAATTCTATCGATTGCACATATAAGAGATTGTCCGATTGCATGCTATTGTATCAGATCAAGATCTCAGGTTTACCGCTCACTTTTGGGAGAGTTCCAACGGACCCTAGGAACATAGTTGATGATGAGCACAACTTTTCATCCCCAAACGAACGGTCAGTCGAAAAGGACCATCTAGATATTAGAGGGCATGCTACGAACATGTGTCCTAGATCTCAAGGGTAGTTGGGAAGAGCACTTACCTTTAGTGGAGTTTGCCTACAATAACAGTTATCAGGAGAGCATTCAGATGGCACCCTATGAGACTCTGTATGAGAGACCTTGTCGTTCTCCGATTTGTTGGACGGAGGTGGAAGAGAGACCCTCTATGGGTTTGGATTTGATCAGAGACACCTCGAAGAAGGTAGACTTAATACGGAAGCATCTTCTTACGGCTCAGAGCTGACAGAAAAGCTACGCTGATAGACGACGGTGACCTCCGGAATTTGAGGTGGGAGATCACGTCTTCTTGAAGGTGATACCTAAGAGGGGAGTGGTCAGATTCGAAAAATAGGAAAAGTTATCGCCGAGGTTTATTGGGCCCTTCGAGGTACCCGAGAGGGTGAGTACAGTGGCTTACAGATTGGCGTTATCACCTAATTTATCGGGTGTTCACACGGTGTTCCATGTCTCTATATTCTGAAAGTATACTCCAGATCCAACACATGTGGTGAATTGGGGGTGAGTTAAGTGTTGATGCAGATAGGACCTTCGAGGAGAGACCGATGCATATCATGGATAGCAGGGAGCAGGTTTTGTGAGGCAAGAACGTGAGGCTAGTGAATGTGTTGTGGCAGCAATGAGGCATGAAGGAGGCAACATGGGAGCATGAGAATACTATACGTACTAATTATCCGTTCTTGTTCGAGGATTGAGGTACATTTTTATAATTTTAAATAGAGTATTATTGTTGCATATACATGCGGTTAACTGTGTATATGTGTGTAAATTTTGGGGACGAAATTCTTTTAAGAGGGGAAGAATGTAAAACCCGGGTAAATTTAATTTTTTTATGAAAAAGGGCAAAATGATAATTTGTCACTACTGTACGGGTTAAATACTTAAATTTTTCTAAAGTTCAGATGAAGAAACAGACCTCACCGTTGGATTCATCTCGCGAAATCTAGCTACCCTGTTAAATTTCAGCGAATTCTAAGATAGTCGAATTTTTCGTATTTTTTGAGGCGGTCAAGTTTCGAGTGTCCAAAAAATGAAATTTTAAATAAAATTTTAAAATTTGAAAAATAATTTAACGCAAGTTAAAATAAAATATTTTTAACTTAAATCAGGACGAAATTTAATCATTTCGGGGCAAAAACAGACTCTAAAGGGGGAAATTTTGAATTTCTCCCCCACAACTCAACTATTTACCCGATAGAGAGGAAGAGAGGGAAAACTCAAGTTCTCTCCACCTTCTCTCTACGATTCACGGAGATTCGTTGCTCGAATCAACTCAAGCCATGAACAAAGATTGTTCTACACGTCGAGGGCTAGACGACCACACCAACAATCAAAGATTTCACCGAAGTTCCAAAAATGAGCTTGGAGAAATCAAGGGTTTTGGGCGAGATTGAGATTCTTGAAGGCTTTCTACGTTGATTTCACGCTTCAAGAGGTAGGATTCCTTCCTACTTTGGTTTATTTTCTAACCTAAGGTGATATATGTAATGAGTAGGTTAATAGAATTTTATATCAATTACCTATTGTTGCGAAATTGATGGAAATGGGTATAGAAATGGTTTAGAATAAATTCCTAACTTCGAATTGATATGTGGCAATTACTTGTGAAATTCCATGAAAATTGGTATTTGTGGGCATGTTATATGTTTAAATTATGTCTTGATGAATGAAGTGTGTTATTGGCATATATTATGTGATAAAATACTTGGGATTGGTTGTTAGATATGAAATATTGATATATGTTTATTGATATATTAACATTGTGATGAATTTTGGTGATTATATGCATATGATATAATTGGTCATGGAACATATATATATGTGGTTAAGTTTGCTCATATGACATTCATTACATATGGGACATGACATTGATATTGTAATGGTGCATTACATTGCATATGCATGGAGGCATCAAAATTTGTGGTTGTGTGTGCACGTTGACATCAAACACCATGTAGGTGGATGATGGGTGGGCTCGAAAAAGTTGGATCGAAGATCCAGCTGAGTCGCACGGTAACATGGAAAAAGAATTGGGTTGGGATTAGGAAGAAGGGTTAGACTATCCCTCGGGTGAGAGCTCCGGTGACATGGATATGCACTTCGTTGGTATAAGAGCTCATAAAATGTGTCGGTGTACGCGGAACCGTTGGTGGAAGTCCATAAATTCTGTGTCGGTTGGGTGCCGTTATTGTAAGTGCATAAATATTCACCCCAAGAAAGACCTGGAGAATTTTTAAATAGTCATTGGATGTGTATCATCAATGGCAGGGGCTAGGAAAGCCCGGTTTTATACTCATGGCATTACATGGGGGAAATGAGCCAGTAAGGGCTTGAGTTGAGTTGCATGAGTAGGTACCATCTCATATCATGGCATGACATGTTAGATCCCAACATAGACTTGCTTAAATCTTGGTTGGAATGGTTATTGTTTGCTAAATGTTGCATGTGAGCATTGCATATGCACTTAGGTTAGGAAGTAGCCTCTGTAGAAAATACTTTACTAGGTGTTACTCACCCTATATGGGAAAATATTTCAGGTGCGGGATACACGTCAGAGGAAGGCCCTCACGTGGAATCTCAAGGATGAAGAAAGTCAGGATGTGGCTTTATTTTGGGTATTTGTAAATGATTACGAAAACTTAGTTTTGACATGTAAATTCATGGAAATGAATGTAATAGAATTGGTATGGACCTTGTGTTATATGAAAATTGTCATTACACATGTGTTGGATGGAAAGGGGATAGGTTGGAATGAGTTAGAAATGAAAAACATATGAAATAGGCAAAAGTCGACAAAGCATACCGATAGGGTGTACCAGTAAAACTTTGTCCAATAGGTGCGACGTACCGATACAGCATACTGGCAGGGCCTATCGGTATAACCTACCACACCTCCCAAAAATTTAAAATTTTAAAACTGTTTTGTTATGCTTTTGGACTTTGTGTTCTTTGGGTCCAAGGATATAAATGGATATTAAATAAGTTAAATTGTGGTATATTAGACATTGGGTGGGTCAAATGGTAAAATGTACACGGATTACACGTGTGGGTGATGATCCCAGTTAAGAGGATGTTTTTGACGTGATGTCGGATTGTGTGACAATTACGGTTACTTCCGCGGATTGACGAGTGGTCAACGGTTGAATAATGACCCCGATTTTAGGGGCGTCACACAAGATCCTATACATATATGGACTATCAAGGTAAATCATAATACCCTAAATATTGTCTTTGTCGACCTCGTTAGTAACGGTATACTATCATTAATGCAAAACTATGTTGGCCGCAATAAGGCCAAACACATAATTGTAGGAGGTAAAAATATAATTAAATGTTTAATATAATATTTCATAGCATGGCAATGCTTTAATCTTCCAAGGAACACATTAAAACATTCATCTATTCATGCAAATTATTCCCCCAAAAACTATTTCACNATAGGTGCGACGTACCGATACAGCATACTGGCAGGGCCTATCGGTATAACCTACCAGTACACCTTCCAAAAATTTAAAATTTTAAAACTGTTTTGTTATGTTTTTGGACTTTGTGTTCTTTAGGTCCAATGATATAAATGGATATTAAATAAGTTAAATTGTGGTATATTGGACCTTGGGTGGGTCAAATGGTAAAATGTACACAGATTACACGTGTGGGTGATGATCCCGGTTAAGAGGATGTATTTGACGTGATGTCGGATTATGTGACAATTACGGTTACTTCCGCGGATTGACGGGTGATCAACGGTTGAATAATGATCCCCGATTTTAGGGACGTCACACAAGATCCTATACATATATGGACTATCAAGGTAAATCATAATACCCTAAATATTGCCTTTGTCGACCTCGTTAGTAACGGTATACTATCATTAATGCAAAACTATGTTGGCCGCAATAAGACCAAACACATAATTGTAGGAGGTAAAAATATAATTAAATGTTTAATATAATATTTCATAGCATGGCAATGCTTTAATCTTCCAAGGAACACAATAAAACATTCATCTATTCATGCAAATTATTCTCCCAAAAACTATTTCGCAATGATGTTAATAGAAAAGAAAGGTAAATTTTGATGGCTTTAGATAAATAGGATATTATCATCACGGTGGCAATTAACTACAATTGTAACATGAATGCCCTTTTATTTACAGAATAACCTACCCCTCATATACCATGAGGTACACTGTTAAACAAGAACAAAGACTTTCCATGATGGGCTGGCATGCATCAATTTAAATAGGACACGGAAAAATGGCAGATGACTCCACATCATATCTATATTCAATTCATTTTTGATTCAATTAGCCATCAAAGAAACAATTTTTATGGTACAAATCTTCATTGTACTTATATTCTAATAATTAGTTCAAACAATAGGTAAACATAGTTCACACGTAATACTGTTCAAGAAGCGATTTAGTCCAATGATTCAACATGAGAAAAGTATATGTATATCTTTAACGAAAAATTATGAAAGTTCTTAATGGAGCTTTGATATCACATTTAAACTTTATTTGATTAAATAAATTAATCAAACACTAATTCTAAGACCTAGAACAATCATGATTTTCACATATCAATTATGTGGAATTAAAATTGTCATGTTCGACAAACCTGTAGCCATTGATGCAAACCTTTGAATTTTTTGATCAAGAATTGAATGATCCTTTGGTATAGCCTATAAATTAGTTTCTATCTCCTAACTTTTACTTCTAGGATACACAGCTCGATGAGGCATGTGTATATTTATAGGTGGAGAGAAGACCGATTCTCTAGTTCAACATAAACTCCACTTTCCATCAAAGTAGGACATCAAGTAACTACTTCTTCTTATTGACCAAACAAAAACCATTACTTATACCGATTAGAATAGGATTAGTAACTCTATCATTATCTGACCCAAACTAATTATCCGATGATAATCAATAAAATCACATGTGCCAAATTATGTGGGTCACATTAATTATTACATGGAGCTCTTTTTAACTTCAATCTAGGTAATTTTTGCTTAGTTTGCTATTATGAGTCTGAATCGTTATTCCGCTTATCATTCACAACTCTATCAAAATAAACGAAGAATTAAATAATGTCATGGTATGACTTTAAGTATTTTCGTAGGGCTACATTCA
This sequence comes from Ilex paraguariensis, assembly GCA_963454935.2. NCBI lineage: Eukaryota > Viridiplantae > Streptophyta > Magnoliopsida > Aquifoliales > Aquifoliaceae > Ilex > Ilex paraguariensis. The sequence goes on from CAUOFW020002281.1 coordinate 105,745, forward strand.
AGCTCTCACTCAGTTGGGTACTCCTCATTCCTACAGTGAAAGTCCTCTTTGTATACACATGCCCCCATTTCTCTCTCAATGCCCAATTGGATTTCATTTACATATTATCGCGCAAATTATACTCTACAAGCAATAATTCTCAAGCCTCAAATTATTCATGCTCTTTCTCATATCTATACACACACTCTTTAAATTGAGTAGGAAAATATGAATCATCCTTATATATGTTCATTAAATGTTTCAAAGCATTTTGACAAAGGTGCCAACAACATAATTCAGGGTATGTCTCTGGTATCACTTGGAAAATAGTCTTAGCTATTGTTTGATCTTGGTTGATGAAGATGGTAATAGGATATTTTTTAGATATAGCTTGTAGGAATGTCTGAAACAACCACTAAAATAATGTTGTCATTTCATCACACAATAATGCAGTTCCAAATAAAACTATCTCCTTAAATGTTCAAAGCTAGTAAAACAAGCAAAGGTTGATACTACTTGTTTGTTTTGAAAGTTTTGTCAAATGAGACAACCACCCCAGAGTTGCCATAATCAATAATCATTCTAGGGTCGGCCTAAAAAATATTAGTAATATGTTCCTCCACATCTAATTGCACTCCATAATAAAATGATGAATTTTTAGTTGCTTCTGTTCAAAAATGCTTCAACAAACTACCCGCCTCGTTATACCTCAAGTTTTGGTCTTGACGAGTAAAGTCTAGGCTTTCCTTTACTCTTACCTGAGTACTCAAAAGTTCATAGGAAGCTTTAAGTGATATCTCACAATCTACAACCATATCAACATTAATGTCTTGTGTTTCAGTAACCTTATATTGGAATGACATCATATGCATACATCCGGCAAGGTGCAAAAGGTGGTTGTGGCTGTCGTCCCATATCACCACAACAAATTTGTCAATTTATCTATTAAGAGATATGCACATATGAAATGGGCAATTTATTCGCGTGTCTACTCGAGGTTTTCTTATGTGCCAATCTCTTTTATATCGAACCCTTTGACCTTGTTATAACAAATATATTTCCTATAAATGAAAACGCCATCTTTTAATTTTTTATTCTGAAAATTTTTTCTCACTCTAAATCCCACAGACCCTCCATAATTGTTTTAAAACACATAAGCATCTTCTTCAACATCAAATTTCATATCAATATGTGGTCTATTCTTTGTCACATTAATCCCCTAATCATCCATCATAGTATCCTACAGTACGAAATTTCATTAAAATGAAATTATGTGGTGAATCAAACACATGAATATATGTATGACACTCCAAAAAAAATAAATAAAATTGGAACAACATTGACAAAAAATCTTTATCATAGCAATTCCAAAAAATCAGAAGAGCTCCCCAACACCTATAGCCTAAATATCAAAAAATCATGTATAACAAACCCTAGGTCTCTCATATACAACTACAAATAGTAGAAAATCAATTTCCCAAATCGAAAGACAACATGCAAGTTGATAAATATAGAAAAATACATAGGGGACATAAATAAAATCAACAATAAATTGAACCATATTGCGTCGAGTGCTTTGTACGGCTTCAATTAGAGGAATTGACGAAGAAGATGTAGATAGTCGAAGTTCACTTGGTGTTCATTACAATTGACAAAGAAGAAGCGGGAGAATAAGTTAAGAAGAAGCGGGAGAATAAGTTGAGAAGAAGGCAACATATGATGAAGAAAAAGCGGGAGACGAAGGCTATCATCTGGTTTTGATATGGGAGGCGCTTAATGGTTCCATTTCTATGCACTGATTTTTTATATATATATAAAAAAAAGCCATAAAACGGCGTAGTATTATTATAAACAACATACCATGCAATTAGTCTCCAACTATAGAGGAGCCGCACCCGAAATAATGGGTGAAATGTGCTAAATGGGGTTTTATACCCAGCTATTCCTGTCTTTTACTATTCATAAGACTAAAAATATTTTTTTCCCTAAAATTATGGTTTTCCTCCTAAACATCTCTAATAACTACCTCAAGGTTTTTTGATGTTCAGGATCCATATTTAATACTATTTTAACCTAAAATATTTAATTTTATGATTTTTATAAAAATCCAAACTAAATTTGTCACGCCCCAATTTTAAGGGAGCTTGATTAACCCGTTGATCACCCATCAACCCACCAAATAACCCATGATACCATTTAACCCAATAACACGTAGTGATACCCGATTCACTGTGATCCATAATTCTAACAAAATCCGAACAGAGTTTTCATTGTACGGGGAGTTCTACTTAACACACAACATATGCAATCCTAACCATTGACCACACTAGATCCTAACCATCAATATTCAATCAATATAGCATTGAATACCAACATCAACGACATACATTCATTCACAAAAAAAATAATGTCCGTAAGAGTCCCATTACATGTCTTTAACAAAACACAAGTTTTGTACTTAAAATATGCAAGGCCAACTATAAATATATACAAAGGGACTACAAAATATAACTCATGAGCCCCATCCCGACTTTGTTATCAATATGGGCCCAAGTAAGAGCCGTAACCGAAAGCCTGTCCAACACCTGAAATATATTTTCATAAAGGGCGTGTCACTCTCAATAGGGTATCTCCTATGGAGATCACCTCCCAAACCAAATGCATATGAAATGTCTCATGCAAACATCATGTCATGCATCCATTCATATATATTTCATACTACCATTCCATGTCATGCTATAAGATGAGAACTCACGCATGTAATGCAACACCGGGTCCCACCAGCTCCTATAACACATGTTATGTCATTCGTATGCTTCTAGGCATTCCAAGCCCTCGCCATTGATGTTAGACATCTAATAACTACTTTATAAAAATCTGTGTCTTTTTGGTGTAGGTATTTATGGACTTCCACCGATAGTTCCACATACACCAACGGTTCCGCGTACACTGACACACTTTATGGGCTCAATACCAATGGGATGGCATATCCGAAGTTACTGGGTCTTGCATCCGAGGAAGAATCTAGTCCTCCTTGCTAACACCAACACATCTTTTTAATGCAAACCAATGGGACTTAGCCAAACCTAGGTCTACCTTTCCTGAACCCACGTATCAACTCACAAAGAATGGTGTTTGATAAAAAATATGCACACACTCCCACACTCATGTCGGATGCCCATGAATGCGTTGCTACCCGTACATATGTAAATGTAATATACAATTGCAATTCATATCATCATGCTCATCATATTGCAAAGCATATCATATATATGTCCACATCTCTTAACATTCCTAAGCATGTTATATATGGTGTCAATCCAAATAACAGACTTGAACCCTAAGCATTTTATCAAACACTTAGTAAACATAAAATGTAAACACATAGCATACTCAAACAAACCATTTCATTAAACCCAAAGATCTTACTACCGGTAGGTCTTGCCTCTCCTATCGATAACTTCACTTTTTCGAACCCAAACCCAAATCAAGCAAGAATCAATTTTTAACTTATTCTCATACTCATTTTCCATACCCTAGATATACTAGGAGTGAGCTAACACATGATATTTCATCTCTATAACCCTACCCATTTCATATTGCAATCATAGGTCCAATGATGCTTCGTTCAATTTCGAGCCAAAATTCCAAATTCCTTGATGTTTTGAAAATGGACATGGTTGGTACTGGCGCTTAGCTCTCGTCGAGTAGAGAAATCTTTGCTCTTGCGCTATCCCGATCCAACAGACAGATCTCTATATATCGAAGGAAGAATGAAGAAGACAACTTGAAGAATTTCTCCTCTCTCTCTCTCTTTCTATCTCCCTCTCTCTCAACTTAACCTCAGAGGAAATGGGTGGAAGACCCCAAAATTCTCTTTTTATACTTCCTTAATTGCTTGGCCCTTATTGAGCCACACGTCTCATTTTAACTGATCCAATTTTATTCCAAATCAATTAAATCTCGTACTATGTTAAGTTTAGTCTATTTTTATCTCACTAACTTTAAATTATTTCTCAGGCTCCGTGAATAAAATCTGATCACAATAATTTTAGTCGCGCAACACCCAATCGCTTTATAATACGGGAAAAATAAAATAGTGTCAGAATTTAATGAAAATTGATTGGGTAACTAGATTTAACGAGAGAATCCAACGGTGAGATTCGTTTAGTCATCCGATTTCTATAAAAATTTGGATTTTCAACTCGTACTTTAATGGCTAGTTACCATTTTTTGCTTCTTAATTAAGTTTTAGTTTTTCTGGTTTTTACAGAATTATACCAAAAACATCAAATTTACTATTTTACCCTTTCAAATTGCAATACCGACTAAATATCTACCTTAACATTCTTTGCGATCTGGATTCAATAGCGAGGTTCTTTTGGCCTAAAAACTTTTAGAATAATTATTTAGCTACCCCTTCTCAAGCTTATACGCCTCTAAGTTTAAATTTGATCCAAAAGTCATTACGCGTGAAAACTTAAACCTCGCAATTATTCTACGAATTACGCTTCTAATTTGCTAAGACCATTTTTATTACTTTATGAACATTCTTAATGCAACATAGATATTCAAAAATAATACAGGATTTTACACAAACCATTTGGCATTCTAAGGCTTAGTTGACTGGAGAGCTTCGCAAACTTGGCCTCATATTGAGCGAAAGTCATGTTACATGGTTGAACTTCCTTTAAGTCGGATGCCAACTTGTCCCCGACAGATTTGAGAAAGTACTTCCCATTGAAAAACTCTTCGAATTTTGCCTAAGTTTTTTATTTGGGATTTCTCCTTTTTTTTACCGATTCCCATCAATGGTCAACTTCCCCTTTCATAAGATATGCACATATACCTACCTCTAAGTCATTGGCAATATCCATGTCATACATCACTTTCATCACCTATCAAAGTCACTTCTCTACCTCGAGTGGGTCTGAACCTCCTTGGAAGGTAGGAGAGTGTTGTTGCAAAAATTCCTTAAGGATCATCATCCTTATACCACACCTCCAACGTTTTGCCCTTGAACTTGGGGTTGGGTGGAAGTAGTATAGTTGTTGTCCCTGGCTTGTCGTTGCATGCAACTTGGCTTTAGATCACCATTTCAAACATATATATTCTAGATAAACATTTGAGTTCATGAGATACATCGTTTTTTACAATTAACTATATAATCCTAATGACTCAAAATTTTTGTGTGCTAAGGTCATATTTGGTTAATTCAGTTACCTACAACTCCCATATAAGACACAATACCTAAGCTCTGATTCCAATTTGTCACGCCCCAATTTCCATTAAAACATGGTTTAATAAAACATAATATTTATCCTGAAATCTCTTGCCTATTTATAATAATAATTGAATGAAATTAAACATTTTGATTTAATCAAAAAATTACTTTTTCAAATAATCCAACAGAATTTCATTTGAAAATCGTGCATCCAACCAGCTAATAAGAGCATCTCTATGAAAGCATAAGTTATTTCTAACTAACTAAACATCCACAACATCCACCCATCTTAATATAATCCAACAAAAGTCAGGGTGACAATTGGAGGCCCATGAAGTCCTTCAAACCCAGATTCATTCATTACATTTATATACCAAAGCTTAATATAAAAATTCTTATCCTTATATTACAATACACAAAATAGTAATCCCTCTATGAGATGATCAATTGTACACCACAAGTGTCTTAAAACAACCGTTTAAAACATAATATTTGTGCACTAATATTTCTACACAATTTCTAAAGGTAAATACAAAAAGATTCCAAAAGATATTCTTCCTAGTCCCAGCTCCAATAAGCATTCCATCACCTACGTCCTGAGATGCATGCTAGTCTTTAAAAGTATTAGTAAGGGATGAACAACCACAACCCAGTGGAATAATCCTTTTTCCAAGCATGTAAAAAACTTTAAATACCAACATTTTCACAAATCATATGAATAAGTAAAGAAAGTTTTTTATAATCAAGTATATATACAAGGTAATAAATAGAGTATTTATGAAAATCTCCTAACATATCATCATCAGAAATATACCAGTTATAAATCAAACATTTATAAATTTAAAGTTAAGCCATAAGAAATACCATACATACCGGACAATATAATCAATCAAACACCGGTCAATGCATGAACCATCCCTGGAGAACCTTTGGGGTCTCATCGCCCTTCTTACTTTTTAAGGGAAATGTATAATGCTCAACTTGTGATGCCACACAGGTTATCACCAAAAACCACTATCATCACCCTCTACTTATCAGTATCGAACATACATTTTTCAAAAATTATCAAATGTTATATCCATAAACCCTATTGATAACCTATGCCACAACCTTCACATTTTATTAAACATTTAGTAGGTTCAAAATCTCAAATTTTGAATTTTCAAATCAACAACCAAAGTTGTCTTTCGTCTTTCTGCTGCTGCGCTTCTATTTGATATTATATTTTTTTGTGTGGGGTTTCCTTCAGTTGCTGGTGTAGGATTTGATCTGTATGCCTTGCCTTTTGGCCTTCCCCTCTCAAATTGTAATGCTTACCCTTCACATAAAAAGCGCCTTATCCGTGGAGCTGGCTAGGGAACTTAGCTGATTCATCTTAATCTTAGCTTGATTCTTTTCTTTCATTCTGTTGTCAACCACGGTTTGTTTGAGATCCATTGCTGGGCATGTGAACTTCTACTTCTTAGTAAACGGGCTTATTCCTTGGATTGATTGGGTCATTCGGTCATTGCCTCAAATGGGTCCCTCCCCCCGCTTTTCCAGTACTATAACTATATAGTAGGACTAAACCTATACTATAGTAGGATAAATGTAGGTTTCCCTTTCTTTAGTGGTGGCCACGTCTCGACTATATAACTTGGATTTTTTGGATATAATAGAAAGGGTCTCATATCTCAAAAAAATGAATAGGTTCAAAATCTCAAATTTTGCATTTTCAAATCAACACAACAATTTTTTAGAGAATAATTTATATACATTATGTACAAGACCATAGCATACTCCAAAACTACAAATCATAGGTTTAATCAAATACTCATAATCAAAATAAAACTAGGGTTTCAGACTCACAACACTAAAACCATCCTTATGCCTTTAAGTTCTTGATTCATTGCATACCCAACATTAAATCAAGATTTATACAAACATTTTGCCATCAAATACATATTAAGTTTTAGCTAAAGAAAATATATAAGATGCACAATGTAAATGTAAGAGAGAGAAAACCTCTACCTAGGAACCAAGGATTCCAAACCTAGTTCCTAGAATTCCTAAGCAAAGTCCAAACCCTAGAAACATTTTTCTTCCCTTGTCTCTTTTCCTTTCTCTAGTTTTAGGGTTCTAAGAAGTGTGAGAAACATTGGGAAATGGGCAGAAAATGGAGTTTTATACCTAGAAATTCCCATCAGTAACTGTTCATCATGCCCAAAAATGTATTTTTTTTTTCTAAAATTACAATTTTTCTCTTTAAAATATTCAATTTAATCTATATGACTACCCTAATATTTTTTTTTAACATTCCAGATCCATTTTTAATATTATTTTAACATAAAAATATTTATTTTATAAGTTATCCCAAAACCAAAGTCGATTTACATTCAAAATATTAAAATTATCATTTTACCCCTCTAGGCAACTATATGAGGTGAATGTCTATCCCAAGATATCTCAACCTCTCGGATTGAATGGGAATGTTATTTTGTCACACTCCACCCCGGAAAAGAGTGGTGTGGGTAAACTCGACCTATTAACCTTTAAATCATAATTAGTCTCAGAGTAATCTAACTTTGTGCAATAATATCTAAATCCAACTATCATAATAAGAAGCCTGACAAAAACATATAGCATAGCACAACATTATCACTACTCTTTAAACATCTTTATAACACATGTATATTTTACATAAAGTACAATCTAACATTAACACCTCTACGCCAAAGCTAGATTGCGCAGTGAACCACTTCTTTAATCCGTACACCTAAAAAGAAACAACTGTGGGGGATGAGCAAACCACAAGCTTAGTGAATATATTTGAGATATATAGAAAGAAAACACATAAGCACGTTACAGTTATAATCAAATTCCACATACACATTAAAAGTGAAATTTAACATCAAATATCCAACATCCATATTCAATATCCAATGTTCGACTATCCAATAATGTCTAAAAATCTCAGCGAGAATTAACAATCAACGCTACCCATTTTGCTCAGGAGTCTTGACAATCACATCATTACTCGTTTACGCTTGGGAGCCGCGGCAACCATTCTCACTTAAAAGCACAACCCAAATATTTCAAATACTTGAAACCATAACCAACTACGATTCATCACTCACAATTCACCAATCCCAACCCAAACCCAACCATTTCCACACAAACATAAGTAGTAATATAAAACTAGCAGTCAATTAGTCTTATTTTTAAACAATATGTTCACAATCAATTCAAGTACTTGAAATCACACCCAACACCTGTAATACCCCACATGCGTTAAAAAAAAAATAATAAAAAATAAAAAAATAAAAGACATAGGTGTTCAGTAATTATTTCATTTGAAATGTTAAAATAGTATAACTCAAGGAAAGAGTAGTTAAAAGATTAGTTTCGGTATGAAAATGTACAAAATAAATCATAAAAGAACTTGAACTAATTAGGTCGATGTAGAAAAGTATGTAGGATAAGTTAGGATTAAAGTTGGAAGGATTGGAAGTGAAAAGGGGCGCCCAAATGGGCGCTGGGGCGCTGCTCCGGGTACATTGCCTACTCCGGACCAGTTGTCGTAGAATCGTCATAACTCTTGCTACAATGGTCCGATTGAGCTGAAATTTTGACACAATGCAGAAGACATCTAGATCTACAACTTTCATGTTTTGCACTTTTTCAGATTCAAAGTTTATCATGATCAAAAATAAGGAAAACAGTAAGTCTGGAAANGGTTTCAGACTCACAACACTAAAACCATCCTTATGCCTTTAAGTTCTTGATTCATTGCATACCCAACATTAAATCAAGATTTATACAAACATTTTGCCATCAAATACATATTAAGTTTTAGCTAAAGAAAATATATAAGATGCACAATGTAAATGTAAGAGAGAGAAAACCTCTACCTAGGAACCAAGGATTCCAAACCTAGTTCCTAGAATTCCTAAGCAAAGTCCAAACCCTAGAAACATTTTTCTTCCCTTGTCTCTTTTCCTTTCTCTAGTTTTAGGGTTCTAAGAAGTGTGAGAAACATTGGGAAATGGGCAGAAAATGGAGTTTTATACCTAGAAATTCCCATCAGTAACTGTTCATCATGCCCAAAAATGTATTTTTTTTTTCTAAAATTACAATTTTTCTCTTTAAAATATTCAATTTAATCTATATGACTACCCTAATATTTTTTTTTAACATTCCAGATCCATTTTTAATATTATTTTAACATAAAAATATTTATTTTATAAGTTATCCCAAAACCAAAGTCGATTTACATTCAAAATATTAAAATTATCATTTTACCCCTCTAGGCAACTATATGAGGTGAATGTCTATCCCAAGATATCTCAACCTCTCGGATTGAATGGGAATGTTATTTTGTCACACTCCACCCCGGAAAAGAGTGGTGTGGGTAAACTCGACCTATTAACCTTTAAATCATAATTAGTCTCAGAGTAATCTAACTTTGTGCAATAATATCTAAATCCAACTATCATAATAAGAAGCCTGACAAAAACATATAGCATAGCACAACATTATCACTACTCTTTAAACATCTTTATAACACATGTATATTTTAACTCTTAACATAAAGTACAATCTAACATTAACACCTCTACGCCAAAGCTAGATTGCGCAGTGAACCACTTCTTTAATCCGTACACCTAAAAAGAAACAACTGTGAGGGATGAGCAAACCACAAGCTTAGTGAATATATTTGAGATATATAGAAAGAAAACACATAAGCACGTTACAGTTATAATCAAATTCCACATACACATTAAAAGTGAAATTTAACATCAAATATCCAACATCCATATTCAATATCCAATGTTCGACTATCCAATAATGTCTAACAATCTCAGCGAGAATTAATAATCAACGCTACCCATTTTTGCTCAGGAGTCTTGACAATCACATCATTACTCGTTTACGCTTGGGAGCCGCGGCAACCATTCTCACTTAAAAACACAACCCAAATATTTCAAATACTTGAAACCATAACCAACTACGATTCATCACTCACAATTCACCAATCCCAACCCAAACCCAACCATTTCCACACAAACATAAGTAGTAATATAAAACTAGCAGTCAATCAGTCTTATTTTTAAACAATATGTTCACAATCAATTCAAGTACTTGAAATCACACCCAACACCAATTCACAATCCTTGAACCATTAAGTCACATCTAGCCATTTATAAATAGATGTAGCTAGTAACAAACAATCACCGTTTCTCAATTCATAGCCTATCAAATTACTTTCCATAATTATACTTAAGCTCATAATCAAATCCAATTCATAGTACTCCCATTATATTACTACTCACAAGTTATAACCACTACAACATATTCCAGCTAATGCACATAGGTATAGCTAATAAGCAATCAGTCATATTTCCATTCAATATAAATCAATATACTCACCTTAGGTTAAATCCAAGACTGGATTCAGTTTACCTGTAACATTTTTAGATAAACCAGACTCTGACGTCATCGCCTCAGTACCTAATATACCTCGATTTAAGATATATGAGTACCATTAACAAACACATGATATTATGCATCTCGTGCTTAAATGATTGATTAAGCTTAAGATACCACATCTCTCTACCACTTCTCAGATGATATAATATATAACAATACCTTAATTTAGACTATACAATCAAACACAGTAATATGCACTGTAAGGGGTAGAAATCGCTACGGGATTTCATCCCTCCACTCGAAGGATTTCGGCTTGACCTGGTTAACCCATTGGGCGACCCCCAGTAGCCTTTAACCCTCTTCACNGTAATATGCACTGTAAGGGGTAGAAATCGCTACGGGATTTCATCCCTCCACTCGAAAGATTTCGGCTTGACCTGGTTAACCCATTGGGCGACCCCCAGTAGCCTTTAACCCTCTTCACCCGTAGGAACTTCGTCCCACATCGAAAGAGGGTCGTCTCTCCCCCTTCGAGTGGAGGGATGAAATCCCGCAGTGATATCTACCCCTTACATGCACGTTCACCTTTAATGGTTAGATTGGTCGGCCCATAATATCCTAGTTAAAATTCTTCATGTACTTCAAATTACGTGTTGAAACAATATCATCTTAGATTAGACATTTCAAGCTTTGCAACCATAGGTCATTGGGTAAAATTGGATTCCCATGTGAAAAGTTATCTCATATTTCTTAAAAAATNATTCTTCATGTACTTCAAATTACGTGTTGAAACAATATCATCTTAGATTAGACATTCCAAGCTTTGCAACCATAGGTCATTGGGTAAAATTGGATTCTCATGTGAAAAGTTATCTCATATTTCTTAAAAATTACTAAGCTAGCCACCTGTTTAATAATGGCAAAATTTCAGACTACTTTTAACAGCCACTATTTTTCACACAAATAAAATTAAGTGTTGTACCCTATATGATTAGAAATATCTATGAGTTAGGTTCTAACAAAATATGGTGCATCAATCGAAATTTCCTAGAGAGAGTTATCATGATTTTCTCACGAAAACTCAACTTGATTGTTTGGTACAAGTTTTACCGGTTCTACAAGCATATTTTCCCCCTAGAATCGGTTCTTTTTTGGTAGAACCGGTTCTACACAACAAAGTCCTTGAACCGGTTCTTTGATGTGGTACCAGTTCTACAACTTATAGTATCTCATTAGAGACCAGATGAACCAGTTCTTCAAGGTTGTACCGGTTCTACCCAAGGTTTTCTTCGCCATTTCAGTTGCAGACTCTTCTGCAACTACTTCCCTCTCACCCCAAACCCTTTAAACACTTATACCATCATATTAACCCATCAATTCATGCAAAAATCTCTACTAAACACATACCCACAACACAAAATTCATAAACCAAAAATCAAACCCAACAATTTAACAAAAATAAATACTTACCAAGAGAAGACATCTCAATCCAAGCTCACGAAAATCCAAAATGAAACCCAACTCATCTCTTCTTTCTCTAACTTCTAAGTTTTTGATCTTCCTCTCCTCTTCCTCTTCCTTTCCTCTCTTCTTTTCTTTTCTCTTTTCTCTTCGTGGATTCTCGCGTATAACACACATGGAGGCATGGGATAACGTTCAACTGACGGGTGTCCATGTTGAATAACCCATTTTTTTATAATGTACACTTGGATCCCCCTTTGTTTCCCTAGTCACATATCCACCACACAAGTTTTCAAAACTTAAAAATTCCCACCCAAAATGTTTTACCACCAACTAAATTACACCCAAACTCATATTCACCATAAAATTCAACCCCATAAACTACTATTCAAAATATTTTTCTAACTCCCCATAATTCAATAACAATAATATATTCCTCACTGTAATTATTATAAATTACACAATAGACCCCAAAAATTATATAAAGTATTTTGTAATGCTTGTATGGGTCTCACATATTTTGACCTAAAAAATGATAAATTTATCTAGTTACCCTCGTCAACCTTCAATTCCTTCAAAACTAAATTTAACAAAAAAGTCAATGCGCACGAGCTCAAACTTATGCAACTATTCGTTTAACAACGATTTAATTTTTTTGTCATCATTTTAATCATTTTAAAAATACTAATAAGGCAATATTATTTATATTTAAATGAAACACGTGATCCCACAAAATCAATCAACTGAGATAATTTATTCTAAAATATAATTTACTTCAGTCAAATTTCAAATTTCAAAATCTAATTTTCAAGAAAGCAAAAATTAATCAATTTTCAAGAGAGCATTGATCGACAGAGAAATTAAAGAGAACAGTCAAATGAGAATCATCAAAATTATTGCGATACGACAAATATATGTTGACCGATAATAATTGGCAACTTGGTGTGGAAGGCAAAGATGGAATTGGAGATAAAAGAGATATTGAAAAAGGGTGGCAACGCGGAATCTTTGAAAGAAGTGTATATCTAAATATTTAATTCATGAAAGAGTCTCATTTTTTACTAATAAGGAATAGTGCTATTAGGGGGTAAAAATCGATCCTAAATTGTTAATCCACTAACGCGACAGGGGATCTTAAAATAATATTATTTTAATTAGAATTCTTGAATTTATTTTTTGAGGAGTAATGCTAAATGGACTTAAAATATAGATTTAAAAATTAGACTTGATAATCTCAACTATTTAATAGGTAATGGGTCGTGTAAGGGGTAGAAATCGCTACGGATCTCATCCCTCCACTTGAAGGATTCCGGCTGACCTGGCGGCACCGAGCCCCAGTACCCTTTACCTCTCTTCGCCAATAGGACCCTTTCCTAAGGCAATCCCACATCGGAAGAGAGTCGTCTTCCCCCCTACCATATAAGTGAACACTTCCTATGGAGGAGGTACCCACTAG
>CAUOFW020002281.1:120004-255863 GCA_963454935.2 Ilex paraguariensis
CTTATCATAGTTTAATTCTTTGGGAATGTACATGCCATTGTGGGCATATTTTTTTGGGTTAACATGTAAATTTGATGGATTGATTATATAGTAGTTAATTGGACCCGGTGTGGTCATTATAGTAGAATTGCACAGGTTGGATTTTGTGGTAGAGCTCCCCGTACAAAGGAGACTCTGCCCGAATTTTGTTAAAATATCAATGGTTGATGGATAAAAATTTCTTATTTATGGATTTATTTAGTGCTCTCATGATTGTGAAAGGTTTTAGAATGTAATGCCGTCCGAGGGGGTATTTGGGGCGTTACAACACCAATTCACAATCCTTGAACCATTAAGTCACATCTAGCCATTTATAAATAGATATNCCCACCCATTAGGAATTTTAAGGCCCATGGCCCGCCTGTGGGCCAGCCTATTAGGTAAAAAATGTGCTAAATACGGGCCGGGCCTTATGCCATTGGGCCTGAAACGGATTTTTTATTAAAAAAATATTTTTAATGTAAAAAAATACAAAAAAAAATAAAAATTTTATTTTTTATATAACAATTACAAAAAGACATCAATTACATGAAATTGGTATGAAAAAATAAATTAACAAAAAAATTATTCATATTGATTGAATTTAATAAATATTCATATAGAATTACAATGTTATATTACAAATTGATTGATGGGTAAGACTATTTTGCATTACTAAAAATTGAGTACATCTCCATTAGATTGACACTTACACAATTGTTAATCATTTACAAGTCTCTACCTTATTAAAATTACAATTCAAATATCAAATAAGCAATACAATTATGAAATATAACCTAAATTATCTTCCAACAGGTATATTCTATTGGGTTAACAGGCTTCTTAATGGGCATGTTGACACCTCCCCTAAGCTTATGATCCATCACAATATTTGTAATCGATCAAGACTTTTGTGATTGATCGAATAACCTCACAGATTTATAATTTATTTGTTAAAAGTTGTAATTTCACCTTTAAAGTTTTAATTTTTATTATGGTACAAAAAATCTCTTTTTGCTTAGACTTATTGTTACTTTAATTGTAACTCTTGGACTTTTCATTAGAACTACATCACCTAATACATTTTCAAGTCAGATTTTTTAGATCTCAAAAGTATTATTCAAGTATAAAGGTACTCATTTTTGTGGAAATATTTCACAAAAATATTAAAAATTTCAAATATACCTACTTTTTTTTTATTTCACTGGGGGAAGTTGCATTCACTGGTCTCAGTGTAAATCTGCCCCTGGTTACACCCAATATTTACTCGTGCAAGAGGGGAGGGACTGGGGAGGAGGCAATGTTCACATGGGGAGAGAGAGAGTGTGGTGACCGTGTTCGTCAGTTAATGGATGATTGTTTGAATTTACAATAAATCTAGATCAATTATTCCCCTTCTAATTAAAACTTGGACCATCCCAATTGATACACAATCTCATATCACTTGAGATTCACTTTTTGGTAAATTAATTAGGATTCGTTGCGTTACTCATAGTGGTGGTGTCCGTGGGTCAAAAGTGAGAGAGAAAAGCAACATATATACATAATATTTTTAGAATAAAAGATAATTTTATGTATACCAAATTTATACAAAAATATATATGCACCAAATTATTTTCAACTCTTGAATGATCGTAAAACCCACTAAACCAATGACTGATAATAATATATTGCACACTTGTTTTTATAAACAAATTTGATGTGCGCATTGCTCGAAGGTAAATAAGTAAAATGCAAACTAACGGTAACTTTTGAACAGTCTCGACGGCTCTGTGAGGTGCGGATTTTATAAAACCAAATCAAAGCCGTCGATCGCCCAGAGATCCAACGTTTGCAATTTCAAACAAATAAGACCGTTGGCACTTTTGGACTGAGGCGCCGGTTCTGTAGCTTCAAATAGGTGCGTCTTCTAAGTCCCCAAATTTTTTATTGCTGAGAAAGAATTCATCTGAGAGAGAGAGAGAGAGAGAGAGAGAGAGAGGCGATCACAGACCTAGAAGAGGGACGGTTTAGCAGGCGCGAATACGGGTTTGTGGCGTGTTTATCTTCAAGATTTGGAGGAGTTCTTGGAAGAATCAAGGTTCTGAGATGGCTTCAAGACCCGTTGTCCAACAGCAAAACAGAGGTATTATACAATTCCTCTCTCTCTGGAGTCTAGACGGACAGACAAATTCATATATATATATATATACACACAAAGANGATTTAATTTTTTTGTCATCATTTTAATCATTTTAAAAATACTAATAAGGCAATATTATTTATATTTAAATGAAACACGTGATCCCACAAAATCAATCAACTGAGATAATTTATTCTAAAATATAATTTACTTCAGTCAAATTTCAAATTTCAAAATCTAATTTTCAAGAAAGCAAAAATTAATCAATTTTCAAGAGAGCATTAATCGACAGAGAAATTAAAGACAACAGTCAAATGAGAATCATCAAAATTATTGCGATACGACAAATATATGTTGACCGATAATAATTGGCAAGTNTATACAATTCCTCTCTCTCTGGAGTCTAGACGGACAGACAAATTCATATATATATAAATATATATACACACAAACANTATGCAACTATTCGTTTAACAACGATTTAATTTTTTTGTCATCATTTTAATCATTTTAAAAATACTAATAAGGCAATATTATTTATATTTAAATGAAACACGTGATCCCACAAAATCAATCAACTGAGATAATTTATTCTAAAATATAATTTACTTCAGTCAAATTTCAAATTTCAAAATCTAATTTTCAAGAAAGCAAAAATTAATCAATTTTCAAGAGAGCATTAATCGACAGAGAAATTAAAGACAACAGTCAAATGAGAATCATCAAAATTATTGCGATACGACAAATATATGTTGACCGATAATAATTGGCAAGTTGGTGTGGAAGGCAAAGATGGAATTGGAGATAAAAGAGATATTGAAAAAGGGTGGCAACGCGGAATCTTTGAAAGAAGTGTATATCTAAATATTTAATTCATGAAAGAGTTTCATTTTTTACTAATAAGGAATAGTGCTATTAGGGGGGTAAAAATCGATCCTAAATTG
Source organism: Ilex paraguariensis (assembly GCA_963454935.2). NCBI lineage: Eukaryota > Viridiplantae > Streptophyta > Magnoliopsida > Aquifoliales > Aquifoliaceae > Ilex > Ilex paraguariensis. The sequence continues at coordinate 123,089 of CAUOFW020002281.1, forward strand.
TTAATCCACTAACGCGACAGGGGGATCTTAAAATAATATTATTTTAATTAGAATTCTTGAATTTATTTTTTGAGGAATAATGCTAAATGGACTTAAAATATAGATTTAAAAATTAGACTTGATAATCTCAACTATTGAATAGGTAATAGGTCGTGTAAGGGGTAGAAATCGCTACGGATCTCATCCCTCCATTTGAAGGATTCCGGCTGACCTGGCGGCACTGAGCCCCAGTAGCCTTTACCTCTCTTCGCCAATAGGACCCTTTTCTAAGGCAATCCCACATCGGAAGAGAGTCGTCTTCCCCCCTACCATATAAGTGAACACTTCCTATGGAAGAGGTACCCACTAGGCACTTATATGGCAGGGGGGAAGACGACTCTCTTCCGATGTGGGATTGCCTTAGGAAAGGATCCTATTGGCGAAGAGAGGTAAAAGTTATTGGGGCTCGGTGCCGCCAAGTCAGCCGGAATCCTTCAAGTGGAGAGATGAGATCCGTAGCGATTTCTACCCCTTACAGGTCGCAATAAATGTTGGGACCCACGGTGAAATCGATGATTTTAATTATCAAATCTATTTTTTAAGTTTATGTAGCATTACCCTTTTTTGAGACCACGTCATTTAACACATTATTAGATTAATAAATTAGTTTAGATTTTTAGACCCAAAAAATACCCTTATTGAAATATAGAAGTAGCAATAAATTTATAAAAAAATTTAGTCAAGCCAAATTTTAATTAATTATAAATTTATAAATATTTTAAAACTACCCAAAAAAATTTCAAAATTACGTCACTGTATAAGATGTTAATTTCGATCGTGAATAACATTTAAAAAGTGCAACTTTACTTTTAAAAAATGTATTTTTTGTGGTCGATTATTCTTAAGTTATAACTCAATCCCTAAAAATTATAATTTGACCCTCAATTGTTACATCTTTTGTCATGATATCTCCTTTGATACCGTAGACTTGCCCTTAAAATAATAATATTTCATTATTTTATTTATCACATCATTGTGTCACTAAATAATATTACTTTTTATATTTTAAAAATAGAAGAGATTTTTTCCTAAATTCTTTTCATAGGTTTGAATGTCAAATAAACAGAACCAATTAGGATTTGATCCACAAATCAGAAATTTCGGAAATGAGAGAATGCAAAGCTGCACAGACACACACTAGTAGGCCTTGGCAACGGGTCGGACCGGGCCAGGCCAGCCTAGGATTTTTTCAGCCCACTCGTGGACCGGCCTTTAGGCTTTGATTAGTCAACGGGTTTAATCGGGCCCACCCATTAGGAATTTTAAGGCCCATGGCCCGCCTGTGGGCCAGCCTATTAGGTGAAAAATGTGCTAAATACGGGCCGGGCCTTATGCCATTGGGCCTGAAACGGATTTTTTATTAAAAAAATATTTTTTATGTAAAAAATACAAAAAAAAAAATCAAAAATTTATTTTTTATATAACAATTACAAAAAGACATCAATTACATGAAATTGGTATGAAAAAATAAATTAACAAAAAAATCATTCATATTGATTGAATTTAATAAATATTCATATAGACTTACAATGTTATATTACAAATTGATTGATGGGTAAAACTATTTTGCATAACTAAAAATTGAGTACATCTCCATTAGATTGACACTTACACAATTGTCAATCATTTACAAGTCTCAACCTTATTAAAGTTGCAAATCAAATATCAAATAAACAATACAATTATGAAATATAACCTAAATTATCTTCCAACAGGTATATTCTATTGGGTTAACGGGCTTCTTAATGGGCATCTTGACACCTCCCCTGAGCTTATGATCCATCACAATATTTGTAATCGATCAAGACTTTTGTGATTGATCGAATAACCTCACAGATTTATAATTTATTTGTTAAAAATTGTAATTTCACCTTTAAAGTTTTAATTTTTATTATGGTACAAAAAATCTCTTTTTGCTTAGACTTATTGTTACTTTAATTGTAACTCTTGGACTTTTCATTAGAACTACATCACCTAATACATTTTCAAGTCAGATTTTTTAGATCTCAAAAGTATTATTCAAGTATAAAGGTACTCATTTTTGTGGAAATATTTCACAAAAATATTAAAAATTTCAAATATACCTACTTTTTTTTTTATTTCACTGGGGGAAGTTGCCTTCACTAGTCTCAGTGTAAATCTACCCTTGGTTACACCCAATTTTTACTCGTGCAAGAGGGGAGGGACTGGGGAGGAGGCAATGTTCACAGGGGGGGAGAGAGAGCGTGTTCATCAGTTAATGGATGATTGTTTGAATTTACAATAAATCTAGATCAATTATTCCCCTTCTAATTAAAACTTGGACCATCCCAATTGATACACAATCTCATATCACTTGAGATTCACTTTTTGGTAAATTAATTAGGATTCGTTGCGTTACTCATAGTGGTGGTGTCCGTGGGTCAAAAGTGAGAGAAAAGCAACATATATACATAATATTTTTAGAATAAAAGATAATTTTATGTATACCAAATTTATACAAAAAAATATATGCACCAAATTATTTTCAACTCTTGAATGATCGTAAAACCCACTAAACCAATGACTGATAATAATATATTGCACACTTGTTTTTATAAACAAATTTGATGTGCGCATTGCTCGAAGGTAAATAAGTAAAATGCAAACTAACGGTAACTTTTGAACAGTCTCGACGGCTCTGTGAGGTGCGGATTTTATAAAACCAAATCAAAGCCGTCGATCGCCCAGAGATCCAACGTTTGCAATTTCAAACAAATAAGACCGTTGGCACTTTTGGACTGAGGCGCCGGTTCTGTAGCTTCAAATAGGTGCGTCTTCTAAGTCCCCAAATTTTTTATTGCTGAGAAAGAATTCATCTGAGAGAGAGAGAGAGAGAGAGAGAGAGAGAGGCGATCACAGACCTAGAAGAGGGACGGTTTAGCAGGCGCGAATACGGGTTTGTGGCGTGTTTATCTTCAAGATTTGGAGGAGTTCTTGGAAGAATCAAGGTTCTGAGATGGCTTCAAGACCCGTTGTCCAACAGCAAAACAGAGGTATTATACAATTCCTCTCTCTCTGGAGTCTAGACGGACAGACAAATTCATATATATATAAATATATATACACACAAACACAGACACTCATATGTATTTGTGTTGGTTGATGAGTTCTTCCTTATTGTTCAAAACTTCAAATAATAGGTCACCGAGTTCTTTAGATTCAAGGTTTAGGGATTACAATTTTGGTTTCTTTAATTCTTTATAGAACATTAATTAGACAGTTGATTGTTATAACAAAGATATCAAAAGTTCACTATTAAGACAAGACACGGTTTTCTGTATCATGTAACGAGTTTATGTTTCTTTATTTGTGTTTCTGGTTCATTCTCCTTGCGTGCCTTCTTCTATGTTTAAATTGAACGAATATGCTTCTATTTATGATTTGATTCTGGATTTTTGATTTGTGGAGTACATCTTTAGGACATGTTTTGATATACACGTCGGGCATAATTATTCTGATCAATTAAATTTTGGTGTGATTTTCTGAAGTTGTTTGACCTAAAGGTTCTCTATTTTGTAAAATTTAATGATAGATCTGTTCTTTTTTTTCCTCTCGGGTATGTCTCCTTTGGTGATAGTTCTCTATTGAAGTGGATTCTTGGGTATTTATAATTCAATCTTCGTCCTTGATCTGTATTGTACATCTTGTTGCTGATGCCCCTTCTTTGTCCCTTTGTTTTGTTCAATCGTCTGTGCTTATATTGTTTTCTGATTTCTATGTTTTGTTGGAGACTTATCTTCTTTTCATATTCTCTCATGATTTGATTGTGATTCCTAATGATTTTTTTACAGCCGAGGCAGGTCCAGGGGATGTTAAGCAGAAAAACACGGCCCCCAAAGGGCGCCGTGCACTAGGTGATATTGGGAATCTGGTTACAATTCGGGGAGTCGATGGCAAACCATTGCCTCAAGTCTCCCGCCCTGTTACAAGGTTTATCTCTCGTCTTCCTCTCCCTTTACATGTGTGCCTACTAGGTAAATACTTAAGTTACACCTCTCTCTAAAACGTTGAACTTTTAGATGAGGCGGTGGTTATACCGTGTCTATATGTNATCCTATTGGCGAAGAGAGGTAAAAGTTATTGGGGCTCGGTGCCGCCAAGTCAGCCGGAATCCTTCAAGTGGAGAGATGAGATCCGTAGCGATTTCTACCCCTTACAGGTCGCAATAAATGTTGGGACCCACGGTGAAATCGATGATTTTAATTATCAAATCTATTTTTTAAGTTTATGTAGCATTACCCTTTTTTGAGACCACGTCATTTAACACATTATTAGATTAATAAATTAGTTTAGATTTTTAGACCCAAAAAATACCCTTATTGAAATATAGAAGTAGCAATAAATTTATAAAAAAATTTAGTCAAGCCAAATTTTAATTAATTATAAATTTATAAATATTTTAAAACTACCCAAAAAAATTTCAAAATTACGTCACTGTATAAGATGTTAATTTCGATCGTGAATAACATTTAAAAAGTGCAACTTTACTTTTAAAAAATGTATTTTTTGTGGTCGATTATTCTTAAGTTATAACTCAATCCCTAAAAATTATAATTTGACCCTCAATTGTTACATCTTTTGTCATGATATCTCCTTTGATACCGTAGACTTGCCCTTAAAATAATAATATTTCATTATTTTATTTATCACATCATTGTGTCACTAAATAATATTACTTTTTATATTTTAAAAATAGAAGAGATTTTTTCCTAAATTCTTTTCATAGGTTTGAATGTCAAATAAACAGAACCAATTAGGATTTGATCCACAAATCAGAAATTTCGGAAATGAGAGAATGCAAAGCTGCACAGACACACACTAGTAGGCCTTGGCAACGGGTCGGACCGGGCCAGGCCAGCCTAGGATTTTTTCAGCCCACTCGTGGACCGGCCTTTAGGCTTTGATTAGTCAACGGGTTTAATCGGGCCCACCCATTAGGAATTTTAAGGCCCATGGCCCGCCTGTGGGCCAGCCTATTAGGTGAAAAATGTGCTAAATACGGGCCGGGCCTTATGCCATTGGGCCTGAAACGGATTTTTTATTAAAAAAATATTTTTTATGTAAAAAATACAAAAAAAAAAATCAAAAATTTATTTTTTATATAACAATTACAAAAAGACATCAATTACATGAAATTGGTATGAAAAAATAAATTAACAAAAAAATCATTCATATTGATTGAATTTAATAAATATTCATATAGACTTACAATGTTATATTACAAATTGATTGATGGGTAAAACTATTTTGCATAACTAAAAATTGAGTACATCTCCATTAGATTGACACTTACACAATTGTCAATCATTTACAAGTCTCAACCTTATTAAAGTTGCAAATCAAATATCAAATAAACAATACAATTATGAAATATAACCTAAATTATCTTCCAACAGGTATATTCTATTGGGTTAACGGGCTTCTTAATGGGCATCTTGACACCTCCCCTGAGCTTATGATCCATCACAATATTTGTAATCGATCAAGACTTTTGTGATTGATCGAATAACCTCACAGATTTATAATTTATTTGTTAAAAATTGTAATTTCACCTTTAAAGTTTTAATTTTTATTATGGTACAAAAAATCTCTTTTTGCTTAGACTTATTGTTACTTTAATTGTAACTCTTGGACTTTTCATTAGAACTACATCACCTAATACATTTTCAAGTCAGATTTTTTAGATCTCAAAAGTATTATTCAAGTATAAAGGTACTCATTTTTGTGGAAATATTTCACAAAAATATTAAAAATTTCAAATATACCTACTTTTTTTTTTATTTCACTGGGGGAAGTTGCCTTCACTAGTCTCAGTGTAAATCTACCCTTGGTTACACCCAATTTTTACTCGTGCAAGAGGGGAGGGACTGGGGAGGAGGCAATGTTCACAGGGGGGGAGAGAGAGCGTGTTCATCAGTTAATGGATGATTGTTTGAATTTACAATAAATCTAGATCAATTATTCCCCTTCTAATTAAAACTTGGACCATCCCAATTGATACACAATCTCATATCACTTGAGATTCACTTTTTGGTAAATTAATTAGGATTCGTTGCGTTACTCATAGTGGTGGTGTCCGTGGGTCAAAAGTGAGAGAAAAGCAACATATATACATAATATTTTTAGAATAAAAGATAATTTTATGTATACCAAATTTATACAAAAAAATATATGCACCAAATTATTTTCAACTCTTGAATGATCGTAAAACCCACTAAACCAATGACTGATAATAATATATTGCACACTTGTTTTTATAAACAAATTTGATGTGCGCATTGCTCGAAGGTAAATAAGTAAAATGCAAACTAACGGTAACTTTTGAACAGTCTCGACGGCTCTGTGAGGTGCGGATTTTATAAAACCAAATCAAAGCCGTCGATCGCCCAGAGATCCAACGTTTGCAATTTCAAACAAATAAGACCGTTGGCACTTTTGGACTGAGGCGCCGGTTCTGTAGCTTCAAATAGGTGCGTCTTCTAAGTCCCCAAATTTTTTATTGCTGAGAAAGAATTCATCTGAGAGAGAGAGAGAGAGAGAGAGAGAGAGAGGCGATCACAGACCTAGAAGAGGGACGGTTTAGCAGGCGCGAATACGGGTTTGTGGCGTGTTTATCTTCAAGATTTGGAGGAGTTCTTGGAAGAATCAAGGTTCTGAGATGGCTTCAAGACCCGTTGTCCAACAGCAAAACAGAGGTATTATACAATTCCTCTCTCTCTGGAGTCTAGACGGACAGACAAATTCATATATATATAAATATATATACACACAAACACAGACACTCATATGTATTTGTGTTGGTTGATGAGTTCTTCCTTATTGTTCAAAACTTCAAATAATAGGTCACCGAGTTCTTTAGATTCAAGGTTTAGGGATTACAATTTTGGTTTCTTTAATTCTTTATAGAACATTAATTAGACAGTTGATTGTTATAACAAAGATATCAAAAGTTCACTATTAAGACAAGACACGGTTTTCTGTATCATGTAACGAGTTTATGTTTCTTTATTTGTGTTTCTGGTTCATTCTCCTTGCGTGCCTTCTTCTATGTTTAAATTGAACGAATATGCTTCTATTTATGATTTGATTCTGGATTTTTGATTTGTGGAGTACATCTTTAGGACATGTTTTGATATACACGTCGGGCATAATTATTCTGATCAATTAAATTTTGGTGTGATTTTCTGAAGTTGTTTGACCTAAAGGTTCTCTATTTTGTAAAATTTAATGATAGATCTGTTCTTTTTTTTCCTCTCGGGTATGTCTCCTTTGGTGATAGTTCTCTATTGAAGTGGATTCTTGGGTATTTATAATTCAATCTTCGTCCTTGATCTGTATTGTACATCTTGTTGCTGATGCCCCTTCTTTGTCCCTTTGTTTTGTTCAATCGTCTGTGCTTATATTGTTTTCTGATTTCTATGTTTTGTTGGAGACTTATCTTCTTTTCATATTCTCTCATGATTTGATTGTGATTCCTAATGATTTTTTTACAGCCGAGGCAGGTCCAGGGGATGTTAAGCAGAAAAACACGGCCCCCAAAGGGCGCCGTGCACTAGGTGATATTGGGAATCTGGTTACAATTCGTGGAGTCGATGGCAAACCATTGCCTCAAGTCTCCCGCCCTGTTACAAGGTTTATCTCTCGTCTTCCTCTCCCTTTACATGTGTGCCTACTAGGTAAATACTAAAGTTACACCTCTCTCTAAAACGTTGAACTTTTAGATGAGGCGGTGGTTATACCGTGTCTATATGTGTTCAAAGAAATCTTTCTTGGTCCTGTTGGTTCTGTACTGATTATCTTTGTGTGGATCAGAAGTTTCTGCGCACAACTACTCGCTAATGCACAAGCTGCAGCAGCCGAAAACAAGGTTCATAATTTATTTTTTGTTATCTTAATGCAGAATTGAGTAAATTAAAACTGACGCATGCTGGATTTCTTTGGTTTTCAGAAATCAGTGGCTCTGAATGTGGGAGGAGCCAAAGGGATTAAAGGAGCCGAAGCACGGAAGCCAGCTCAGAAGAAAGTTACTGTCAAACCGAAACCTGAAAATGTGAATGTGATTAGTTCTGATACTGAAAAAGAGAACAAGAATGAGAACACTCAGAACAAGAAAAGGTCTGGTGAAGGGTCCTCTAGAAAGAAAGCTCCAACTCTTACTTCAGTTCTTACAGCTCGAAGCAAGGTGATGATATATAATTTCTGAACTCTTCTAATTGTTCTTGAGAAAAGAATACAGAGAAAATTTTACTGCTAGACTCTGGTTACTAATTGGAACTCGTATTTCAGGCTGCTTGTGGACAGGTTGATAAAGCCAAGGTGCAGATGAATAATAAGGTAAATTGCTTTGATGAATAATAAATCTGCAACATTTTGCCTTCCAAAACAAACACATTTGTTTCTAGCTAACTATATCCATTACTTAGACCTATTAATAATTCAGGGAGAGCAGGAATCTAAATCTAAAGCAGCTAAGTAACCTCGATGGAAGTGTTTCCTTCTCCAACCATGTTCATATGAAGTGTTCTGGAAGATCCAACAAACCCATGCAAAAGCACACATTTAGCAATGGTTTTTCATGACTTCGCATTTTCCTCCTATGTTCATTGTATGGCGCGTCCAGTTTTCTTGTACACTATTTTTTTTTTCCAATTCAAAAGTTAGGCTGGGATGATTGGATTCTATTTGATACTGCTCGGAAATGTTTAGTCCAAGTGCAGAACAATGGTTATATAGTCCAGAGAGGGAGGTAGAATGAATGTACTGATCAACAGGGGAGTGGGCTATGTAAATGAGACAAAAACAATACGTAAGTGGTTCACCTTAGCCGAAAGGCCAAAGATACATCCACCGCAATAGAGTCCCTTACTCCTTGGGAGTTTGTATATTTCTTGAGTAGGTTAGTTGGTTAGAGCCTTTGCATGTAGTGCCTAGTGAGTACAGATTTTTCGGTGAATCATCCTCTTTATTATGTGGTAGTGTTCTATTTATACAAGTATTTCATCTAGGGTTTCTTGCGGCTTCTTCCTCCTTTTGTTTTAGAATCCTCCTTTTGATTTTGTAGTCCCCTCTTCTTTTGTTCTATAGTGATCCCCTGCCATTTGATGCCATTGTGCCCACGATCCTCAAACGGTTATGTGCACAAATATTATCATTAGTGTGCATGTTCGTTAAGGGTTTCAAAAGCTATCCCCTGTCCCTCGGGACACGTGACGTGGTGGGAGTGGTTCAAGATCCAAAAGGGCACTGAGCTCCTTGTTCTCGTGCTGACTCTTGCCGAGCTGGATAGAGGTGGAGTTGAGACTTATCTATTTATCTATTAAGGCACTGTTGGGCTTCCTTCTTTGGGGTGTGACCCATCCTAACTACTGGGTGGGCAGGCTATGGAAGAACCGTTTGGGTTGCCATGCACACAGAGACCCATTAAACGCTTCGGACTTTGAATGGGCGGCCCATTCAAATATTCCCCTTGCCAGGGTGTGCATGTTCGTTAAGGGTTTCAGAAGCTATCTCCTGTCCCTCGGGACATGTGGCATGGTGGGAGTGGTTCAGGATCCAAAAGGGCACCGAGCTCCTTATTCCCGTGCTGAGAGTTATCTATTAAGGCACTGTTGGCCCTCCTTCTTTGGGGTGTGACCCATACTAACTGCTGGTTGGGCATGCTATGAAAGAACCGTTTGGATTGCCATGCACACAGAGACCCATTAAACGCTTCGGACTTTGAATGGGCGGCCCATACCAAAATCTCACCATTACCACTATTAATCAAATATCAATCTACAATTGGTAGGTGAAATGTTCCCATTGAGCTTGTCTCACACTTTCTGGTACATGAATGACAATAACCCTTTGCAAGCCCTTTTCGTTCTCTCACATCAACAAGAGCAGAAAGAGAAACAACAATTTTCATTGACACCATCACCCCTATCATCATTACTTGCCGTAAACACTGACCCAAAATATTGGATATGCATAAATTATAAAGTTTCATAATCTACTAACCCACTATGAAAAACCAAAATTATAGCTCAAAATAGTTAAAACAATAAATAAATATCTGTTTTGTACATTGTGTTTGATTAATGGGTATTTGTTTTTTTTATCAAAACTATATTTTAAATTCTAAATGTCAATAGATGTGAATTTTTTTATTACTTATATTAATCTTGAAAAAACACAAAAATATAATAATATATTCTTATGAATTTTTGGCAGCCCGTCAATAGAGAGTGTTCAGCAATCTACTTTAATTAACTAATTAACTCAAACATGCTTGTCTTTAAGAGGAGCAAACAAAAGATAGTGATTTTCATCTATTCTAGGAGTAACACAATCTTCTAGACCTCTTTGAGTCTCGACACTCCTCAATAGATGTCATGTCCAACTATATCACTATGTTTACCATTTCATTCATCTATTCATTATCTATTTTCTTCACTAAATTTTGAGCATTGATAAATGTCAAAAACTTTTGCCACATTTAAGTCATTCATCTGTATTATTCCGACTCATCATAGGCCAAAAATGAGCCAAGTCGAGAATTTACTCCTAAAATGGACTAGTTATTTGACTATGACACTATTCTTAAATATAATTCATCTTGCACATATGTGAAAAATAATTAATATTCTAAAGTCAATTGTTCGTTTGTTATTACTAACTATTGTTATAAAGCCTATATATATATATATATGCACACATACACACTAATTATTTCTCGTGCCTAAAGACACGAAGTAATAAAAAATAGTCAACAATAAGTATATTTATATTCACATCAAAAATAAATTATAAAAATAGATAAGAGAGAAAAAAATTTAAGTACCGATTATAGTGGGGGCAAATGGTGGTGAGCGACAGTAGTGGTGGTGGTGGGAGACAATGATGATTGTAATAGGTGACGGCGACCGGTTGCGATGGTCGCAACTGTGGGTGGCAATGGTGATGGTGGCGATAGCGGTGGCGGTGGTAGGGTGATGATGGGACAGTGGCGGTAAGGTGGCGGCAACAGTGGTGGGAGTGAGGGGTGATGGTAGTGGGGATGGTGGTGGTAAGGCAGTGGTGGGGTGGCAGCAATGGCAGCGACGACAACTATGGTGGTTGTTGTGAAAGAGGTGGTGGTGGGGGTGGCAACAGTAGTGGTGGTGANCACTCGTGGACCGGCCTTTAGGCTTTGATTAGTCAACGGGTTTAATCGGGCCCACCCATTAGGAATTTTAAGGCCCATGGCCCGCCTGTGGGCCAGCCTATTAGGTGAAAAATGTGCTAAATACGGGCCGGGCCTTATGCCATTGGGCCTGAAACGGATTTTTTATTAAAAAAATATTTTTTATGTAAAAAATACAAAAAAAAAAATCAAAAATTTATTTTTTATATAACAATTACAAAAAGACATCAATTACATGAAATTGGTATGAAAAAATAAATTAACAAAAAAATCATTCATATTGATTGAATTTAATAAATATTCATATAGACTTACAATGTTATATTACAAATTGATTGATGGGTAAAACTATTTTGCATAACTAAAAATTGAGTACATCTCCATTAGATTGACACTTACACAATTGTCAATCATTTACAAGTCTCAACCTTATTAAAGTTGCAAATCAAATATCAAATAAACAATACAATTATGAAATATAACCTAAATTATCTTCCAACAGGTATATTCTATTGGGTTAACGGGCTTCTTAATGGGCATCTTGACACCTCCCCTGAGCTTATGATCCATCACAATATTTGTAATCGATCAAGACTTTTGTGATTGATCGAATAACCTCACAGATTTATAATTTATTTGTTAAAAATTGTAATTTCACCTTTAAAGTTTTAATTTTTATTATGGTACAAAAAATCTCTTTTTGCTTAGACTTATTGTTACTTTAATTGTAACTCTTGGACTTTTCATTAGAACTACATCACCTAATACATTTTCAAGTCAGATTTTTTAGATCTCAAAAGTATTATTCAAGTATAAAGGTACTCATTTTTGTGGAAATATTTCACAAAAATATTAAAAATTTCAAATATACCTACTTTTTTTTTTATTTCACTGGGGGAAGTTGCCTTCACTAGTCTCAGTGTAAATCTACCCTTGGTTACACCCAATTTTTACTCGTGCAAGAGGGGAGGGACTGGGGAGGAGGCAATGTTCACAGGGGGGGAGAGAGAGCGTGTTCATCAGTTAATGGATGATTGTTTGAATTTACAATAAATCTAGATCAATTATTCCCCTTCTAATTAAAACTTGGACCATCCCAATTGATACACAATCTCATATCACTTGAGATTCACTTTTTGGTAAATTAATTAGGATTCGTTGCGTTACTCATAGTGGTGGTGTCCGTGGGTCAAAAGTGAGAGAAAAGCAACATATATACATAATATTTTTAGAATAAAAGATAATTTTATGTATACCAAATTTATACAAAAAAATATATGCACCAAATTATTTTCAACTCTTGAATGATCGTAAAACCCACTAAACCAATGACTGATAATAATATATTGCACACTTGTTTTTATAAACAAATTTGATGTGCGCATTGCTCGAAGGTAAATAAGTAAAATGCAAACTAACGGTAACTTTTGAACAGTCTCGACGGCTCTGTGAGGTGCGGATTTTATAAAACCAAATCAAAGCCGTCGATCGCCCAGAGATCCAACGTTTGCAATTTCAAACAAATAAGACCGTTGGCACTTTTGGACTGAGGCGCCGGTTCTGTAGCTTCAAATAGGTGCGTCTTCTAAGTCCCCAAATTTTTTATTGCTGAGAAAGAATTCATCTGAGAGAGAGAGAGAGAGAGAGAGAGAGAGAGGCGATCACAGACCTAGAAGAGGGACGGTTTAGCAGGCGCGAATACGGGTTTGTGGCGTGTTTATCTTCAAGATTTGGAGGAGTTCTTGGAAGAATCAAGGTTCTGAGATGGCTTCAAGACCCGTTGTCCAACAGCAAAACAGAGGTATTATACAATTCCTCTCTCTCTGGAGTCTAGACGGACAGACAAATTCATATATATATAAATATATATACACACAAACACAGACACTCATATGTATTTGTGTTGGTTGATGAGTTCTTCCTTATTGTTCAAAACTTCAAATAATAGGTCACCGAGTTCTTTAGATTCAAGGTTTAGGGATTACAATTTTGGTTTCTTTAATTCTTTATAGAACATTAATTAGACAGTTGATTGTTATAACAAAGATATCAAAAGTTCACTATTAAGACAAGACACGGTTTTCTGTATCATGTAACGAGTTTATGTTTCTTTATTTGTGTTTCTGGTTCATTCTCCTTGCGTGCCTTCTTCTATGTTTAAATTGAACGAATATGCTTCTATTTATGATTTGATTCTGGATTTTTGATTTGTGGAGTACATCTTTAGGACATGTTTTGATATACACGTCGGGCATAATTATTCTGATCAATTAAATTTTGGTGTGATTTTCTGAAGTTGTTTGACCTAAAGGTTCTCTATTTTGTAAAATTTAATGATAGATCTGTTCTTTTTTTTCCTCTCGGGTATGTCTCCTTTGGTGATAGTTCTCTATTGAAGTGGATTCTTGGGTATTTATAATTCAATCTTCGTCCTTGATCTGTATTGTACATCTTGTTGCTGATGCCCCTTCTTTGTCCCTTTGTTTTGTTCAATCGTCTGTGCTTATATTGTTTTCTGATTTCTATGTTTTGTTGGAGACTTATCTTCTTTTCATATTCTCTCATGATTTGATTGTGATTCCTAATGATTTTTTTACAGCCGAGGCAGGTCCAGGGGATGTTAAGCAGAAAAACACGGCCCCCAAAGGGCGCCGTGCACTAGGTGATATTGGGAATCTGGTTACAATTCGTGGAGTCGATGGCAAACCATTGCCTCAAGTCTCCCGCCCTGTTACAAGGTTTATCTCTCGTCTTCCTCTCCCTTTACATGTGTGCCTACTAGGTAAATACTAAAGTTACACCTCTCTCTAAAACGTTGAACTTTTAGATGAGGCGGTGGTTATACCGTGTCTATATGTGTTCAAAGAAATCTTTCTTGGTCCTGTTGGTTCTGTACTGATTATCTTTGTGTGGATCAGAAGTTTCTGCGCACAACTACTCGCTAATGCACAAGCTGCAGCAGCCGAAAACAAGGTTCATAATTTATTTTTTGTTATCTTAATGCAGAATTGAGTAAATTAAAACTGACGCATGCTGGATTTCTTTGGTTTTCAGAAATCAGTGGCTCTGAATGTGGGAGGAGCCAAAGGGATTAAAGGAGCCGAAGCACGGAAGCCAGCTCAGAAGAAAGTTACTGTCAAACCGAAACCTGAAAATGTGAATGTGATTAGTTCTGATACTGAAAAAGAGAACAAGAATGAGAACACTCAGAACAAGAAAAGGTCTGGTGAAGGGTCCTCTAGAAAGAAAGCTCCAACTCTTACTTCAGTTCTTACAGCTCGAAGCAAGGTGATGATATATAATTTCTGAACTCTTCTAATTGTTCTTGAGAAAAGAATACAGAGAAAATTTTACTGCTAGACTCTGGTTACTAATTGGAACTCGTATTTCAGGCTGCTTGTGGACAGGTTGATAAAGCCAAGGTGCAGATGAATAATAAGGTAAATTGCTTTGATGAATAATAAATCTGCAACATTTTGCCTTCCAAAACAAACACATTTGTTTCTAGCTAACTATATCCATTACTTAGACCTATTAATAATTCAGGGAGAGCAGGAATCTAAATCTAAAGCAGCTAAGTAACCTCGATGGAAGTGTTTCCTTCTCCAACCATGTTCATATGAAGTGTTCTGGAAGATCCAACAAACCCATGCAAAAGCACACATTTAGCAATGGTTTTTCATGACTTCGCATTTTCCTCCTATGTTCATTGTATGGCGCGTCCAGTTTTCTTGTACACTATTTTTTTTTTCCAATTCAAAAGTTAGGCTGGGATGATTGGATTCTATTTGATACTGCTCGGAAATGTTTAGTCCAAGTGCAGAACAATGGTTATATAGTCCAGAGAGGGAGGTAGAATGAATGTACTGATCAACAGGGGAGTGGGCTATGTAAATGAGACAAAAACAATACGTAAGTGGTTCACCTTAGCCGAAAGGCCAAAGATACATCCACCGCAATAGAGTCCCTTACTCCTTGGGAGTTTGTATATTTCTTGAGTAGGTTAGTTGGTTAGAGCCTTTGCATGTAGTGCCTAGTGAGTACAGATTTTTCGGTGAATCATCCTCTTTATTATGTGGTAGTGTTCTATTTATACAAGTATTTCATCTAGGGTTTCTTGCGGCTTCTTCCTCCTTTTGTTTTAGAATCCTCCTTTTGATTTTGTAGTCCCCTCTTCTTTTGTTCTATAGTGATCCCCTGCCATTTGATGCCATTGTGCCCACGATCCTCAAACGGTTATGTGCACAAATATTATCATTAGTGTGCATGTTCGTTAAGGGTTTCAAAAGCTATCCCCTGTCCCTCGGGACACGTGACGTGGTGGGAGTGGTTCAAGATCCAAAAGGGCACTGAGCTCCTTGTTCTCGTGCTGACTCTTGCCGAGCTGGATAGAGGTGGAGTTGAGACTTATCTATTTATCTATTAAGGCACTGTTGGGCTTCCTTCTTTGGGGTGTGACCCATCCTAACTACTGGGTGGGCAGGCTATGGAAGAACCGTTTGGGTTGCCATGCACACAGAGACCCATTAAACGCTTCGGACTTTGAATGGGCGGCCCATTCAAATATTCCCCTTGCCAGGGTGTGCATGTTCGTTAAGGGTTTCAGAAGCTATCTCCTGTCCCTCGGGACATGTGGCATGGTGGGAGTGGTTCAGGATCCAAAAGGGCACCGAGCTCCTTATTCCCGTGCTGAGAGTTATCTATTAAGGCACTGTTGGCCCTCCTTCTTTGGGGTGTGACCCATACTAACTGCTGGTTGGGCATGCTATGAAAGAACCGTTTGGATTGCCATGCACACAGAGACCCATTAAACGCTTCGGACTTTGAATGGGCGGCCCATACCAAAATCTCACCATTACCACTATTAATCAAATATCAATCTACAATTGGTAGGTGAAATGTTCCCATTGAGCTTGTCTCACACTTTCTGGTACATGAATGACAATAACCCTTTGCAAGCCCTTTTCGTTCTCTCACATCAACAAGAGCAGAAAGAGAAACAACAATTTTCATTGACACCATCACCCCTATCATCATTACTTGCCGTAAACACTGACCCAAAATATTGGATATGCATAAATTATAAAGTTTCATAATCTACTAACCCACTATGAAAAACCAAAATTATAGCTCAAAATAGTTAAAACAATAAATAAATATCTGTTTTGTACATTGTGTTTGATTAATGGGTATTTGTTTTTTTTATCAAAACTATATTTTAAATTCTAAATGTCAATAGATGTGAATTTTTTTATTACTTATATTAATCTTGAAAAAACACAAAAATATAATAATATATTCTTATGAATTTTTGGCAGCCCGTCAATAGAGAGTGTTCAGCAATCTACTTTAATTAACTAATTAACTCAAACATGCTTGTCTTTAAGAGGAGCAAACAAAAGATAGTGATTTTCATCTATTCTAGGAGTAACACAATCTTCTAGACCTCTTTGAGTCTCGACACTCCTCAATAGATGTCATGTCCAACTATATCACTATGTTTACCATTTCATTCATCTATTCATTATCTATTTTCTTCACTAAATTTTGAGCATTGATAAATGTCAAAAACTTTTGCCACATTTAAGTCATTCATCTGTATTATTCCGACTCATCATAGGCCAAAAATGAGCCAAGTCGAGAATTTACTCCTAAAATGGACTAGTTATTTGACTATGACACTATTCTTAAATATAATTCATCTTGCACATATGTGAAAAATAATTAATATTCTAAAGTCAATTGTTCGTTTGTTATTACTAACTATTGTTATAAAGCCTATATATATATATATATGCACACATACACACTAATTATTTCTCGTGCCTAAAGACACGAAGTAATAAAAAATAGTCAACAATAAGTATATTTATATTCACATCAAAAATAAATTATAAAAATAGATAAGAGAGAAAAAAATTTAAGTACCGATTATAGTGGGGGCAAATGGTGGTGAGCGACAGTAGTGGTGGTGGTGGGAGACAATGATGATTGTAATAGGTGACGGCGACCGGTTGCGATGGTCGCAACTGTGGGTGGCAATGGTGATGGTGGCGATAGCGGTGGCGGTGGTAGGGTGATGATGGGACAGTGGCGGTAAGGTGGCGGCAACAGTGGTGGGAGTGAGGGGTGATGGTAGTGGGGATGGTGGTGGTAAGGCAGTGGTGGGGTGGCAGCAATGGCAGCGACGACAACTATGGTGGTTGTTGTGAAAGAGGTGGTGGTGGGGGTGGCAACAGTAGTGGTGGTGATGTGGTGGTGGGGTGGCGGCAATAGTAATGGTGATGGTGGTGGTGGGGCGATGGGATGGTGGTAGTGGTGATGGTGGTGGTGGTGGTGGGGCGGTGGGGGTGATGGTAATAGGGGGTGACAATAGTGGTGGTGGTAGTGGTTGTTGTGGTAGTGGTGGTGATGTGGTGGTGGGGGTAGGTGTGGTGGTGGGACGGTGACGGTGGTGGGGGAGTAGTAGTGTTGGTGGTGGTAGTAGTGGGGTAGTAGGGGTGGTGATGGTAATGGTGGTGGTGGTGGTGGTGGGACAGTTTCAAATACTACTTTTTTTTTTTTAAGTGATTACGAAAAATTATAAGTTCTAGAAATATTTTTAAAAAATTTCTCCAAACACTCTTAATAGCTTATTTTTCTTATTAAATTTGAGGTTTCAATATAAGTTGTTGAATTAATTTTCAAGTAAAATTTAATGACATCTTAACAGCGAAAAGTAAAAATTATTTTGTTTATCTTTTGAAATTTAAATTGTATTGTATTTTGTTATATATATATATATATATATATATATATATATATATATGAANTTGACACCTCCCCTGAGCTTATGATCCATCACAATATTTGTAATCGATCAAGACTTTTGTGATTGATCGAATAACCTCACAGATTTATAATTTATTTGTTAAAAATTGTAATTTCACCTTTAAAGTTTTAATTTTTATTATGGTACAAAAAATCTCTTTTTGCTTAGACTTATTGTTACTTTAATTGTAACTCTTGGACTTTTCATTAGAACTACATCACCTAATACATTTTCAAGTCAGATTTTTTAGATCTCAAAAGTATTATTCAAGTATAAAGGTACTCATTTTTGTGGAAATATTTCACAAAAATATTAAAAATTTCAAATATACCTACTTTTTTTTTTATTTCACTGGGGGAAGTTGCCTTCACTAGTCTCAGTGTAAATCTACCCTTGGTTACACCCAATTTTTACTCGTGCAAGAGGGGAGGGACTGGGGAGGAGGCAATGTTCACAGGGGGGGAGAGAGAGCGTGTTCATCAGTTAATGGATGATTGTTTGAATTTACAATAAATCTAGATCAATTATTCCCCTTCTAATTAAAACTTGGACCATCCCAATTGATACACAATCTCATATCACTTGAGATTCACTTTTTGGTAAATTAATTAGGATTCGTTGCGTTACTCATAGTGGTGGTGTCCGTGGGTCAAAAGTGAGAGAAAAGCAACATATATACATAATATTTTTAGAATAAAAGATAATTTTATGTATACCAAATTTATACAAAAAAATATATGCACCAAATTATTTTCAACTCTTGAATGATCGTAAAACCCACTAAACCAATGACTGATAATAATATATTGCACACTTGTTTTTATAAACAAATTTGATGTGCGCATTGCTCGAAGGTAAATAAGTAAAATGCAAACTAACGGTAACTTTTGAACAGTCTCGACGGCTCTGTGAGGTGCGGATTTTATAAAACCAAATCAAAGCCGTCGATCGCCCAGAGATCCAACGTTTGCAATTTCAAACAAATAAGACCGTTGGCACTTTTGGACTGAGGCGCCGGTTCTGTAGCTTCAAATAGGTGCGTCTTCTAAGTCCCCAAATTTTTTATTGCTGAGAAAGAATTCATCTGAGAGAGAGAGAGAGAGAGAGAGAGAGAGAGGCGATCACAGACCTAGAAGAGGGACGGTTTAGCAGGCGCGAATACGGGTTTGTGGCGTGTTTATCTTCAAGATTTGGAGGAGTTCTTGGAAGAATCAAGGTTCTGAGATGGCTTCAAGACCCGTTGTCCAACAGCAAAACAGAGGTATTATACAATTCCTCTCTCTCTGGAGTCTAGACGGACAGACAAATTCATATATATATAAATATATATACACACAAACACAGACACTCATATGTATTTGTGTTGGTTGATGAGTTCTTCCTTATTGTTCAAAACTTCAAATAATAGGTCACCGAGTTCTTTAGATTCAAGGTTTAGGGATTACAATTTTGGTTTCTTTAATTCTTTATAGAACATTAATTAGACAGTTGATTGTTATAACAAAGATATCAAAAGTTCACTATTAAGACAAGACACGGTTTTCTGTATCATGTAACGAGTTTATGTTTCTTTATTTGTGTTTCTGGTTCATTCTCCTTGCGTGCCTTCTTCTATGTTTAAATTGAACGAATATGCTTCTATTTATGATTTGATTCTGGATTTTTGATTTGTGGAGTACATCTTTAGGACATGTTTTGATATACACGTCGGGCATAATTATTCTGATCAATTAAATTTTGGTGTGATTTTCTGAAGTTGTTTGACCTAAAGGTTCTCTATTTTGTAAAATTTAATGATAGATCTGTTCTTTTTTTTCCTCTCGGGTATGTCTCCTTTGGTGATAGTTCTCTATTGAAGTGGATTCTTGGGTATTTATAATTCAATCTTCGTCCTTGATCTGTATTGTACATCTTGTTGCTGATGCCCCTTCTTTGTCCCTTTGTTTTGTTCAATCGTCTGTGCTTATATTGTTTTCTGATTTCTATGTTTTGTTGGAGACTTATCTTCTTTTCATATTCTCTCATGATTTGATTGTGATTCCTAATGATTTTTTTACAGCCGAGGCAGGTCCAGGGGATGTTAAGCAGAAAAACACGGCCCCCAAAGGGCGCCGTGCACTAGGTGATATTGGGAATCTGGTTACAATTCGTGGAGTCGATGGCAAACCATTGCCTCAAGTCTCCCGCCCTGTTACAAGGTTTATCTCTCGTCTTCCTCTCCCTTTACATGTGTGCCTACTAGGTAAATACTAAAGTTACACCTCTCTCTAAAACGTTGAACTTTTAGATGAGGCGGTGGTTATACCGTGTCTATATGTGTTCAAAGAAATCTTTCTTGGTCCTGTTGGTTCTGTACTGATTATCTTTGTGTGGATCAGAAGTTTCTGCGCACAACTACTCGCTAATGCACAAGCTGCAGCAGCCGAAAACAAGGTTCATAATTTATTTTTTGTTATCTTAATGCAGAATTGAGTAAATTAAAACTGACGCATGCTGGATTTCTTTGGTTTTCAGAAATCAGTGGCTCTGAATGTGGGAGGAGCCAAAGGGATTAAAGGAGCCGAAGCACGGAAGCCAGCTCAGAAGAAAGTTACTGTCAAACCGAAACCTGAAAATGTGAATGTGATTAGTTCTGATACTGAAAAAGAGAACAAGAATGAGAACACTCAGAACAAGAAAAGGTCTGGTGAAGGGTCCTCTAGAAAGAAAGCTCCAACTCTTACTTCAGTTCTTACAGCTCGAAGCAAGGTGATGATATATAATTTCTGAACTCTTCTAATTGTTCTTGAGAAAAGAATACAGAGAAAATTTTACTGCTAGACTCTGGTTACTAATTGGAACTCGTATTTCAGGCTGCTTGTGGACAGGTTGATAAAGCCAAGGTGCAGATGAATAATAAGGTAAATTGCTTTGATGAATAATAAATCTGCAACATTTTGCCTTCCAAAACAAACACATTTGTTTCTAGCTAACTATATCCATTACTTAGACCTATTAATAATTCAGGGAGAGCAGGAATCTAAATCTAAAGCAGCTAAGTAACCTCGATGGAAGTGTTTCCTTCTCCAACCATGTTCATATGAAGTGTTCTGGAAGATCCAACAAACCCATGCAAAAGCACACATTTAGCAATGGTTTTTCATGACTTCGCATTTTCCTCCTATGTTCATTGTATGGCGCGTCCAGTTTTCTTGTACACTATTTTTTTTTTCCAATTCAAAAGTTAGGCTGGGATGATTGGATTCTATTTGATACTGCTCGGAAATGTTTAGTCCAAGTGCAGAACAATGGTTATATAGTCCAGAGAGGGAGGTAGAATGAATGTACTGATCAACAGGGGAGTGGGCTATGTAAATGAGACAAAAACAATACGTAAGTGGTTCACCTTAGCCGAAAGGCCAAAGATACATCCACCGCAATAGAGTCCCTTACTCCTTGGGAGTTTGTATATTTCTTGAGTAGGTTAGTTGGTTAGAGCCTTTGCATGTAGTGCCTAGTGAGTACAGATTTTTCGGTGAATCATCCTCTTTATTATGTGGTAGTGTTCTATTTATACAAGTATTTCATCTAGGGTTTCTTGCGGCTTCTTCCTCCTTTTGTTTTAGAATCCTCCTTTTGATTTTGTAGTCCCCTCTTCTTTTGTTCTATAGTGATCCCCTGCCATTTGATGCCATTGTGCCCACGATCCTCAAACGGTTATGTGCACAAATATTATCATTAGTGTGCATGTTCGTTAAGGGTTTCAAAAGCTATCCCCTGTCCCTCGGGACACGTGACGTGGTGGGAGTGGTTCAAGATCCAAAAGGGCACTGAGCTCCTTGTTCTCGTGCTGACTCTTGCCGAGCTGGATAGAGGTGGAGTTGAGACTTATCTATTTATCTATTAAGGCACTGTTGGGCTTCCTTCTTTGGGGTGTGACCCATCCTAACTACTGGGTGGGCAGGCTATGGAAGAACCGTTTGGGTTGCCATGCACACAGAGACCCATTAAACGCTTCGGACTTTGAATGGGCGGCCCATTCAAATATTCCCCTTGCCAGGGTGTGCATGTTCGTTAAGGGTTTCAGAAGCTATCTCCTGTCCCTCGGGACATGTGGCATGGTGGGAGTGGTTCAGGATCCAAAAGGGCACCGAGCTCCTTATTCCCGTGCTGAGAGTTATCTATTAAGGCACTGTTGGCCCTCCTTCTTTGGGGTGTGACCCATACTAACTGCTGGTTGGGCATGCTATGAAAGAACCGTTTGGATTGCCATGCACACAGAGACCCATTAAACGCTTCGGACTTTGAATGGGCGGCCCATACCAAAATCTCACCATTACCACTATTAATCAAATATCAATCTACAATTGGTAGGTGAAATGTTCCCATTGAGCTTGTCTCACACTTTCTGGTACATGAATGACAATAACCCTTTGCAAGCCCTTTTCGTTCTCTCACATCAACAAGAGCAGAAAGAGAAACAACAATTTTCATTGACACCATCACCCCTATCATCATTACTTGCCGTAAACACTGACCCAAAATATTGGATATGCATAAATTATAAAGTTTCATAATCTACTAACCCACTATGAAAAACCAAAATTATAGCTCAAAATAGTTAAAACAATAAATAAATATCTGTTTTGTACATTGTGTTTGATTAATGGGTATTTGTTTTTTTTATCAAAACTATATTTTAAATTCTAAATGTCAATAGATGTGAATTTTTTTATTACTTATATTAATCTTGAAAAAACACAAAAATATAATAATATATTCTTATGAATTTTTGGCAGCCCGTCAATAGAGAGTGTTCAGCAATCTACTTTAATTAACTAATTAACTCAAACATGCTTGTCTTTAAGAGGAGCAAACAAAAGATAGTGATTTTCATCTATTCTAGGAGTAACACAATCTTCTAGACCTCTTTGAGTCTCGACACTCCTCAATAGATGTCATGTCCAACTATATCACTATGTTTACCATTTCATTCATCTATTCATTATCTATTTTCTTCACTAAATTTTGAGCATTGATAAATGTCAAAAACTTTTGCCACATTTAAGTCATTCATCTGTATTATTCCGACTCATCATAGGCCAAAAATGAGCCAAGTCGAGAATTTACTCCTAAAATGGACTAGTTATTTGACTATGACACTATTCTTAAATATAATTCATCTTGCACATATGTGAAAAATAATTAATATTCTAAAGTCAATTGTTCGTTTGTTATTACTAACTATTGTTATAAAGCCTATATATATATATATATGCACACATACACACTAATTATTTCTCGTGCCTAAAGACACGAAGTAATAAAAAATAGTCAACAATAAGTATATTTATATTCACATCAAAAATAAATTATAAAAATAGATAAGAGAGAAAAAAATTTAAGTACCGATTATAGTGGGGGCAAATGGTGGTGAGCGACAGTAGTGGTGGTGGTGGGAGACAATGATGATTGTAATAGGTGACGGCGACCGGTTGCGATGGTCGCAACTGTGGGTGGCAATGGTGATGGTGGCGATAGCGGTGGCGGTGGTAGGGTGATGATGGGACAGTGGCGGTAAGGTGGCGGCAACAGTGGTGGGAGTGAGGGGTGATGGTAGTGGGGATGGTGGTGGTAAGGCAGTGGTGGGGTGGCAGCAATGGCAGCGACGACAACTATGGTGGTTGTTGTGAAAGAGGTGGTGGTGGGGGTGGCAACAGTAGTGGTGGTGATGTGGTGGTGGGGTGGCGGCAATAGTAATGGTGATGGTGGTGGTGGGGCGATGGGATGGTGGTAGTGGTGATGGTGGTGGTGGTGGTGGGGCGGTGGGGGTGATGGTAATAGGGGGTGACAATAGTGGTGGTGGTAGTGGTTGTTGTGGTAGTGGTGGTGATGTGGTGGTGGGGGTAGGTGTGGTGGTGGGACGGTGACGGTGGTGGGGGAGTAGTAGTGTTGGTGGTGGTAGTAGTGGGGTAGTAGGGGTGGTGATGGTAATGGTGGTGGTGGTGGTGGTGGGACAGTTTCAAATACTACTTTTTTTTTTTTAAGTGATTACGAAAAATTATAAGTTCTAGAAATATTTTTAAAAAATTTCTCCAAACACTCTTAATAGCTTATTTTTCTTATTAAATTTGAGGTTTCAATATAAGTTGTTGAATTAATTTTCAAGTAAAATTTAATGACATCTTAACAGCGAAAAGTAAAAATTATTTTGTTTATCTTTTGAAATTTAAATTGTATTGTATTTTGTTATATATATATATATATATATATATATATATATATATATGAAAAATAAAATGACGATTACAAACGTATCATTATCGTATGATAAGAAAATTAAAAGTTTGTGTTTTAAGTGTCCATACTTGCCTAAGTTAGTGGCACCGAGTGAATCAAACTGTACATGTATCTTTTGATTTGTTTATAGAGTCACTTGACTATTAGAGTTTATACATTTCATTGTACAAAACATACCCATCCTCCGTATTTTTGAACACATGGTGGCCATCGATTGCTATTTTGGATGTATATGGACTTCCGCAGAAAAGTTCCAATGCCCAAGTCATTTTCTTGAGTCAGTCTCGTCTGGCGTTTTGCTATCTTGCCCTAGATTTGTCGTTTAGTTTTTTTTTTTTTTTCATTTTCTTAAGTCAGGCTGTGGACCATGCTTTTTGATGACTTATAAACGTGATCAGTCTTCTCGTCTGGCGTTTCGCTTTCCTGCCCCCCAAATTTGTCTTTTAGTTTTTTTTGGTGACATTAATCTTAAAAATAATAAATTAAAGTAAAATAATAAAATTTTAGAAAAATTATATCCACACCACCCCCTACCAATTCTGAAATTTCACTGAAGCTTCTTCTGATTTATACTTTCAAATCAAATGCACCCTTTAACGGTAATTTTTAATTCTACTAGTACAAAAGTAACTGTTCGACTATAAATTTTTTGAAAATGTCCAAACTACCATTCTTTATATAAGTATACTAAAATGCACGTAATCATTTTTCCACTATAAATATCATACTCTTTGTTGTTACTGAAGGTAAAAAATAATCTAGTGTTGCTGGAAGACATAGGAGACTGAAGTCATCCATTCTTCTTCAATTTATTCTCCACTGTGATCGATAACTACCTAAATTGGTAAAAAAAAAAATTATTTTTTTCTTGCAGATTTGTAAATGTTTTTTATGCAAATTTTTTTAAAATTTTTTCATGTAGTTTTTTTTTAAAATTTTGTTTCATGTAGATATTTTTAAATTTTTTATGCAATTTTTTTTAAATTTCTTTTTCATACAGAAAATTTTATTTTTTTTCACCCAAATTTTTTTAAAAAAAATTTTTTGTAGTTTTTTTTTTCCGTGCAGATATTTTCATATAGATTTTAAAATTTTTTACATGTAAATTTTTTTTAATTTTGTTCATGCATTTTTTTTTAATTTTTTTCTTCCATTTTGTTATGTCAACATGTTGTGATATATTATTACAAAATAGATGTCTACTTTAACTGTTAGTGGAGGTAGAAACATAGGGGAGGAGGAGTTTGACATAAGCTTGATTTTTATCATCATATTATCCCAATAAATTTTTATCATTTTAAAGCATTGCATGATAACTTTGACCCATTTATTTTGACAGTTGTGTATGCTTGTTGCGATTATTTGTTGAGGAGGCCTTTATGGCAACACATACAAGTGATTTCTTCTTCCTTTTCTTTGCCTTGGTTACTAATGGGAGATTTTAACACGGTATTGAATTCTGCGGAGAGATTGGGGGGTGCTTATCCTTCTGTTGTTGCGATGGAGGAGTTTGGTGAATGTNTAGGTAAATACTAAAGTTACACCTCTCTCTAAAACGTTGAACTTTTAGATGAGGCGGTGGTTATACCGTGTCTATATGTGTTCAAAGAAATCTTTCTTGGTCCTGTTGGTTCTGTACTGATTATCTTTGTGTGGATCAGAAGTTTCTGCGCACAACTACTCGCTAATGCACAAGCTGCAGCAGCCGAAAACAAGGTTCATAATTTATTTTTTGTTATCTTAATGCAGAATTGAGTAAATTAAAACTGACGCATGCTGGATTTCTTTGGTTTTCAGAAATCAGTGGCTCTGAATGTGGGAGGAGCCAAAGGGATTAAAGGAGCCGAAGCACGGAAGCCAGCTCAGAAGAAAGTTACTGTCAAACCGAAACCTGAAAATGTGAATGTGATTAGTTCTGATACTGAAAAAGAGAACAAGAATGAGAACACTCAGAACAAGAAAAGGTCTGGTGAAGGGTCCTCTAGAAAGAAAGCTCCAACTCTTACTTCAGTTCTTACAGCTCGAAGCAAGGTGATGATATATAATTTCTGAACTCTTCTAATTGTTCTTGAGAAAAGAATACAGAGAAAATTTTACTGCTAGACTCTGGTTACTAATTGGAACTCGTATTTCAGGCTGCTTGTGGACAGGTTGATAAAGCCAAGGTGCAGATGAATAATAAGGTAAATTGCTTTGATGAATAATAAATCTGCAACATTTTGCCTTCCAAAACAAACACATTTGTTTCTAGCTAACTATATCCATTACTTAGACCTATTAATAATTCAGGGAGAGCAGGAATCTAAATCTAAAGCAGCTAAGTAACCTCGATGGAAGTGTTTCCTTCTCCAACCATGTTCATATGAAGTGTTCTGGAAGATCCAACAAACCCATGCAAAAGCACACATTTAGCAATGGTTTTTCATGACTTCGCATTTTCCTCCTATGTTCATTGTATGGCGCGTCCAGTTTTCTTGTACACTATTTTTTTTTTCCAATTCAAAAGTTAGGCTGGGATGATTGGATTCTATTTGATACTGCTCGGAAATGTTTAGTCCAAGTGCAGAACAATGGTTATATAGTCCAGAGAGGGAGGTAGAATGAATGTACTGATCAACAGGGGAGTGGGCTATGTAAATGAGACAAAAACAATACGTAAGTGGTTCACCTTAGCCGAAAGGCCAAAGATACATCCACCGCAATAGAGTCCCTTACTCCTTGGGAGTTTGTATATTTCTTGAGTAGGTTAGTTGGTTAGAGCCTTTGCATGTAGTGCCTAGTGAGTACAGATTTTTCGGTGAATCATCCTCTTTATTATGTGGTAGTGTTCTATTTATACAAGTATTTCATCTAGGGTTTCTTGCGGCTTCTTCCTCCTTTTGTTTTAGAATCCTCCTTTTGATTTTGTAGTCCCCTCTTCTTTTGTTCTATAGTGATCCCCTGCCATTTGATGCCATTGTGCCCACGATCCTCAAACGGTTATGTGCACAAATATTATCATTAGTGTGCATGTTCGTTAAGGGTTTCAAAAGCTATCCCCTGTCCCTCGGGACACGTGACGTGGTGGGAGTGGTTCAAGATCCAAAAGGGCACTGAGCTCCTTGTTCTCGTGCTGACTCTTGCCGAGCTGGATAGAGGTGGAGTTGAGACTTATCTATTTATCTATTAAGGCACTGTTGGGCTTCCTTCTTTGGGGTGTGACCCATCCTAACTACTGGGTGGGCAGGCTATGGAAGAACCGTTTGGGTTGCCATGCACACAGAGACCCATTAAACGCTTCGGACTTTGAATGGGCGGCCCATTCAAATATTCCCCTTGCCAGGGTGTGCATGTTCGTTAAGGGTTTCAGAAGCTATCTCCTGTCCCTCGGGACATGTGGCATGGTGGGAGTGGTTCAGGATCCAAAAGGGCACCGAGCTCCTTATTCCCGTGCTGAGAGTTATCTATTAAGGCACTGTTGGCCCTCCTTCTTTGGGGTGTGACCCATACTAACTGCTGGTTGGGCATGCTATGAAAGAACCGTTTGGATTGCCATGCACACAAAGACCCATTAAACGCTTTGGACTTTGAATGGGCGGCCCATACCAAAATCTCACCATTACCACTATTAATCAAATATCAATCTACAATTGGTAGGTGAAATGTTCCCATTGAGCTTGTCTCACACTTTCTGGTACATGAATGACAATAACCCTTTGCAAGCCCTTTTCGTTCTCTCACATCAACAAGAGCAGAAAGAGAAACAACAATTTTCATTGACACCATCACCCCTATCATCATTACTTGCCGTAAACACTGACCCAAAATATTGGATATGCATAAATTATAAAGTTTCATAATCTACTAACCCACTATGAAAAACCAAAATTATAGCTCAAAATAGTTAAAACAATAAATAAATATCTGTTTTGTACATTGTGTTTGATTAATGGGTATTTGTTTTTTTTATCAAAACTATATTTTAAATTCTAAATGTCAATAGATGTGAATTTTTTTATTACTTATATTAATCTTGAAAAAACACAAAAATATAATAATATATTCTTATGAATTTTTGGCAGCCCGTCAATAGAGAGTGTTCAGCAATCTACTTTAATTAACTAATTAACTCAAACATGCTTGTCTTTAAGAGGAGCAAACAAAAGATAGTGATTTTCATCTATTCTAGGAGTAACACAATCTTCTAGACCTCTTTGAGTCTCGACACTCCTCAATAGATGTCATGTCCAACTATATCACTATGTTTACCATTTCATTCATCTATTCATTATCTATTTTCTTCACTAAATTTTGAGCATTGATAAATGTCAAAAACTTTTGCCACATTTAAGTCATTCATCTGTATTATTCCGACTCATCATAGGCCAAAAATGAGCCAAGTCGAGAATTTACTCCTAAAATGGACTAGTTATTTGACTATGACACTATTCTTAAATATAATTCATCTTGCACATATGTGAAAAATAATTAATATTCTAAAGTCAATTGTTCGTTTGTTATTACTAACTATTGTTATAAAGCCTATATATATATATATATGCACACATACACACTAATTATTTCTCGTGCCTAAAGACACGAAGTAATAAAAAATAGTCAACAATAAGTATATTTATATTCACATCAAAAATAAATTATAAAAATAGATAAGAGAGAAAAAAATTTAAGTACCGATTATAGTGGGGGCAAATGGTGGTGAGCGACAGTAGTGGTGGTGGTGGGAGACAATGATGATTGTAATAGGTGACGGCGACCGGTTGCGATGGTCGCAACTGTGGGTGGCAATGGTGATGGTGGCGATAGCGGTGGCGGTGGTAGGGTGATGATGGGACAGTGGCGGTAAGGTGGCGGCAACAGTGGTGGGAGTGAGGGGTGATGGTAGTGGGGATGGTGGTGGTAAGGCAGTGGTGGGGTGGCAGCAATGGCAGCGACGACAACTATGGTGGTTGTTGTGAAAGAGGTGGTGGTGGGGGTGGCAACAGTAGTGGTGGTGATGTGGTGGTGGGGTGGCGGCAATAGTAATGGTGATGGTGGTGGTGGGGCGATGGGATGGTGGTAGTGGTGATGGTGGTGGTGGTGGTGGGGCGGTGGGGGTGATGGTAATAGGGGGTGACAATAGTGGTGGTGGTAGTGGTTGTTGTGGTAGTGGTGGTGATGTGGTGGTGGGGGTAGGTGTGGTGGTGGGACGGTGACGGTGGTGGGGGAGTAGTAGTGTTGGTGGTGGTAGTAGTGGGGTAGTAGGGGTGGTGATGGTAATGGTGGTGGTGGTGGTGGTGGGACAGTTTCAAATACTACTTTTTTTTTTTTAAGTGATTACGAAAAATTATAAGTTCTAGAAATATTTTTAAAAAATTTCTCCAAACACTCTTAATAGCTTATTTTTCTTATTAAATTTGAGGTTTCAATATAAGTTGTTGAATTAATTTTCAAGTAAAATTTAATGACATCTTAACAGCGAAAAGTAAAAATTATTTTGTTTATCTTTTGAAATTTAAATTGTATTGTATTTTGTTATATATATATATATATATATATATATATATATATATATGAAAAATAAAATGACGATTACAAACGTATCATTATCGTATGATAAGAAAATTAAAAGTTTGTGTTTTAAGTGTCCATACTTGCCTAAGTTAGTGGCACCGAGTGAATCAAACTGTACATGTATCTTTTGATTTGTTTATAGAGTCACTTGACTATTAGAGTTTATACATTTCATTGTACAAAACATACCCATCCTCCGTATTTTTGAACACATGGTGGCCATCGATTGCTATTTTGGATGTATATGGACTTCCGCAGAAAAGTTCCAATGCCCAAGTCATTTTCTTGAGTCAGTCTCGTCTGGCGTTTTGCTATCTTGCCCTAGATTTGTCGTTTAGTTTTTTTTTTTTTTTCATTTTCTTAAGTCAGGCTGTGGACCATGCTTTTTGATGACTTATAAACGTGATCAGTCTTCTCGTCTGGCGTTTCGCTTTCCTGCCCCCCAAATTTGTCTTTTAGTTTTTTTTGGTGACATTAATCTTAAAAATAATAAATTAAAGTAAAATAATAAAATTTTAGAAAAATTATATCCACACCACCCCCTACCAATTCTGAAATTTCACTGAAGCTTCTTCTGATTTATACTTTCAAATCAAATGCACCCTTTAACGGTAATTTTTAATTCTACTAGTACAAAAGTAACTGTTCGACTATAAATTTTTTGAAAATGTCCAAACTACCATTCTTTATATAAGTATACTAAAATGCACGTAATCATTTTTCCACTATAAATATCATACTCTTTGTTGTTACTGAAGGTAAAAAATAATCTAGTGTTGCTGGAAGACATAGGAGACTGAAGTCATCCATTCTTCTTCAATTTATTCTCCACTGTGATCGATAACTACCTAAATTGGTAAAAAAAAAAATTATTTTTTTCTTGCAGATTTGTAAATGTTTTTTATGCAAATTTTTTTAAAATTTTTTCATGTAGTTTTTTTTTAAAATTTTGTTTCATGTAGATATTTTTAAATTTTTTATGCAATTTTTTTTAAATTTCTTTTTCATACAGAAAATTTTATTTTTTTTCACCCAAATTTTTTTAAAAAAAATTTTTTGTAGTTTTTTTTTTCCGTGCAGATATTTTCATATAGATTTTAAAATTTTTTACATGTAAATTTTTTTTAATTTTGTTCATGCATTTTTTTTTAATTTTTTTCTTCCATTTTGTTATGTCAACATGTTGTGATATATTATTACAAAATAGATGTCTACTTTAACTGTTAGTGGAGGTAGAAACATAGGGGAGGAGGAGTTTGACATAAGCTTGATTTTTATCATCATATTATCCCAATAAATTTTTATCATTTTAAAGCATTGCATGATAACTTTGACCCATTTATTTTGACAGTTGTGTATGCTTGTTGCGATTATTTGTTGAGGAGGCCTTTATGGCAACACATACAAGTGATTTCTTCTTCCTTTTCTTTGCCTTGGTTACTAATGGGAGATTTTAACACGGTATTGAATTCTGCGGAGAGATTGGGGGGTGCTTATCCTTCTGTTGTTGCGATGGAGGAGTTTGGTGAATGTATACACTCGGCTGGGCTGGTGGATTGTGGTTTTGAGGGTAGTAGCTACACTTGGTGTAACAATCATCATGGGGGAACAAAAATGTGGCAACGTTTGGATAGGGTTTTTTTAAATCCTGTTTGGTCTGCCAGGTTTGATAACTCTCATGTGGTACATTTAGCAAAAGGAAGCTCAGATCATTGTCCTTTATTGGTAAAGATCATGGAAAAAGAAGGGCATAATAGAATTTCTTATTTTAAATTTTTGGATATGTGGACTGAGGAAGCCTCCTTTTTGCCTCTAGTTGTGGATGCGTGGCGTGGATGTTTTTCTAGCAATCCTATTGAGGATTTTTNTTTGGTTTTCAGAAATCAGTGGCTCTGAATGTGGGAGGAGCCAAAGGGATTAAAGGAGCCGAAGCACGGAAGCCAGCTCAGAAGAAAGTTACTGTCAAACCGAAACCTGAAAATGTGAATGTGATTAGTTCTGATACTGAAAAAGAGAACAAGAATGAGAACACTCAGAACAAGAAAAGGTCTGGTGAAGGGTCCTCTAGAAAGAAAGCTCCAACTCTTACTTCAGTTCTTACAGCTCGAAGCAAGGTGATGATATATAATTTCTGAACTCTTCTAATTGTTCTTGAGAAAAGAATACAGAGAAAATTTTACTGCTAGACTCTGGTTACTAATTGGAACTCGTATTTCAGGCTGCTTGTGGACAGGTTGATAAAGCCAAGGTGCAGATGAATAATAAGGTAAATTGCTTTGATGAATAATAAATCTGCAACATTTTGCCTTCCAAAACAAACACATTTGTTTCTAGCTAACTATATCCATTACTTAGACCTATTAATAATTCAGGGAGAGCAGGAATCTAAATCTAAAGCAGCTAAGTAACCTCGATGGAAGTGTTTCCTTCTCCAACCATGTTCATATGAAGTGTTCTGGAAGATCCAACAAACCCATGCAAAAGCACACATTTAGCAATGGTTTTTCATGACTTCGCATTTTCCTCCTATGTTCATTGTATGGCGCGTCCAGTTTTCTTGTACACTATTTTTTTTTTCCAATTCAAAAGTTAGGCTGGGATGATTGGATTCTATTTGATACTGCTCGGAAATGTTTAGTCCAAGTGCAGAACAATGGTTATATAGTCCAGAGAGGGAGGTAGAATGAATGTACTGATCAACAGGGGAGTGGGCTATGTAAATGAGACAAAAACAATACGTAAGTGGTTCACCTTAGCCGAAAGGCCAAAGATACATCCACCGCAATAGAGTCCCTTACTCCTTGGGAGTTTGTATATTTCTTGAGTAGGTTAGTTGGTTAGAGCCTTTGCATGTAGTGCCTAGTGAGTACAGATTTTTCGGTGAATCATCCTCTTTATTATGTGGTAGTGTTCTATTTATACAAGTATTTCATCTAGGGTTTCTTGCGGCTTCTTCCTCCTTTTGTTTTAGAATCCTCCTTTTGATTTTGTAGTCCCCTCTTCTTTTGTTCTATAGTGATCCCCTGCCATTTGATGCCATTGTGCCCACGATCCTCAAACGGTTATGTGCACAAATATTATCATTAGTGTGCATGTTCGTTAAGGGTTTCAAAAGCTATCCCCTGTCCCTCGGGACACGTGACGTGGTGGGAGTGGTTCAAGATCCAAAAGGGCACTGAGCTCCTTGTTCTCGTGCTGACTCTTGCCGAGCTGGATAGAGGTGGAGTTGAGACTTATCTATTTATCTATTAAGGCACTGTTGGGCTTCCTTCTTTGGGGTGTGACCCATCCTAACTACTGGGTGGGCAGGCTATGGAAGAACCGTTTGGGTTGCCATGCACACAGAGACCCATTAAACGCTTCGGACTTTGAATGGGCGGCCCATTCAAATATTCCCCTTGCCAGGGTGTGCATGTTCGTTAAGGGTTTCAGAAGCTATCTCCTGTCCCTCGGGACATGTGGCATGGTGGGAGTGGTTCAGGATCCAAAAGGGCACCGAGCTCCTTATTCCCGTGCTGAGAGTTATCTATTAAGGCACTGTTGGCCCTCCTTCTTTGGGGTGTGACCCATACTAACTGCTGGTTGGGCATGCTATGAAAGAACCGTTTGGATTGCCATGCACACAAAGACCCATTAAACGCTTTGGACTTTGAATGGGCGGCCCATACCAAAATCTCACCATTACCACTATTAATCAAATATCAATCTACAATTGGTAGGTGAAATGTTCCCATTGAGCTTGTCTCACACTTTCTGGTACATGAATGACAATAACCCTTTGCAAGCCCTTTTCGTTCTCTCACATCAACAAGAGCAGAAAGAGAAACAACAATTTTCATTGACACCATCACCCCTATCATCATTACTTGCCGTAAACACTGACCCAAAATATTGGATATGCATAAATTATAAAGTTTCATAATCTACTAACCCACTATGAAAAACCAAAATTATAGCTCAAAATAGTTAAAACAATAAATAAATATCTGTTTTGTACATTGTGTTTGATTAATGGGTATTTGTTTTTTTTATCAAAACTATATTTTAAATTCTAAATGTCAATAGATGTGAATTTTTTTATTACTTATATTAATCTTGAAAAAACACAAAAATATAATAATATATTCTTATGAATTTTTGGCAGCCCGTCAATAGAGAGTGTTCAGCAATCTACTTTAATTAACTAATTAACTCAAACATGCTTGTCTTTAAGAGGAGCAAACAAAAGATAGTGATTTTCATCTATTCTAGGAGTAACACAATCTTCTAGACCTCTTTGAGTCTCGACACTCCTCAATAGATGTCATGTCCAACTATATCACTATGTTTACCATTTCATTCATCTATTCATTATCTATTTTCTTCACTAAATTTTGAGCATTGATAAATGTCAAAAACTTTTGCCACATTTAAGTCATTCATCTGTATTATTCCGACTCATCATAGGCCAAAAATGAGCCAAGTCGAGAATTTACTCCTAAAATGGACTAGTTATTTGACTATGACACTATTCTTAAATATAATTCATCTTGCACATATGTGAAAAATAATTAATATTCTAAAGTCAATTGTTCGTTTGTTATTACTAACTATTGTTATAAAGCCTATATATATATATATATGCACACATACACACTAATTATTTCTCGTGCCTAAAGACACGAAGTAATAAAAAATAGTCAACAATAAGTATATTTATATTCACATCAAAAATAAATTATAAAAATAGATAAGAGAGAAAAAAATTTAAGTACCGATTATAGTGGGGGCAAATGGTGGTGAGCGACAGTAGTGGTGGTGGTGGGAGACAATGATGATTGTAATAGGTGACGGCGACCGGTTGCGATGGTCGCAACTGTGGGTGGCAATGGTGATGGTGGCGATAGCGGTGGCGGTGGTAGGGTGATGATGGGACAGTGGCGGTAAGGTGGCGGCAACAGTGGTGGGAGTGAGGGGTGATGGTAGTGGGGATGGTGGTGGTAAGGCAGTGGTGGGGTGGCAGCAATGGCAGCGACGACAACTATGGTGGTTGTTGTGAAAGAGGTGGTGGTGGGGGTGGCAACAGTAGTGGTGGTGATGTGGTGGTGGGGTGGCGGCAATAGTAATGGTGATGGTGGTGGTGGGGCGATGGGATGGTGGTAGTGGTGATGGTGGTGGTGGTGGTGGGGCGGTGGGGGTGATGGTAATAGGGGGTGACAATAGTGGTGGTGGTAGTGGTTGTTGTGGTAGTGGTGGTGATGTGGTGGTGGGGGTAGGTGTGGTGGTGGGACGGTGACGGTGGTGGGGGAGTAGTAGTGTTGGTGGTGGTAGTAGTGGGGTAGTAGGGGTGGTGATGGTAATGGTGGTGGTGGTGGTGGTGGGACAGTTTCAAATACTACTTTTTTTTTTTTAAGTGATTACGAAAAATTATAAGTTCTAGAAATATTTTTAAAAAATTTCTCCAAACACTCTTAATAGCTTATTTTTCTTATTAAATTTGAGGTTTCAATATAAGTTGTTGAATTAATTTTCAAGTAAAATTTAATGACATCTTAACAGCGAAAAGTAAAAATTATTTTGTTTATCTTTTGAAATTTAAATTGTATTGTATTTTGTTATATATATATATATATATATATATATATATATATATATGAAAAATAAAATGACGATTACAAACGTATCATTATCGTATGATAAGAAAATTAAAAGTTTGTGTTTTAAGTGTCCATACTTGCCTAAGTTAGTGGCACCGAGTGAATCAAACTGTACATGTATCTTTTGATTTGTTTATAGAGTCACTTGACTATTAGAGTTTATACATTTCATTGTACAAAACATACCCATCCTCCGTATTTTTGAACACATGGTGGCCATCGATTGCTATTTTGGATGTATATGGACTTCCGCAGAAAAGTTCCAATGCCCAAGTCATTTTCTTGAGTCAGTCTCGTCTGGCGTTTTGCTATCTTGCCCTAGATTTGTCGTTTAGTTTTTTTTTTTTTTTCATTTTCTTAAGTCAGGCTGTGGACCATGCTTTTTGATGACTTATAAACGTGATCAGTCTTCTCGTCTGGCGTTTCGCTTTCCTGCCCCCCAAATTTGTCTTTTAGTTTTTTTTGGTGACATTAATCTTAAAAATAATAAATTAAAGTAAAATAATAAAATTTTAGAAAAATTATATCCACACCACCCCCTACCAATTCTGAAATTTCACTGAAGCTTCTTCTGATTTATACTTTCAAATCAAATGCACCCTTTAACGGTAATTTTTAATTCTACTAGTACAAAAGTAACTGTTCGACTATAAATTTTTTGAAAATGTCCAAACTACCATTCTTTATATAAGTATACTAAAATGCACGTAATCATTTTTCCACTATAAATATCATACTCTTTGTTGTTACTGAAGGTAAAAAATAATCTAGTGTTGCTGGAAGACATAGGAGACTGAAGTCATCCATTCTTCTTCAATTTATTCTCCACTGTGATCGATAACTACCTAAATTGGTAAAAAAAAAAATTATTTTTTTCTTGCAGATTTGTAAATGTTTTTTAT
Source organism: Ilex paraguariensis (assembly GCA_963454935.2). Taxonomy (NCBI): domain Eukaryota; kingdom Viridiplantae; phylum Streptophyta; class Magnoliopsida; order Aquifoliales; family Aquifoliaceae; genus Ilex; species Ilex paraguariensis. The sequence goes on from CAUOFW020002281.1 coordinate 159,491, forward strand.
GCAAATTTTTTTAAAATTTTTTCATGTAGTTTTTTTTTAAAATTTTGTTTCATGTAGATATTTTTAAATTTTTTATGCAATTTTTTTTAAATTTCTTTTTCATACAGAAAATTTTATTTTTTTTCACCCAAATTTTTTTAAAAAAAATTTTTTGTAGTTTTTTTTTTCCGTGCAGATATTTTCATATAGATTTTAAAATTTTTTACATGTAAATTTTTTTTAATTTTGTTCATGCATTTTTTTTTAATTTTTTTCTTCCATTTTGTTATGTCAACATGTTGTGATATATTATTACAAAATAGATGTCTACTTTAACTGTTAGTGGAGGTAGAAACATAGGGGAGGAGGAGTTTGACATAAGCTTGATTTTTATCATCATATTATCCCAATAAATTTTTATCATTTTAAAGCATTGCATGATAACTTTGACCCATTTATTTTGACAGTTGTGTATGCTTGTTGCGATTATTTGTTGAGGAGGCCTTTATGGCAACACATACAAGTGATTTCTTCTTCCTTTTCTTTGCCTTGGTTACTAATGGGAGATTTTAACACGGTATTGAATTCTGCGGAGAGATTGGGGGGTGCTTATCCTTCTGTTGTTGCGATGGAGGAGTTTGGTGAATGTATACAATCGGCTGGGCTGGTGGATTGTGGTTTTGAGGGTAGTAGCTACACTTGGTGTAACAATCATCATGGGGGAACAAAAATGTGGCAGCGTTTGGATAGGGTTTTTTTAAATCCTGTTTGGTCTGCCAGGTTTGATAACTCTCATGTGGTACATTTAGCAAGAGGAAGCTTAGATCATTGTCCTTTATTGGTAAAGATCATGGAAAAAGAAGGGCATCATAGAATTTATTATTTTAAATTTTTGGATATGTGGACTGAGGAAGCCTCCTTTTTGCCTCTAGTTGTGGATGCGTGGCGTGGATGTTTCTCTAGCAATCCTATTGAGGATTTTTTTTCTAAAGCTAAAATTTCTTAAAGTTTGTTTGAGGAGTTGGAATAAAGAAGTTTTTGGGAATATTTTTGAAAAAATTAAGTTGCAGGAGTTGGAAGTGTGTAATGCTGAAAGAACACTGGAATCTGACTATTCAGAGGACAGTCTTTTGAAACTGGAAAATGCAAGAAAGAGTTTGGATGATACTTTGCGGTTGGAAGAAATATTTTGGAGGCAAAAAGCAAATGTAAAATGGGCCTTAGAAGGAGAAAGAAATATGAAGTTTTATCATGCTATAGCGAAAGGGAAGGCTGTCAGAAACAGAATAAAAAGAATTAAATGTGAGGATGGGAGTTGGGCTTGCTCTGAGGATGAAATTGCTGATCAAGCAGTGTCTTACTTTACGTCTTTATACAAAGCTGAGGTTCATGTCNTTTACTGCTAGACTCTGGTTACTAATTGGAACTCGTATTTCAGGCTGCTTGTGGACAGGTTGATAAAGCCAAGGTGCAGATGAATAATAAGGTAAATTGCTTTGATGAATAATAAATCTGCAACATTTTGCCTTCCAAAACAAACACATTTGTTTCTAGCTAACTATATCCATTACTTAGACCTATTAATAATTCAGGGAGAGCAGGAATCTAAATCTAAAGCAGCTAAGTAACCTCGATGGAAGTGTTTCCTTCTCCAACCATGTTCATATGAAGTGTTCTGGAAGATCCAACAAACCCATGCAAAAGCACACATTTAGCAATGGTTTTTCATGACTTCGCATTTTCCTCCTATGTTCATTGTATGGCGCGTCCAGTTTTCTTGTACACTATTTTTTTTTTCCAATTCAAAAGTTAGGCTGGGATGATTGGATTCTATTTGATACTGCTCGGAAATGTTTAGTCCAAGTGTAGAACAATGGTTATATAGTCCAGAGAGGGAGGTAGAATGAATGTACTGATCAACAGGGGAGTGGGCTATGTAAATGAGACAAAAACAATACGTAAGTGGTTCACCTTAGCCGAAAGGCCAAAGATACATCCACCGCAATAGAGTCCCTTACTCCTTGGGAGTTTGTATATTTCTTGAGTAGGTTAGTTGGTTAGAGCCTTTGCATGTAGTGCCTAGTGAGTACAGATTTTTCGGTGAATCATCCTCTTTATTATGTGGTAGTGTTCTATTTATACAAGTATTTCATCTAGGGTTTCTTGCGGCTTCTTCCTCCTTTTGTTTTAGAATCCTCCTTTTGATTTTGTAGTCCCCTCTTCTTTTGTTCTATAGTGATCCCCTGCCATTTGATGCCATTGTGCCCACGATCCTCAAACGGTTATGTGCACAAATATTATCATTAGTGTGCATGTTCGTTAAGGGTTTCAAAAGCTATCCCCTGTCCCTCGGGACACGTGACGTGGTGGGAGTGGTTCAAGATCCAAAAGGGCACTGAGCTCCTTGTTCTCGTGCTGACTCTTGCCGAGCTGGATAGAGGTGGAGTTGAGACTTATCTATTTATCTATTAAGGCACTGTTGGGCTTCCTTCTTTGGGGTGTGACCCATCCTAACTACTGGGTGGGCAGGCTATGGAAGAACCGTTTGGGTTGCCATGCACACAGAGACCCATTAAACGCTTCGGACTTTGAATGGGCGGCCCATTCAAATATTCCCCTTGCCAGGGTGTGCATGTTCGTTAAGGGTTTCAGAAGCTATCTCCTGTCCCTCGGGACATGTGGCATGGTGGGAGTGGTTCAGGATCCAAAAGGGCACCGAGCTCCTTATTCCCGTGCTGAGAGTTATCTATTAAGGCACTGTTGGCCCTCCTTCTTTGGGGTGTGACCCATACTAACTGCTGGTTGGGCATGCTATGAAAGAACCGTTTGGATTGCCATGCACACAAAGACCCATTAAACGCTTTGGACTTTGAATGGGCGGCCCATACCAAAATCTCACCATTACCACTATTAATCAAATATCAATCTACAATTGGTAGGTGAAATGTTCCCATTGAGCTTGTCTCACACTTTCTGGTACATGAATGACAATAACCCTTTGCAAGCCCTTTTCGTTCTCTCACATCAACAAGAGCAGAAAGAGAAACAACAATTTTCATTGACACCATCACCCCTATCATCATTACTTGCCGTAAACACTGACCCAAAATATTGGATATGCATAAATTATAAAGTTTCATAATCTACTAACCCACTATGAAAAACCAAAATTATAGCTCAAAATAGTTAAAACAATAAATAAATATCTGTTTTGTACATTGTGTTTGATTAATGGGTATTTGTTTTTTTTATCAAAACTATATTTTAAATTCTAAATGTCAATAGATGTGAATTTTTTTATTACTTATATTAATCTTGAAAAAACACAAAAATATAATAATATATTCTTATGAATTTTTGGCAGCCCGTCAATAGAGAGTGTTCAGCAATCTACTTTAATTAACTAATTAACTCAAACATGCTTGTCTTTAAGAGGAGCAAACAAAAGATAGTGATTTTCATCTATTCTAGGAGTAACACAATCTTCTAGACCTCTTTGAGTCTCGACACTCCTCAATAGATGTCATGTCCAACTATATCACTATGTTTACCATTTCATTCATCTATTCATTATCTATTTTCTTCACTAAATTTTGAGCATTGATAAATGTCAAAAACTTTTGCCACATTTAAGTCATTCATCTGTATTATTCCGACTCATCATAGGCCAAAAATGAGCCAAGTCGAGAATTTACTCCTAAAATGGACTAGTTATTTGACTATGACACTATTCTTAAATATAATTCATCTTGCACATATGTGAAAAATAATTAATATTCTAAAGTCAATTGTTCGTTTGTTATTACTAACTATTGTTATAAAGCCTATATATATATATATATGCACACATACACACTAATTATTTCTCGTGCCTAAAGACACGAAGTAATAAAAAATAGTCAACAATAAGTATATTTATATTCACATCAAAAATAAATTATAAAAATAGATAAGAGAGAAAAAAATTTAAGTACCGATTATAGTGGGGGCAAATGGTGGTGAGCGACAGTAGTGGTGGTGGTGGGAGACAATGATGATTGTAATAGGTGACGGCGACCGGTTGCGATGGTCGCAACTGTGGGTGGCAATGGTGATGGTGGCGATAGCGGTGGCGGTGGTAGGGTGATGATGGGACAGTGGCGGTAAGGTGGCGGCAACAGTGGTGGGAGTGAGGGGTGATGGTAGTGGGGATGGTGGTGGTAAGGCAGTGGTGGGGTGGCAGCAATGGCAGCGACGACAACTATGGTGGTTGTTGTGAAAGAGGTGGTGGTGGGGGTGGCAACAGTAGTGGTGGTGATGTGGTGGTGGGGTGGCGGCAATAGTAATGGTGATGGTGGTGGTGGGGCGATGGGATGGTGGTAGTGGTGATGGTGGTGGTGGTGGTGGGGCGGTGGGGGTGATGGTAATAGGGGGTGACAATAGTGGTGGTGGTAGTGGTTGTTGTGGTAGTGGTGGTGATGTGGTGGTGGGGGTAGGTGTGGTGGTGGGACGGTGACGGTGGTGGGGGAGTAGTAGTGTTGGTGGTGGTAGTAGTGGGGTAGTAGGGGTGGTGATGGTAATGGTGGTGGTGGTGGTGGTGGGACAGTTTCAAATACTACTTTTTTTTTTTTAAGTGATTACGAAAAATTATAAGTTCTAGAAATATTTTTAAAAAATTTCTCCAAACACTCTTAATAGCTTATTTTTCTTATTAAATTTGAGGTTTCAATATAAGTTGTTGAATTAATTTTCAAGTAAAATTTAATGACATCTTAACAGCGAAAAGTAAAAATTATTTTGTTTATCTTTTGAAATTTAAATTGTATTGTATTTTGTTATATATATATATATATATATATATATATATATATATATGAAAAATAAAATGACGATTACAAACGTATCATTATCGTATGATAAGAAAATTAAAAGTTTGTGTTTTAAGTGTCCATACTTGCCTAAGTTAGTGGCACCGAGTGAATCAAACTGTACATGTATCTTTTGATTTGTTTATAGAGTCACTTGACTATTAGAGTTTATACATTTCATTGTACAAAACATACCCATCCTCCGTATTTTTGAACACATGGTGGCCATCGATTGCTATTTTGGATGTATATGGACTTCCGCAGAAAAGTTCCAATGCCCAAGTCATTTTCTTGAGTCAGTCTCGTCTGGCGTTTTGCTATCTTGCCCTAGATTTGTCGTTTAGTTTTTTTTTTTTTTTCATTTTCTTAAGTCAGGCTGTGGACCATGCTTTTTGATGACTTATAAACGTGATCAGTCTTCTCGTCTGGCGTTTCGCTTTCCTGCCCCCCAAATTTGTCTTTTAGTTTTTTTTGGTGACATTAATCTTAAAAATAATAAATTAAAGTAAAATAATAAAATTTTAGAAAAATTATATCCACACCACCCCCTACCAATTCTGAAATTTCACTGAAGCTTCTTCTGATTTATACTTTCAAATCAAATGCACCCTTTAACGGTAATTTTTAATTCTACTAGTACAAAAGTAACTGTTCGACTATAAATTTTTTGAAAATGTCCAAACTACCATTCTTTATATAAGTATACTAAAATGCACGTAATCATTTTTCCACTATAAATATCATACTCTTTGTTGTTACTGAAGGTAAAAAATAATCTAGTGTTGCTGGAAGACATAGGAGACTGAAGTCATCCATTCTTCTTCAATTTATTCTCCACTGTGATCGATAACTACCTAAATTGGTAAAAAAAAAAATTATTTTTTTCTTGCAGATTTGTAAATGTTTTTTATGCAAATTTTTTTAAAATTTTTTCATGTAGTTTTTTTTTAAAATTTTGTTTCATGTAGATATTTTTAAATTTTTTATGCAATTTTTTTTAAATTTCTTTTTCATACAGAAAATTTTATTTTTTTTCACCCAAATTTTTTTAAAAAAAATTTTTTGTAGTTTTTTTTTTCCGTGCAGATATTTTCATATAGATTTTAAAATTTTTTACATGTAAATTTTTTTTAATTTTGTTCATGCATTTTTTTTTAATTTTTTTCTTCCATTTTGTTATGTCAACATGTTGTGATATATTATTACAAAATAGATGTCTACTTTAACTGTTAGTGGAGGTAGAAACATAGGGGAGGAGGAGTTTGACATAAGCTTGATTTTTATCATCATATTATCCCAATAAATTTTTATCATTTTAAAGCATTGCATGATAACTTTGACCCATTTATTTTGACAGTTGTGTATGCTTGTTGCGATTATTTGTTGAGGAGGCCTTTATGGCAACACATACAAGTGATTTCTTCTTCCTTTTCTTTGCCTTGGTTACTAATGGGAGATTTTAACACGGTATTGAATTCTGCGGAGAGATTGGGGGGTGCTTATCCTTCTGTTGTTGCGATGGAGGAGTTTGGTGAATGTATACAATCGGCTGGGCTGGTGGATTGTGGTTTTGAGGGTAGTAGCTACACTTGGTGTAACAATCATCATGGGGGAACAAAAATGTGGCAGCGTTTGGATAGGGTTTTTTTAAATCCTGTTTGGTCTGCCAGGTTTGATAACTCTCATGTGGTACATTTAGCAAGAGGAAGCTTAGATCATTGTCCTTTATTGGTAAAGATCATGGAAAAAGAAGGGCATCATAGAATTTCTTATTTTAAATTTTTGGATATGTGGACTGAGGAAGCCTCCTTTTTGCCTCTAGTTGTGGATGCGTGGCGTGGATGTTTTTCTAGCAATCCTATTGAGGATTTTTTTCTAAAGCTAAAATTTCTTAAAGTTCGTTTGAGGAGTTGGAATAAAGAAGTTTTTGGGAATATTTTTGAAAAAATTAAGTTGCAGGAGTTGGAAGTGTGTAATGCTGAAAGAACACTGGAATCTGACTATTCAGAGGACAGTCTTTTGAAACTGGAAAATGCAAGAAAGAGTTTGGATGATACTTTGCGGTTGGAAGAAATATTTTGGAGGCAAAAAGCAAATGTAAAATGGGCCTTAGAAGGAGAAAGAAATATGAAGTTTTATCATGCTATAGCGAAAGGGAAGGCTGTCAGAAACAGAATAAAAAGAATTAAATGTGAGGATGGGAGTTGGGCTTGCTCTGAGGATGAAATTGCTGATCAAGCAGTGTCTTACTTTACGTCTTTATACAAAGCTGAGGTTCATGTCCTGGATGATGTTCTGTTTGAGGTAATTCCGAATCTTGTAAGTGATGCAGATAATGAGTCGCTTACTAGTCTTGCTTCTATGGAAGAATTGAAGGGTGTGGTGTTTTCAATGGCAGTGGAAAGTGCACCAGGTGCTGATGGTTTCTCTGGGAAGTTTTTTCAGGCTGCTTGGGAAGTGATTAAGGTAGATTTGTTAACAGCTGCAATTTTTTTTCTAAAAGGTGGAGTAGTGCCAAGGTCGGTGAATGCCACTTTGTTGGCATTGATTCCAAAGAAATTAAATCCAACAAGCTTTGCAGAGTTCAAANGTTTTTTCAGGCTGCTTGGGAAGTGATTAAGGTAGATTTGTTAACAGCTGCAAATTTTTTTCTAAAAGGTGGAGTAGTGCCAAGGTCGGTGAATGCCACTTTGTTGGCATTGATTCCATAGAAATTAAATCCAACAAGCTTTGCAGAGTTCAGACCTATTAGTTTATGCAATTTTTTGTATAAAATATTTACAAAATTGCTTACTAATAGACTAGTTGTTCTTTTGCCTTCTTTGGTATCGGATGCTCAGCATGGTTTTGTGAAAGGGCGAAGTATAGGGGAATGTATTTCACTGGCGCAGTACATGGTTTCTGAATTGGATAGAAAAGTAGAGGCAGGGAATGTAATTGTTAAATTGGACATGATGAAGGCCTACGATCGTATTGAGTGGGATTTTCTGAAACAAACCTTAAGGCATTTTGGTTTTTCTGATATGTTTGTGTCCATTATTGGAAATTGTTTGAATAATCAATTCATCTCAGTGTGTCTAAATGGTTAGAGAAAAGGTTTTTTTTCCCACATCACGGGGATTGAGGCAAGGGGATCCATTATCCCCGTTGCTTTTTATTCTGGCAAAGGAGGTATTAAGTAGGGGTTGTCGAAGTTGTTTATTGAAAGGAAGATTAAGTCTTTTCACACAGGAAGAGGAGCTTTAATGGTTTCGCATTTGCTATTTGCTGATGATACGCTGCTATTCTTGAAGGAAATAAAACTTCGATGGAGATTTTGTTTTCTTTCTTGAGCAAGTATGAAGGTTGTTCGGGGCAGAGAATTAGCAGGCCAAAAAGTTCTATGTTTTGTTCTGCAAAGATTTCCCAGGCAAGAAAAGTGATTTTATCAAGAGTTGCTCAGATTCCTATAAAAGAATGCCCTTTTACGTACTTGGGTTGTCCTATGATTAAGGGAAGGAGCAGAATTAGAGATTATGAAGATCTTGTTCTTAAATTTAAAGCGAAGCTGGAAGGATGGTATGCGAAATTGCTGTCTAATATGGGAAGAGTGGTTTTGGTACAAAATGTTTTAAATGCGGTACCAGTGCATCTGCTGTCTTGTTTAAATTTGCCTAAAGGTATCTTAACTAGAATAAATTCCTTGATGGCATCTTTTGTTTGGTCGAGTAAAGAGGGAGATNCACCATTACCACTATTAATCAAATATCAATCTACAATTGGTAGGTGAAATGTTCCCATTGAGCTTGTCTCACACTTTCTGGTACATGAATGACAATAACCCTTTGCAAGCCCTTTTCGTTCTCTCACATCAACAAGAGCAGAAAGAGAAACAACAATTTTCATTGACACCATCACCCCTATCATCATTACTTGCCGTAAACACTGACCCAAAATATTGGATATGCATAAANAGTAAAGAGGGAGATAGAAAGAGACATTTGGTTTCTTGGAATGATATAACAAGACCAAAGCAGGAGGGTGGCTTGGGAATTCGAAGATTTGAAGATGTTCAAGCTGCATTTCGAATGAAGCAGGTCTGGAGTATTTTGCAAGGAAAATCCTGGTGGGCTAAGGTTTTCTGTGCAAGATTTTTGAAGAATCAGCATGTGTTGAGGCATTTGGGGCAAGAAAAAGCGAAAATTTTTAGAATGTTGAAACCATGGTTTTCATCTGTGGTTTCTCATTCTTGTTTTATTGTTGGAAATGGAGAACTAGTGGATTTTTGGTGTTCTAATTGGCTTAATGCTGGGCCGTTGCTAGACAGATTGGGCACTATGCCTCAGCATTTTTCGCGAGTTGCAGAGGTCTATTCAGAAGGAGTTTGGCAGTGGCAGAAGTTGGGAGGTCTGGTGGATGATAGTATGAAAGAGGAGATACTAAATTCGAGAATTGTTCTGTCTGATAGGACTAATTTTCTGGTATGGAAATTGAATGATTCTGGGAAATTTTCGGTTAAATCAGCTTGGCAGGTGGTAAGGCATGTTGTGAATGAAGATGTAGTGGCTATATCAATATGGGATCAGGCTGCTCCTCCTAGTGCTAAGTTGTTTTGCTGGAAAATTAGAAAAGGTGCAGTGGCTTTGGATGTTCGTTTTCAGAGGATGGGGGTGAAATTAGCGAGTAGATGTTCGCTATGTTATAAAGCAATGGAATCCTCATATGTTTATACGCTGTGACTTTGCTGTGAAGGTATGGAATTATCTGGCTGGTTTTTTTGGATTCACTTTGATTGAGAATGAAGGTCCTATGGGAAGATTAATGAGATTAATAAGAATCTTTAAAAAACAGTCACTTAGCCATATCCTAATCAGGAGTGTGGCTTTGGTTGTTTTTTGGTTATTATGGAGGGAGAGATGTAAAAGGGTTTATGGGGAAGGCAGTCAGTCTGCCCTTTCTATTTTTCAGATAACTTGCACTGTTATCAAGCTACAAGCTTTCGGTATTCGGCCGAAAGTCCCTGACAGCATACATGGGGGAAAAATTTTGCAGGAATTGGGGGTTATCAGTGGTGGAAAAATTCAAATAAAAACAATGTGGGTTAATTGGTCCCGNTGGGGTAAAAATTTTGCAGGATTTGGGGGTTATCAATGGTGGAAAAATTCAAATAAAAACAATATGGGTCAATTGGTCCTGTCCAATGGAAGGGTGTTTGAAGTTAAATGTGGATGGGGCCTCGAAAGGGAATCCGGGACGTGCTGGAGGTGGTGCTGTGATTCGAAATCAGTGGGGTGATTTGGTAGTTGCAGGGTCTTTCTTTTATGGAAATTGTTCTAATATGGAGGCAGAATTAAGGGCATTGAAAGATGGTATATGTCTTGTTGAGAAATATGATTTTCAGGGTTACAGAATTCAAGTGGGAGCTGATTCTGAAATGATGGTTAACATGATATTGAAGGGGCATTTACGTGCTTGGAAATATTGGGCACTGCTGCAGCAAATAAAGGAAATTTTGGGGAGATTAAATTTTCAATTGATACATGTCTATAGAGAAGGAAATTCGGCAGCCGACTTCTTTGCAAACTGGACAGTGCAATGTGGATCTTCCTTGGAGTTTTCTGCTGCTTTGGACATTCCTCGTGCTGCTAGAAGGCTGTTGCTGCTTGACAAGCAAATGCATAAAACTTTAAGAAAAATGTATTTTATTAAATCTCATTGTATAGCTTGGTATATTCAATTTGTAAAAAAACAGGAAAAAAAAAATGATAACTTTGTTATAACATTAGCAATCATTTAGTTACATAATCGAGTTTTTACAATTTCAATAGTTAAACATAATTTTTCTATAATAAAAATTACAATCGATAAAATTTATGTCAAAATCTCTTCTATTTCTAACTCCTGTACTATCGGCTGTCCTTTGCAGCGTTATCTAACCACTCTTCACACATCACCCTTGATATATAAATTTTAAATGTTATTTGATAAAATTTAATAATAATTGGACAAAATATGGTTTTAATTTAAATATTAGTTTGGTGTTAATTTAATATTTATATTCAGTGTTGATTTGATAAAATTTAATATTAATTAAATAAATTTTAATGTTACTTTAATGAAATTGAATGTTTATTTGGTGTTAAATTAAATAACTGACATTAATTTGATAATATTAAATATTAAATTAATAGAATTTGATATTCTATTTAATATATTAAAATTAATTTAATATATTAAATTTTAATTTAATAAAATTAAATTTCAATTTGGTATTAATTTGATTATTTTGTTTTTCTTTTAAAATTTGAATTATATTTTATTTTATTATATATATTGATATAGATATAAATATGTAAAATAAAATGACGATTACAAACGTTTCATTATTGTATGATAAGAAAATTAAAAGTTTGCGTTTTAAGTGTCCACACTAGCATAAGTTAGTGGCTCCGCGTGAATCAAACTGTACATTTATCATTTGATTAGTTTCCAAAGTCGCTTGACTATTAGAGTTTATACATTTCATTGTACAAAACATCTCCATCCTCTCCTATTTCTGAACACATGGTGGTGGACATCGATTACCATTTTGGGGACCCCACTACGTACATCATTGAGAATTTTGGTATCATACCAAAATTCAATGTCCACCGTTAATCTATGGTAAACCAAAAGTGAACGTTCATTAATGTATCTTTAAAAAAAAAATTGACAAAGAGTGAACTAGCATCTTGTTTGGTACCGATTTGGTAGACATGACAAGACATTGAAATGACATGTCATATGGTATTAGTAAAAGGAGAAGGCTACGGTTCATCCGAGAACATTTTCGGTACCTAACCGAAAATTTCAAATTACAACATTAATGGTATGTTTACTAAATTGATAGTATATTTACACCGATTGATAGACAAGACAAGACATTGAAATGACAAGACAAGAAAAGACAATTAAGTCAATTGAGGGCAAAATTACAACATTAGCGGAAAGTTTAGGACTATAATGAACAAAATTACAACATTAGTAAAAATTTTACAACAATAGTGAATAAAATTACAAAATTTGTGGGACTATTTACCAAATTTATGGGAATATTTAACAAATTTAGTATTATATTTACTAAATTTGTGAGAATACTTACAACTTCAATGGTATGTTTATCACATTTGTGAAAATCTCTATAACTTCAATGGATTCAAATATTTACAACTTCATTGGGAGATTTGATCAATCGTGGAGAGATTTGATCGANATGGTATGTTTACCAAATTTGTAAAAATCTTTACAACTTCAATGGATTCAAATACTTCCAACTTCATGGAGAGATTTGATCGATCACAAACTTACTATTTTTCAAAAAAATTTGGGAGAGACTACTTCAACCTTGCGATAGATCACAAGATCTTAGGATAGATCGCAAATATTTTGGAGATTAAAAAAAAATAATTTTGATATATTCCAAATAATAATTTTGATATATTCTAAAAAATAATAATAATTCTCACTTTTATTTACCACTTTTATGGGAATATTTATAATTTGAACGAATTTTTTATGAGAATAATTACAACCTCAGTGGTATGTGTTACCAAATTTATTTGTTTAATTGATGTATCAAAAATATGTTTAATAAATATTCAATTATAATATTTTTTTAAAATTTATCCAATTTATTTTTTAAAATAAATTTAAATTTGAATTTTTATTAAACATATTTTAAAATTGAATTTTGAAAAATCGATCAAATTGTTGTTTGATCTATCAAATTCTTGTGATAGATCATAAACATTCATAAAATTTTTCCCACTATTGTTGTAAATTTTTTTCATTATTGTTGTAAATTTTTCACTAATATTGTAATTTGTATAACTATTGTGGTAATTTTTCCACTACTCTTATAAATTTTTCATCAATGTTGTAACAGAAAAATCATAAAGAGAGAGACAGAAAGTCCATGATCGATCAAACATATATTTGATCGATCATGGATTAGTAATGAATCTATTGAAATTGTAAAGATTTTCACAAATTTGGTAAACATACCACTGAAGTTGTAAATATTCCCACAAATTTAGTAAATATATCAATGAAGTTGTAAATATTCTCACAAATTTAATAAATATTCTCACCAAATTTGTGGTGTAGAGAGAGAGACAGAAAGTTCATGATCGATCAAACATATATTTGATAGATCATAGACTAGTAATGAATCCATTAAAGTTGTAAAGATTATCACAAATTTGGTAAACATACCATTGAAGTTGTAAATATTCTCACAAATTTAGTAAATGTACCAATGAAGTTGTAAATATTCCTATAAATTAAGTAAATATTCTCAGCAGTTTTGTGGTGTAGAGAGAGAGACAGAAAGTCAATGATTGATCAAACATATGTTTGATCGATCATGGACTAATAATGAATCCATTAAAGTTGTAAAGATTATCACAAATTTGGTAAACATACCATTAAAGTTGTAAATGGATTCATTACTAGTCCACGATCGATCAAATATATGTGTGATCGATCATGAACTTTATGTCTCTCTCGTGTGCCGCCATTAAGTCAATTGAGGACAAAATTACAACATTAGTGAAACGGTTACGACTAGAATGAACAAAATTACAATATTAGTGAACATTTTACAACAGTAGTTAATAAAATTACAAAATTTGTGAGAACATTTACCAAATTTGTGAGAATATTTATAACTTCAGTGATATATTTATTAAATTTGTAGGAATATTTACAACTTCAGTGGTATGTTTATCAAATTTGTGATAATCTTTACAACTTCAATGGATTCATTATTAGTCCATGATCGATCAAATATATGTTTGATTGATCATCGACTTTCTGTCTCTCTCTCTTTATGATTGTTCTATTGCAACATTAATGAAAAATTTATAAGAGTAGTGGGAAAATTACCACAATAGTGGTGCAAATTACAATATTAGTTAAACATTTACAATAATAGTGGGAAAAATTTTATGAATGTTTATGATCTATCACAAGAATTTGATAGATCAAACAACAATTTGATTGATTCTTCAAAATTCAATTTTAAATTATGTTTAAGAAAAATTCAATTTTAAATTTATTTTTAAAAAAAATTGGATAAATTTTAAAAAAATATTAAAATTGAATTTTTATTAAACATATTTTTGATACATCAATTAAACAAAAAAATTTGGTAACACGTACCACTGAGGTTGTAATTATTCCCATAAAGAATTCATTCAAATTTTAGAATATATCAAAATTATTTTTTTTTTTATCTCCAAAATATTTGCGATCTATCCTAAGATCTTGTGATCTATCGCAAGGTTGAAGTAATCTCCCCCAATTTTTTTTGAAAAACAGCAAGTTTGTGATCGATGAACTGTCCCCGTGATCGATCAACTCTCCCCATGAAGTTGTAAATATTTGAATCAATTGAAGTTGTAAAGATTTCCACAAATTTGATAAACATACCATTGAAGTTGTAAATATTTCTACAAATTTGGTAAATATACCACTGAAGTTGTAAATATTCTCTTACTAGTAATTTTGTTACTATATTGAAGGAATATTTATAACTTGAATGGATTGTTTAACAAATTTGTGGAAGAATTTACAACTTAGATGGATTGTTTACCAAAGTTATGGAAATATTTACAAATTCAGTGGTATTTTTGCCAAATTTGTGGAGTGGTATGTTTACAAAATTTGTGGACATATTTACAACTTCAATGGATGTTATAGTAGTAGTTCATGATCGATCAATAAATATGCATGATCGATCAGAAAACGCATACTTAATTTATGAATATTTTACAACTAGTCCAAGATGATATACAATTTCAATGGATCATTTACCATCTTTACGGGAATATTTACAAATTTAATGGTGTGGAAGTATTTACAACTTTGATGGATTGTTTACCAAATTTATGAAAATATTTACAACTTGAGTGGTATCTTTACCATATTTTGTGAGAATAATTACAACTTCAGTGGTATATTTACAACATTTGTGAGAATATTTACAACTTCACTGGATGTTTTACTAGTTCATGATGGATCATTAAATATGTATGATCGATCAGGTGCTTAATTTATGATTTGTTTGAAACAATGGGAAAAGATAAAAAGCTCTTTATTGTTGATATGTGCTTGTGGATTTGGACTGTGATGGGTATCTTTGCTGAAACTTTAGAGTTTGATGTTGTGTATTTTATGCTTTGCATTGTTAGTTTTGCCTTTTACTGGGTATGGATGGGCGTCTGTGCCTTTTCCTTTGTTTCTTGTCAATATTTTGCATTATGAATAAATAAAATTCCCTTTTGATTAAAAAAAAAAGTAATAATAATAAGATCCCTGCTTTTGATTCAATTGTGCACGGCCAATAGATTAATACTTCTTTAAACATTTTTTAGGTGAGTATGACTACGTGTGCTTTGTACTGCTTTTCTTGATAATATATTGATCAAAGAAGTAATTACAAGAAGCAAAGAACAAATAGTTCTACAAATTTCAAAAATAGCTGTAATCCTTCATGATGATTAAAACCATTTTAAGCTACAAAATTGTGTCTGCTAATCTTTAGTCCATCTCCTGAACTCCCAGACAGCTCTTGATGCAAAATCCCCAGTTAAAAAACAAACCAGTACAACACCCATTCAGTCCTAGCTAGTTTGCTATATACCCAAACTTAGCTCCTGCACCTTTGGTAACAGCCCAGCTCACAGCAACAGTTTGCCAAAATAGCAGACAACTACTGAAACAAAGCAAAACAGCAAACCAGTCCAGCAACCAAGCATAAAGACCAGGACCAACCCTCCACATCAGCATCCCATCAGTTATCTTCAAAGTCAATCCACCAGAAAATACAAAATTCATCATAAACTGACCAATGCAATCCAGTTCAGAAAAAAAACCAAGACTCAGCTCTATACACCAACTGTCTAGACATAAAACTTGCCCACACAGTCTGGAAGAATATAAATCATCACAAAAGTTGGCTTTAATCCTTCAAAAGGCTCAAAGCAACTTATCCCCCAACCACAAACAAGACCTCATGCTCAGCACATTATCACCCTAGACACATACTAGACCAATCAGATCAACTGCCCAGTCTTCCATCAACCATTCTAACCTCTCCTCCATCATCCAAATCCTTGTATTTGGTCACAAACCACAAGTCTCCTTTTCCTTGTAGTACCCAGTCCAAACTGGTCTTGATGAAGAATCAATCTGCCAGACTGGTATGAGAAGATAATTCAGTAGATGCTCCCATCTGAACAGCAATAGAGGTCAAAAAATCAGCTACAACATGTTAACGTTTCTAACTACTAGCCAATATATTTAACAACCATCCACCCAACATCTACATCACCCTTGCCAAAATGCCAAATATTACTATAAAACAAAAGATTCACAAAAACAAAATACACAAAATCAATGTGTCATTTGTTTATGTACTCTTTAAAGTCCTTATAATAATGATATAATTTTGACTCCAGATGCTGCAACGTCATTTCATCCTCAAACTTTTCAAATCAGGCCTCCAACTTTTCAACTATTTGCTGAAGTGTTTGTTGACCCTTACTAGTGCCAACATCAGAACCAACTTGGCTAGTCCCAGCTTGACTACCCACAACCTGAGGCACCGCTGCTGCCTGCTTCACATGCTTGCCCCGTTTCACACCCAGAATAGCTCCCACACTTTTATTAAGTGTATCCATACCCATTGGATTCATGGGGTAAATAAAACTGTCATTCTGCTGAAATTCAACCCCATTATGCTTCAAAATCTTGGAAACTAATATTAGAAATGGAAGACATGGCCTACCATTCTCAACAGTAGATGCTTCACGAACATGGTTGAATATGTAAAGGGGTAGATCAATAATAACCTCACGTTCCGCAATAGCATATAATAGTTGGGCCGAATTGTATCCAATCTTAGCAGTATGCCCCCTCAAATGTATATTACAGGCAAGAATTTGATTTATCATCCTATACGTTGGAGTAAGGTCAATGTGAGAAATTTTATTTTTCTCATTCTCCCAAGAGACACTCCCAATACAAATACGTTGAATAACCGTCGCCATTTTAGGAGCCTATTCCTTACTTGAATATGGAAAGACAATGGAATTCTTAGGAATGTCTGGTCTATTAATTTTTAATATATTTGAAATAAGATCAGGCAAAACAGTGATGAATTTCTTCCTAACCAGTGTCTTAAATGTCAGCTCATTCTCATTGTACTCATGAACATTTACATAAAAAAACTTAACTAGTTCAACATATGTTTTATCATCCACATTCACATCACACAAAGGTTCCCATTTTCAAGCCCGAAGTATTTCAGGGGAATCCACCCTCCTTACTAGCTCATCAAGGTAAACACCACGCTCAATTAACAGAGGACGTTTAACAATGAATAAATCATACCTCTTCTTAGTATCTTTATGCACAAAGAGTTTGGCATTCCCAGAACTCCCCCCGCTAACCACCTTCTTCCGTTTCTTCGCCTCTCCGCCTGACATCACCACAGCTCCAAATGTGGTTCTTTCACTCTTCTTCAACAAAGATTCACAACGAACATTCACAATGCAAATTTTCACTCTTCTTCGAATGAAGATTGAAAATGGAAGATTGACAATGGAAGTAGTTTGATCGAGCGAAGTAGTTTGTGTACCCGATCAATCGATGAAAGAGATTTGGGGTGGTGGGCGATTTAGGGTTTATGGAATTGGGAGATTTTGAATGAGTTTTGTAGGATTTGGAATGGATTTTCAATGGATTTTGTAGGATTTTTAATGGGTTTGAAATGGGTATTGTCGGATTTGGAAGGGATTTTGAATGAGAATGGAAGGCACAAGAAACTTAGGGGTAATTTTGTGAGATTTGGGGATTTATTTGGGTAAGCCGATGCTTATTTACTACAAAACCCCCCTTACAACACTTAAATTTATTGCTCTTTGTGGGCATTTAAGTAAATACATCAACTTTTGATCTATCCTATTTATTTTTGATCGATCGCAATCTCACTTGCTCCTTAAACTTCTCCAGCGGTAACTCCTTGATCGATCATTATACATAATTAATCGATCGCCATCCCACTGCCACCATAACCTTCTCCATCACTAATGCCATGATCGATCAATATACATAATTGAACGATTGCAATCCCATTGGCACCATAACCTTCTCCATCAGTAACTCAATGATCGATCAATTATACATAATTGATCGATCGCAATCCCACTACCACCATAACCTTCTCCATCACTAACGGCATGATCGATCATCATATATAATTGATCGATCGCAATCCCACTGGCACCATAAGCTTCTCCATCAGTAACTCCACGATGGATCATTATACATACTTGATCCATCGTAACCCCACTTCCCCTTCAACTTCTCCATCAGTAACTCCATGATCGATCAATATACATAATTGATCGATCGCAATACCACTGGCCCGATAAACTTCTTCATCAGTAACTCCATGATCGATCATTATACATACTTGATCGATCGCAATCCCACTTCCCCTTCAACTTCTCCATCAGTAACTCCATGATTGATCATCATACATAATTGATCGATCGCAATACCACTTCCCCTTCAACTTCTCTATCATTACCTCCATGATCGATCATCATACATAATTGATCGATTGCAATCCCACTGAATTTCAACATTTCTCAATCTTGTTGTAATTATACCATTAATTTTGTACTTTTACCTAGTAATATTGTTAACATGCAATTTTTTAGAAAAAACACCTTATTGAGCCACTATGATCGATCATTCATATTCATGATCGGTCAAATTATATATTTATTTATTTCTTTCAAAAATTCCATTTTCTTACTCAACACCTTTCCACATAATGATCGATCATACATTTATTCGATCGATCATATATTATATTGATCGATCATCCATTACATTGACTATGAGTCATAAATTTTTTCACTTTGTTGTAAATATATATTTACTTTTGTACCTATCCCATTCCTTTTTTACATTTCTTACTGATGTCGTAAATACACCATTGACATTGTACTTGGTTCCATTCACTTTGTAATAATACTATTATCTTTGTTATTGTACCCATTATTGTTGTAAATCTTGCAACTTATATTGTAAATATTCCATAATATTTGTAACTCACTCATTGCTGTGGAGTCATAAATTTTTTCACTTTTGTTGTAAATATACCTTTACTTTAGTACCTATCCCATTAATTTTTTACATTTCTTACTGATGTCGTAAATACACTATTGTCATTGTATTTGGTTCCACTCACTTTGTAAGAATACCATTATCTTTGTTATTGTGGTAACCGGTTGTCATCCGGTTGCCTTGCTTTTGCTTTACACGTGTTAATTTTTGCATTATTCTGCAGTGAAAAAATCAGCTTTTAGCCCCCCTTTGATGTTCGACATGGTACCAAAATTCTCAATAGATGTCCTTATTTTGGATGTATACGGACTTCCATGTAAAAGTTCCCATGCCTAAGCCATTTTCTTGAGTTAGTCTCGTCTGGCGTTTTGCTTTCCTGCCTTAGATTTGTCGTTTAGTTTTTTTTTTTGTTCATTTTCTTGAGTTAGGCTGTGGACCACGCTTTTGATGACTTATAAACGTGATGGGTCTTTTCGTCTGGCGTTTCACTTTCCTGCCCCCAAATTTGTCGTTTTGTTTTTTTTGCTGACATTAATCTTAAAAATAAAAACTTAAAGTAAAATAATAAAATTTTAGAAAAATTTCATCCACACCCCCTCTAATTAAGTTTAAATTCAATGACACCCCCTACCGATTCTAAAACTTTAATGCACCTCCTTTTGGTTTATACTTTCAAATCAAATGCACCCCTTTAACGGTAAGTTTTAACTCTGTCAGTACAAAAAGTAACTACTTGACTATAAATTTTCTAAAAATATCCAAACTACCATTCCTTATGTAAATATACTAAAATGCACGCAATCCTTTTCCCACTATAAATACCATATCCTTTGTTGTTATTGAAAGTAAAAAATAATCTGGTGTTGCTGGAAGACATAGGAGACTGAAGCCAGCCATTCTTCTTCAACTCGTTCTCGACTGTGATCGTTCACTACCTAAATTGGTTAAAAAAAATTATGTTTTTTCTTGCAGATTTGTAAATGTTCTTTATCCAGTTATTTTTTTTAAAAAAATTTTCATCCAGTTTTTTTTAAAAAATTTTGTTTCATGTAGATATTTTTAAATTTTTTATGCAATTTTTTCTTAATTTTTTTTTCATGCAGATAGATTTAATTTTTTTCATGCAATTTTTTGTTAAATTTTTTTTTTTTGTAGTTTTTTTTTTTATTTTTTCCATGGAAATATTTTTAATTTTTTTCATGCAAATTTTTTTAATTTTGTTCATGCACTTTTTTTTAATTTTTTTTCTTCCATTTTGTTATGTCAATATGTTGTGATGTATTATTACAAGATAGATGTCTTCTTTAACTGTTGGCGGAGGTTGAGACATAGGGTAGGAGGAGTTTGACATAAGCGTGATTTTTATCATTATATTATCCCAATGAATTTTATCATTTTAAAGTATTTCATGTTAACTTTATTATAACATTAGCAATCATATTATCTATCATTTGGTTACATAATCGAGTTTTTACAATTTCAATAGATAAAAATAATTTTTCTATAATAAAAATTACAATCGATAAAATTTATGTCAAAATCTCATCCATTTCTAACTCCTGTACTATCGTCTGTCCTCCGCAGCGTTACTTGACCACTCTTTACACATCACCCCTTCATATGTAAATTTTAAATATTATTTCATAAAATTTAATAATAATTGAACAAAATTTGGTTTTAATTTGAATATGAATTTGGTGTTAATTTAATATTTATATTCAGTGTTGATTTGATAAATTTTAATATTAATTAAATAATTTTAAATGATGCTTTAATGAAATTGAATGTTCATTTGGTGTTAAATTAAATAATTGACATTAATTTGATAAGGTTAAATGTTAAATTAATGGAATTTGATATTCTATTTAATATATTAAATTTTAATTTAATAAAATTAAATTTCAACTTGGTATTGATTTGATGAATTTAAATAATAATTTAATGTTAAATTAAAGAAATAATATTAATTTGATGAAAGAAAATATTAAATTAATATAACTAAATGCTAATTTGATAAAATTAAACATCAATTTGTATTGATTTGATGAGATGGAATGTTAATTTAGTTTAAATTAAATAAATGATATTGATTTGATAAAATTAAATATTAAATTGATGAACCAAAAAGTTAATATAATAGAACTAAAAGAGAATGTATTGAAATTTCGAATCGAGCGGGGATATTGTTAAAGATATGTATATTTATAGGGGGTATCGTTGAAGTTATATCTATTTACAAAATGGTGTGGATAAAATTTACCTTATAAAATTTTCAGGGGGTATTTCTGTAAATTAACAATTGTTGTTAACGCCGTGACTCGACAAACACTAATAAGTGGTGACAATGAAGTTTTAGATCGGGAGGTAGTATAATTGAATTTAGATCTAATTACAGGAAGTGTTGATGAAATTTTTTCTGAAATTGTTTCTAATTACAGGAGGTGTGGATGAAATTTTACACGTGCAATATTTTTATTGAACAAAAAAAGAGAAAATACATATTTACCAGTAATGATTCTCTTAGTCCAACTTATTCATTTAGTATTCAATATTTACATGTCGTATTAATTGTCATATCATTTAATCTCTAGTTTTCTAATCAGTCTAACATTATTATTTTGGGAAAATTTCATCTTCACCTCCTGTAATTAGGTCAAAATTCAATGACACCCCTTCCGGATTCTGAGACTTCACTGTCATCCTCTGTCAGTGTTTGTCGAATTACAACGTTAACGACGATTGTTAATTTACAAAAATACGCCTGAATATTTTATAGGATAA
This sequence comes from Ilex paraguariensis, assembly GCA_963454935.2. NCBI lineage: Eukaryota > Viridiplantae > Streptophyta > Magnoliopsida > Aquifoliales > Aquifoliaceae > Ilex > Ilex paraguariensis. The sequence goes on from CAUOFW020002281.1 coordinate 181,258, forward strand.
ATTTTAATCACGCCCCTTGTAAATAGATATAACTTCAACGATATCCCCTATAAATAGATGTATGTTTAACAATCCCCTCGCTTGGTTCTAAAATTTTAATGCACTTCCTTTTAGTTCTTTAAATTAACTTTTAGATTCATCAATTTAATATTTAATTTTATCAAATTAATGTCATTTATTTAATTTAAACTAAATTAACATTCCATCTTATCAAATCAACACAAATTGATATTTAATTTTATTAAATTAGCATTTAGTTATATTAATTTAATATTTTATTTCATCAAATTAATATTATTTCTTTAATTTAACATTAAATTATTATTTAATTTCATCAAATTAATATTTAAATTTATCATATTAAGACCAAATTTATTTAATTAATATTAAATTTTATCAAATAATATTTAAATTTTATATATGAAGGGTGATGTATGAATAGTGGTCAGGTAATGTTGTGGGGGACAGACAATAGCAGAGAAGTTAGAAATTGATGAAATTTTGACATTGAATTTATCGATTGTAATTTTATTATAGAAAATTTATTTTTAACTATAAAATAAATTTAAAACACTATAATTTAGAACAAACAACAATGAATATACCATAGAGAGAACTTAGGTAATATAAGAAAATAAGAAACTGAAAAGTGTAGCTCTTACCCAACAACTTATAAGAAAATGGACTTAATGACTTAAGGGCCTGTTTGTTTCAGGTATTAGATGGCATTATAAGGTGGGATAGAAAGAAATAGTACGTGAGACCCACATAATACCTTGTTTGTTTGACATTTTACACCTAGTACTCTTTTTGGGGTCGTAATACCGATCCAGTTTGAACAATGTCCTAAATGCCTTGCATATGGTATTAATGAATACCACCTACTCGATGGTATTATCTTACCGGTACAAATGAACTAAGTTATAAGCCAATAAAATGACACAAATGTCCTCATGTATAGTATCTCTACATAAAAAGCCAACTTTTTACCAACAAACCCTAGCCACTCGATGAAACCATCAATCGCCCTCCCTCAAGACGCTGAAACCATCAGTCGCCTCCCTCAACGATGATCAAACCCTAGCCACTCGCCTCTTTCAACTCCGTTGAAACCCTAGCCACTCGCCTAAATGCCAAAACCCTAGCCACGCTGAATGATGGTAAAACCCTAGCCACTCTAAACGCTGGTATCTCCCTAGTCACTCTAAAAGCTGGTATCTCTCTAGCCACTGTGAACGCTAGTATATATGTCGTGGTGTTGTGCATTCAGTTTGTTTTTTTTAAAGGGAATGACAGTGTACTGTTGGAATACAAATTCAGAAGTATTCAATTTTTTTTTAAAGGGAATGACAGTGTACTACTGGAATACAGATTCAGAAGTGCTGAAATTTTGCTGGAAAGTGAAATGTTGCTAGAATTGTTGTGTGTAGGATATGTTCGTCTATGTGTGTGTGTGTGTTACCTGGGAGACAGGTTCAATAGTGCATGCAAACCACGTGGAACAAAAAAAAACGAAAAAAAAAATAAGGTTTTTGGTTTTAGTCATGCAAAGGGTGTTGTACAAACAAACAAGGGCATGGATTGCTTTGACATTGAATAGTTCATCTGACACACCTTTTTAAGTAGGTATCAGACAAATAATTTTTATAACAAAAAACAAGGGGAATGGTGAGATTAAAGTTTAAGATCGGGTATTCCCATTGGGTAGGAGTGGAATGGATATCATTTTCAATACCACCCAAATCTAATCCTTAAAACAAACATGTCATAAAAGTCTAACGGGTGTTTTGATGTAAAAAATTTTAAAAAATTTGCATAAAAAAATTAAAACTATTTGCATGAAAAAAATTAAAAAAAACTTCATGAAAATTTTTTTAAAAGAAATTGCATTAAAAAACTTAAAAATATCTGCATGAAAAAAAAATTAAAAAAAACTGCATGAAAAGCATTTACAAATCTGCAAGAATTTTTTTTTTTTTTTAACGAACTTAGGTAGTGATCGATCACTATGGAGAACGAGTTGTAGAATAATGACTGGTTTTAGTCCCCTACATCTTCCAACAATCCCAAATCGTTTTGTACCTTCACAAACAACAAAATGTATGATATATATAATGAGAAAAGGGGTTGAAAGCATTTTAGTATATTTACATAAGAAAAAGTAGTTTTGACATTTTAAAAAAATTTATAGTCAAACTGTTACTTTTTGTACTAGTTGAGTTAAAAATTACAATTAAGGGGTGTCTTTGATTTGAAAATATGAACTAGAAGGGGGTGTAGTGAAGTTTTAGAATCAGAAAAGGGTGTCATTGAATTTACACTTAACTAGAATGGGGTGTGGATAAAATTTTGCCTATTATTTTTTTAACTAAAGTCTAGCATTACTCTTTCACTAGGGATTTTATTCGTCATCCAACTGACCAGGCGCCATCACATTATTTGATTGCCCATGACCCGGACAGGCATAAATTATTTAAATTCCTGCTAAAATAACCAAAATATGGATCAAATCTAAAAACCAAATGATGTTGTACTAAAATAATGATAATTTTTATCTCACTTTTATTAATTTAATACTTAAAAGTTTTTATCATGTCAACTGCCACATTATTTATACTCTATAATTGGTCTCATATTTAGTAGGTTTAACATTACTCTTTAGATCTATATGGACTTTATTCTAGCAATGCATGACGTGCAACGCACGTGAATATATTTAAATAATAATTTTTATAAAATAATTAATTTGTATTTATAATTTATTTGAATAATAAATTGTGTCAAACAATTAAATTTTACGTTAATTATTACAAAACCTAATTATTGATCTACTCTACTTTTATTTAAGTACTTAATTTGTCAAATTTTAGGCATCATTTTGACTTCGTTAAACATTTTCTCTTTTGTTTATATTGAAGTTTTATTGTAAAATTGTCATTCTTAAGTATTTATATATCTGAATAGTTTGTATAATAATATATTTTATCATATTGTTACATATAAAAAAAATTAAATGTGACATATATTTGACAATAAAATTCAATTTGTCAACAATATGTATATAATAAAATAATATAGAATGTATTTTATTTTTTATATAAATAAATATAGATATATAAATTATATGTAAATGTACTACCAATAAATAAGTCCAAAATGATTTAGAAGTCAAATATTATTAATAAAAGAGTCTAAAAGAATTTTAAAAAGTCTAATAGCTATAGAAAACATTAAAAATTGGAGGAAAACAAATATGTGAGTATAATTGATTTTATAATAATAATTAAGGATAAAATTAAAAATTAAAATTTTTTATAAATACTGACATTTATTTGCACATGAACATATTTAAATAATAATAATTTTTTAAAATAAAAAATTAACTTGTATTTGTAATTAAAATTGAACAATAAATTATATGTCAAATAATTAATTATTATTTTAATTTAAGTATTGATCTATTCTATCTCTCTTGGAGTATCTAATCTGTCATTTTAAGGTATCTCTGCGATCCCTTTAGAAATTTCCTTTGTTGTTTATAATGGAGCTTAAAAATTGTCATTATTCGGCCCTAAGTAACCAACAAATACATGAAAGAAGCTTATAATCAATTATTATTATTTTTAACTATTTCAACCACATAAATACTTGCCCAATATTTAGATATACACAACGGAAAACCAGAGAGTAAATAAGTTTATAATCCACCATCACTCCCAAAAAAGCTAACCTTTGAGAGAATACAAACAAGCTTAATTAAGTTCAAAGTTTAGAAAGTAAGGGCCTTCAGGCACGGTTATACATATCTCGAGGAGTTATCTAAGGATAAAACTAGAAGGTAAAAGAGACTGATGAGGAAATAAAGTGAGAAGCATTATAAGCAGAATTATTTTGATAATTTGTTTTCGTTTTTCGTTTACCAAAAAAAAAAAACATGGTAACTTTTGGCACTTTGAACAAGACTCCATCTTTTGATCAAAAAAAAAAAAAACAAGACTCCTTCTTGAACCTAAAATTTGAAGTACATTAATGTTACACTGATCAAATTTAGAGTCCAAATAACATGACAGCTGACTTGAATTTCTTTATTTGGTGTCATGTCATTTGGACCCCAATAAAAATTCAAATAATATATTATCATATCATTTTGGCTCAAAATTTGGTCTCAATATTTGGTCAACATAGCATTACTCTTTAAAGTAACGATGTGTGTCTCCAAAAAAAAGCACGTTGCATGAGAGACCCATATGATAGAAAAGTATGAGTAACTATCCAAACTATTTTAAGGTTTAATAGTAGTATCTTTGGTTCTTAAAATATATAAGTTTTGATAGTTTGATCCTAATTGTATTGATTTTATCAATTTAATCCCTAAAATATTAACGTTTAAAAAAAATCATAAAATATTCAATCCATGTTTAAATGGTTTATGACCAAACAATCCGTTAAATTTTTTAATAGAAGTGACCATATATTATTCTTTTCGACTGTATTAAGTGACCAAAATGTGATTATTTCCATTAAAAACTTAAAAGAAAGTAACAGTTTGCACCCTGCAATATTAAAAAAAGTTCAATTTTTACCCCCAAAGATCAATTATTTTAAATTGCACCATCAATTAAATTAATTAGAAGCAACGTGACCCCAACAATAATGTTCGTTGCAATTTTGATCAAATTGTTAGTCATTTTAGATGCACGTGATGAATTTTATCGGATTATGGAGCTCTCCTTTTAATGTGCGTCTCAGGTGCCTTTCAATCTAATAGAAATCATCATGGACATTATGGTCGAGATTGCGATTTTCGTCAAATTGACAATCACGTGAAATGCACGCGATGACTTTTGTTAGATTGTAATCCTTCCCCTTTTCACGTATGTCTCACTTGGCTGTCAATTTGATAAAAATCGCCATGGACGTTATGATTGTGGCTACATTGCTATCAATTAATTTAATTGAGGGTGCAATTTAGGATACTTAATCTTTGAGGGTGTAAATTGAAAAAATTTTAATCTTTTAGGGTGCAAACTACCATTTGCCCAAAAAACTACCATTTGCCCAAAACTTAAGTGGCCGTTTTAATACTTTAACGAGGATATTGACAAAATTAATACAATGAACACTAAATTGACAAAACAGGACATAATTTAGTGACTAAAAATACTATTAACACAAAATTTTACTTTTATTGTTGTGTTAGCCTGACCAATTAGGCCTAACTAAATTGGTCGCCCTTAATCCTCTTAAAATTTTGTTAGCAAAAATGGTGTTTGAGATGATTTATAAAAAATTTATTTTCAACACTTACGATGAAAAGTACTTTGAATCAAAAAAATATTGTTCGGTTTAACTTATTTAAATTAATTTAAATAAATTAAAAGTAATTTTACCACTTATGAAATCCAAAAGTACAAAAAAAAAACAAACTTATATTTCCTTAAAAACAATTTAGATAACATTTTTTATTTTTATATTTATCACCATTCTGTCCCACCACTACCACCAATTATTGCCACAATTATTGCCACCACCCACTGCACATGCGGCCAGAACTACCACCACTAACCCAATTTTTGCAAAATTATATTCTTTGGTCCCATGTCACATGTGTCTCATCAATTGCAGTTCTGATCAGATGCCACCATATCTTTTGACTGTGTTTGGCTGTCTGTTTTAATCTCATGTGAAACAATCATGCCCTCTATGCGGCAGATCAAGTTCCATTTTAAAATTTTTATAATGGGAGATTATCGTATATTAGACTCCATACTTAAATTCATCAAGGATGACCTACCGTTGAAGAAATTAAAGTGTATAGATCCAAATCCCTATCACTAGATTTAATCATCCATTTATGCATAATGGTTGGTATTTGATATGAATCAATGGATATAATTTGTCCTTAAAAATTGACGCTTTTGTGGCCAACGTTTATCATGGCTCACTCCATTGACATTGATCCATTAATACTTATTTTTATTTGGTTGTTTTACTCACTTATTAGTATTTAATGACTTAGACAGTGCTTATTCATAGCATCAAGGCATTTTAATCTAGCCTATAATTTGCCCCCTTCGTGACTCGACCCCAAAGAATTATAACTCATGCTATGTTTGATCCCATATTCATTATGGTGGCTTATTTTGATACCAATTACTACAAACTCATAGATTAAACGTACCCTTGGAAACCACATTATAAGGGAAATGTCCCCAAGAGATCATATGCTGGATCGTAACAGTTTCGTTGCTATTGTCTTCTTATCAATTTCTTTTTGCTTAATTCAACAAAAAAGCAATATTAATTGGCACAAGTAATTACAATACCCATATTAAATGCTATTGACTTAAAAGGTCGGACAAAGTGGGCTTTGTCTACTGTTTTACTTTTATCCTTTGAATTATTGGCGTTCCTTCTGTTCTTTCTTCTTTTGATTCAAAACTCGTGTTGTCTGATTGTTTGGCTTAACAGCAACTTCCAGGCGCTAGAGGGCAACCCGATCAAGTAGCTGACTACTCAATATCTCACCTCTGCTTGATACATCTGCTGGAAAAACATTGAAGAAGTTGTCTCTTCCTATATGGTATGCTCCTGCTTCAACTATATATATTATAGGTACATTCAAGCCTGTAAGAGTTTATGTTTCTTCGTCTGTCTCACGTAAATGCACTAACACTTAGTTGTTGTTCTTCTTGTTGTTGTTTCACTGTAATTTCATAGCAAAACTTTTTTTCTTTGGTGTAATTTCTTAACACCACTTTTTCCTATTATCGATCTCATGAAATATCAAGAAAAAATCAACAGAGAAATCATATGGACAGAGTTGAGCAAATTGCGGAGAGAGTAGGACCAAACTTGGTGAATCCGTGTTGGGTGTTCATTACTCACCTAAGGAACTACGACAGCAATGAAGGCTCCACAAGCCTCATCTCAAATTTGTCGCCGGAAAAATGGTTGCCGGAAAATTTTCCACCGGAATTTTTGGGAGCCCTCCGTTTTTTTTTTTTGTCCAGAAAGTTCCTATAAATAGAGAGCTTAATGAAAGCCAAAATTCATTCCAAAAAATGGTGAGGAATAAACAGAGAGAGAGATACTAGAGAGGTCTTAGTGTTTTCCTGTGAAAAATTCTTGTATTTATTTGCTCAGACAGAAATAAAGAATTTCTCTTTGTTTATATTGTTTGAGATGTGATTTTTTGGCCCTAGTTCACCAACAAGTGGTATGAGAGCTTTGGTTGGTTTGTACGAGTTCTAAATGAACTCAAAATAAAATTCTGCCCCTTTTCCTATGCAATTTATGGGCTTTCTTACACGCGATTCACTCATTCTCTACTCAAGACTGCGTTTTTCGGGTTCGCCTCAAAGTCTTGTTTTGTTTCTTCTCTCCAATTTCATCTTCGGTTGCTGTTTGCTGCTCTCTTCCCTGTCTAAGTACACCATTTCGGCCCCCTTCTCTTTCTCTTACCTTTCCCGCTTTAGAGCCCTCGAATTTGAGGTGGCCGTTGTTTTTCTGAGTTTTTCGGTTCTTTTACTTTTGGAATCGAGATTTTTTTTTATCTTCTCTTCCCCGTTTTGTGGATTGAAACTCCACTGTGCGAATTCTTACCATTGGGGGTACAGTGCTAACCCTAGGATTATTAAGGGGTGTTTGATTAGTATTCTCCCTCTCTATCATTCTTTCAATCTGCCTTTCTTTATACCAATCATGTCTGCCTCCTCTGGAGCAACTCCTTCCTCTGTTTCCCTCTTAAGCGATAAGTCTACCGAAAGAGATTCTGATTTAGGGGATGTAGGTGACGAGATTGACAAATTTCCTAGTGTAGATTCTGCCGAGATAGAGGTGAAAACCTCGGATGCCCCCTCCACCCCTTCTCCCATGCCTGATAGACCTGATAAGGGCAAGGGCAAAGTAAGTGGTGTGGGAGTCATTGTTTCAGGCGCAGGGACTGCCTTTAGGAACGCTGAACTTGTAGGTCCCAGTGGACTTACCCTTTCTGACCTGAAGGTTCTCAGTGCTCGTTTTCGTTTTTCCCTAGGGGTTCAGCCTTGAAGTTCTGATAAGTATACCATATATGTTCACCATGTCCACAAGAAGGTCTGTTTCTTCCTAGCAGCTTTTGATAACGGACTGCGCTTCCCCTTCATCCCTTTATCAAAGGTGTCTTTCAACACTTCAATGTCTGCCCTGCCCAACTCTCCCCCAAACTTCTGGGTTGTTCTTGTGGGTTTACTAGTCTTCTTTAAGGACCATAAGCTTGGGGTCCCTATTATTTCCTTACTTATGGATCTGTTCAATGTCAAGCAGACCTCCTCTGATGATTTTCTGAATATTTTCAAGAGGACTAAGGTCAAACAGGTTATCTCTGACCTCCCAATCTCCCATAAGGGCTGGAAGAAACAATTTTTCTTTGTAGGGGGCACACAGTGGGAGTTCAACTCAGACGATAAAACTAATACCCTCCCTATCCCTACAGAGTGGTCTGCCCCAATAATTTGGGTATGTTTCTGCCCAGACCGTATTTAATCCAAGCCTAGCTGCTTTGTTAACTTATATTTTGTTTTCCTTGGTTTTCTAGGTATCCGACCTAAGCTCTGCGTTGAAGAAGAGCGAGTATTGCAGAAATTGGAAAAGTACAAACCAGAGAAATACTCTGAGCTCATCCAACCTTGGGCTCTCGTAGAACGCGGGTTCTGCCTTCCTGAGGTGAGGGTTGAAGTTCCCCTTCCACTTTTCGTTGCTAGCCCCATCCCGCTTTCCGCCGAAGATATATCAGGTAACACTTTCCTCCTTCCTTTGATTCCTCTATCTTCTTTTCTTAGCTAAAGGATGAGGCTTAGCTATTTTTAGGTCTCTCAGGTTCATCCTCAATGGAGCCCACTGCTGCTGAACTCAGGGCCAAGCTTTCTCTAATGAAAAAGATCAAGAGTAGCGACAAGAGCGATGGTAAGCGCAAGTCTGAACCTAGCTCTGGCGATGGCTCCATACCTCCTGCCAGGGTGCCCAGGACTGGCATGTCACATACTTCCTCTGCCCCAACTGTCCCAGACCTCCCCTCTCAAGGTGTTTCACTTTCTGCTCCAAGCGATGCTGCTTTAGGATAGGCATCTCCTTCAGCCTATGAGGTCGAGAGAGCTCTGGAAGAGACCACCTGGATCCTAACCTTTCTCGGTCCCCCCTCTGCATCATTCTCTCGACCCCTTTCTGAAAGCTCCAAGGCTTTGAAGAAGGAGCATCTCAAGGTAGAAAAAAGCGAATGATCTTTTCTCGACAGCCCTAACCTCGCTGCTAGAGCCCTTTCTTCTATTCTTCCTAACTCAGATGTAAAAAGGGCTCTCTCAATGTCCCTTGAGGATTTAATAAGCTCCGTTTATCACGGATTAGCTGCAATAAGTTCTCATTTCCTGCCTTACACATCTATAACTCTTTTTTTTTTTACCCAAACTTCACTAACTTTTATCTGTTTTCCTCTTGTCCCCAGTCTGCTATTCATGCAAAGAGCTTGATGAACAGGGTCCTTTCCGCAGAAAAATTCTGTCAAAATGGTGAAAACTTACGAAATTAAGGTATTCGAGCTATCTTTTGAGAATGATAACCTGCGAGCTCAACTACAAGAACTTCAAGACAAAATGGAGAAGCAGGTTTCCACCATTGAGGGTTTAACAGCTGCGAGGGCCAAGGCTGAGGAGGGGAAGAAAAAGGCTAGGGATACCTGGGCCAAGGCTAACAAGGAGGCTTCTGTTGCTCAGAGCTCCCTTGCAAGCTTAACCAAAGATTTTGTTGCTCTATCTGAGGCAAGCAGAGCCCTTTGCAGCGAACTTGAAGGGTTTAAGACTGCTGTATTTGCGAGGGACAAAGACATTGTCAAGCTGCGAGATTATGTCACCACCAAATGGGCTTCTGGGTGGTTGGCCTGTCAGGAAAGAGCTGAGGAGACCTACCCTGACCTCAATTTCAACTTTGATATCCTTGATGATGATGGCCCAGANTGGGGTAACTCTGCTCGTGGTTCTTTAATTGTCGAGAACCATAAGCTACCACTCTTCCGGATTGCATCTAAACGCAACCAAGTCCGTTCTTGGAGGCCTCACAATATACTGTATACCTCTGTCCCCTCTCCGAAACAATCAGAATAGGGGCTGAAGTAAGCCTCCTCTTTANTGGCCCAGAGGTGGTTGAAGCAGAAGGTGAGGGTGCCCCCTGAAGGTACAGAGGCGGTTGCAGCAGGAAGAGAAAGTGCCCCCTGCCTCTTTAGAGGACCCTGTTGCCAAGCTCCCCCCTTTTGCTGACCTTGCTNCAAATTTAACCTCCTTCCGGGTCAATCTCGTCATAGGTGCAGCTAGGCGGGAGAAGTCCTCAATGAATCTTTAGTAGTACCCTGCCAATCCCAAGAAACTGCGTATCTCAAAGACTGACTTCGGCCTTTCCCAATTCATGACTGCCTCAACCTTCTCCGGGTCTACAGAAACACCCGAAGCTAACACCACATGTCCCAAAAATTTCACCTCAGTAAGCCAGAATTCATACTTGCTGAATTTGGCATATAACTGTGGTCTTTCAAGACTTGGAGAATAATCCTCAAGTGACCCTCATGGTCCTCCTCAGANTTGCTGAAGCTTCAGCTCTCCCAACTACTACAGAGGCCCTACATTCAGAAGCTCCCATTGTTGGATCTTCCCCAAACCCTGTTAATTTGCCCATCTCTACTGCTGAGCTTTCCGCTCCTGAACCTGCTTCTGTCCCAGCTCCGACAACGGACAAACAGAGTCTAGCCTTACTCCCCCATCAGAAACTTAGGACGTAAAGCAATTTTTTTTTTGCAACTTCAAATCTATTAACTTATGGTTGTACCTCCTTTGATTTGGAATGTAACTTCTATTGCGTAATGCAATCTTCTTAACTCTTTCCCTCTGTCAGCAAATGGATAGGAAATTTGCATGACCAGTTTAGCAAACACAATAGGGGTCTAATTTTTAGCTGTTTTANACGAAGACTACAACAAACTGATCCAGGTAGGATTGGAACACCCTATGCATGAGATCCATGAATGTCGTCAGGGCATTCGTCAATCTGAAAGACATGACTGTAAACTTGAAATGCCCATATGGCGTCCTAAACGTCGTATTAGAGATATCCGCCACCCTAACCCTCAACTGATGGTAACCGGTGCGGAGATCTATCTTAGAGTAGACTCGCACCNTACCCTTAAGGAGCTTCCATTTGCTGACCTGCGTAGCTGACCTTGAAAAACAAACGTAGCTTTGAGTCAAATTGTTGCCTAGGTATGGTAGATCCGAAGGTAGGATTTATGATGTTGGAATAAAGAAAAACTTTCCTTCTCACCCCAGGATGAGGGTTCATCCTTCCCATGTACAGCAAGTTAGCAAAATGCTTACTTGCTCTAGGGCTAAATAACTTTTGAACTGCGCACNACTTTCCTTCTCACCCCAGGATGAGGGTTCATCCTTCCCATGTACAGCAAGTTAGCAAAATGCTTACTTGCTCTAGGGCTAAATAACTTCTGAACTGCGCACAGCTCAGGGTGAGGGTTCATCCTTTCCATGCACTACAAACTAGCAAAGTGCTGATTTGTGCCAGGGTGGTTAAATAACCTTCGAGTTGGCTTGAGGGGACCCTTTGGTAAACCTTAGGAGACATGTGCACGTCTAGCCATTGGTCAGGTTCTCTTTTCTGCTCGTGAGTTCAGCTGATCTAATTAGGTGNCCACTCTCAGTTGATCAAACAAGTCATCAATCCTCAGCAAAGGGTACCTATTCTTGATAGTAACCCGATTCAACTGTCGATAATCTATACACAATCAAAGGGTCTTGTCCTTCTTATTGGAAAACAATACCGGAGCGCCCCAAGGTGAAGTGCTTGGTNGGACTATCATGGACCACACGCAAGGTGACAACCTGGAAGAGCATGCCTAGATGCAGCTGCTTGAGTGCATTGACTTCCTCATTTCCAACTCACTGACATCGCGATGTGTAAGGTTTTGTTTTGACCTTTCTTTTATGCTTTGGACCCCTCCTTGGAGGTCTGCTTGTTTTATCCCGGGGTGTCGTTGATGCCTGCCTTTAATGCATTGCCTTCTTACCAAAAAGGTTTCTGCCCCCCTAATTTGGAAACCCAAAGACCCACCGACTTAAGATTGCGTGTAATTCCTAAAGATCTAGGGTCTTCAAAGGGTCCCTATAAGTATTGGTTATCACTTTCNTTGGAGGTCTGCTTGTTTTATCCCGGGGTGTCGTTGATGCCTGCCTTTAATGCATTACCTTCTTACCAAAAAGGTTTCTGCCCCCCTAATTTGGAAACCCAAAGGCCCACCGACTTAAGATTGCGTGTAATTCCTAAAGATCTAGGGTCTTCAAAGGGTCCCTATAAGTATTGGTTATCACTTCCCTCTAGGCACCCCTTTGTTATTCTTGAGGGTTTAACGCCTTCTATTTCCTTCTCTTCTCTTTTTACTTGAATCTGCAATGTCTGCCCCCTTTTCTACTCTGTTTCAAGAACGAACCTCCTTTGGGGTTGAGTAGATATGGCATACTCGCTACTTTACTCCCTTAGTGGTGACATCCTCTAATTTAGAGAGGATAAGGAAAAAGTTCTTTCTTGATTTGGAGCTACCTCTACGTGCCCCAAGCTCCGATGAACCTTGTAATTACCTTCCTCCTGGGGAGACGTGCTTCTTTGAAGCAGCTTTAGAGATGGGTCTGCGTCTTCCCATTCATCCTTCTACTGGATTTATTTTGGTCTGTATCGGCTTGTGTCCCTCTCGTCTTTCACCCATGGGATGAGCTGTCATGACCAATTTCTTCCTCTTCTGGCGTCTGCGAGGTAATGATGAGTTTCCTACGGTTGCAGAATTTCTTTACTATTTTGACCTTGAGGAGGATGAAGTTCCATGCTTCGTCTGCTTTCGGTGGAGAGACTTCAGGCTACGTCGCTAAGTGCTTGATCCCCCTTCTCCCCCTTCGAAATGGGCTCAACGCTTCTTCTTTGCTTCTAGTGACTTATGGAGGTCTTCCGAGGTAGGCACTAGGGAGTGTAGAGTCCCTCGGTCCTGGAAGAGCTATTCTTACCCAAGTGAGAGTGACGAGGGTCTTTCTCTTGGGATCAAATTTTTATGACGCTATCTGCTTATCTTTTTTTTTTTTGGTGTGTAGGTGTTCCTGACCTGAACTTGCTTGAATTGATGAGGATAGAACTAACGACCCAAGCTGAGCCCATGTCCTTTTCTAAGGTCATGACATCTGGCAATCTGTTCTTGTTTAGTGCTGCTGCGGCTGAACGAGACTTTCCTTTTTTCCCTGAACCCGACTAATTTTCTTCAGAGTCTGATAAAAGCAAAGACACTAGAGCTCCCTCGAAGAGGCGCAAGAGGGATGGTTCTTCCTCCCCTACCTCCGACTCTGGCCTTGGGGAAGTTTTGTTCTCCACTGCTGGGCAAAAGCTGATGGATCTTCTGTCATCAGCTGAGAAGGAAAGGGATGAGCTGAAAGAGGAGAACCTTTGTCTAAATTAGAGAATAACTGAGTTGGAGAAACGACTAGGAATTTTGCTTTGATTGATTCCTTGTAACTGCTGATGTTCTGAAAACCTCAATTTTCTCATATTTGCTGCACATCATGAACGATTTGTGATTTGAAGAAGTCTTTTGTTTTGTAATCTCTGATGTTTCTAAGCTCCATGAATTTTTTGATGAATTCATCGCGAACCCTAAGGTTATTACCATGAACTAAGGAGTTCATCGTTCTTGTTATGAATTAGTAAGTTCATCCTGAACTCTTGAGCTCTTCTTACGAACCAATAAGTTCATCCTAAGCTCAGGGCTCTCTTTATGAACAAGTGAGTTCTGCGTGAGCTCTAGGGCTCTTTCTATAAACCGACGAATTCATCGTGAGCTCTAAGGCTCTTTCTATGAACTAATGAGTTCATCATGAGCTCTAAAGCCCTTTTTATGAATTGATGAGTTCGTCATGAGCTCTAAAGCTCTTTTTATGAACTAATGAGTTCATCGTGAGCTCTAAGGATCTTTTTATGAAATGATGAGTTCATCATAAGCCCTAAGGCTCTTTCTATGAACTAATGAGTTCATCGTGAGCTCTAAGGCTCTCTTTNGCTCTAAAGCCTTTTTTATGAATTGATGAGTTCGTCATGAGCTCTAAAGCTCTTTTTATGAACTAATGAGTTCATCGTGAGCTCTAAGGATCTTTTTATGAAATGATGAGTTCATCATAAGCCCTAAGGCTCTTTCTATGAACTACATCGTGAGCTCTAAGGCTCTATTTCTTTTTTTTTTTGCGTGCTCATAAGGATAGATGAATCACATACTTGCTACTTTTTTAACAATGGTTCATAATACAAGATAAACTTACTGAAAAAAATTTCTAAGATGTTCTGCATTCCATGAATGGGGCAGGACTTTCCCTTCTTCCGTTTGTTACTCATAATTTCTTGGTCTAATTACTCGAGAGACTATGTATGGACCTTCCCNTTTTTTAACAATGGTTCATAATACAAGATAAACTTACTGAAAAAAATTTCTAAGATGTTCTGCATTCCATGAATGGGGCAGGACTTTCCCTTATTCCGTTTGTTACTCATAATTTCTTGGTCTAATTACTCGAGACACTATGTATGGACCTTCCCAATTAGGCCCCAGTTTTCCATGAGTGGGATCCTTTGTTGCCAGCAGAAGCTTCCTCAGCACCAGATCTCCGACCTTAAAACTCCTATACTTGACCTTCCTGTCGTATTACCTTGTTGTTTTTCTTTGATATTTCTTTGTGTTGTTTAGTGTTGTCTCCCTCTTTTCTTCTAACAGATCCAAACTTAGCAGAAGGGAATTATCATTGTTTTCTTCATTTGCTAGATCTGTTCTAAGTGAAGGGTGCCCCGCTTCAATAAGGGTCATTACTTCGGAATCGAAAGCTAAAGCAAATGGAGTCTCTTGTGTTGCTGACCTAGTAGTTGTTGTGTAGGCCTACAACACTTCTGGGAGGTGTTCTACCCACTTGCCCTTCAGATTTTTCAACTTGGTCTTCAGAGCGGACTTTATAGTCCTGATGGTGACTTCTGCTTGTCCATTGGATTGAGGATGAGCTGGGGCAGAGAAGTAATTCTTTATTCTGAGCTCGGCACAGAAGTTTTTGAACTTTGGGTTGTCGAACTACTTCCCATTATCCTACACAATTGCTCTGGGGATCCTAAATCGACAGATTATGAATTTTCAAGTAAAATTCTGAACCTTTTGTTCTGTAATGGTTGCTAAGGGCTCTACCTCTGCCCACTTGGTAAAGTAGTCATCCCCTATAATGGCAAACTTGCATTATCCTGCACTAGTAGGAAGAGGCCCTAGTATATCTAGACCCCACTGTTGGAATGACCAAGGGCTTATCACTGAGGTAAGGAACTCTGGTGGGCCGTGAGGGATGTTAGCGTGTATTTGGCAAGCCTTGCATCTCCTGATCAGGTCTATTGCGTCCTTGAGCAACGTGGGTCAATAATACCCCTGCCTTAATATCTTTCTTGCCAAAGCCCGAGCTCCGATGTGATTGCCACAGACTCCTTCGTGAATATCTCTGAGTATATAATCAGCGTCCTCGTTCCCTACGCATTTGAGGAGTGACACTGAAAAACCTCGCTTGTACAAGTTTCTCTGCAAAATGAAAAATCTAGCTGACCTGGTTCTCAGCTTTGCTGCTTCCTTGGGGTTTTCTAGGAAGGTCCCGTTCTGGAGATACTCCATGATGGGGTCCATTCAGCTTGTTGGACTCTGCACATGAAAAAATTCTTCATTCTCAATACACACAGAGGGTTCTGCTAGGTGTTCCATCGGAATTAACCTACCCAAATTCCCTTGTGAAACTGTTGCCAACCTCGTTAGGACGTCTACCCTCAAGTTTTCAGCCCTGGGAACATACCGAANGCTTGTTGGACTCTGCACATGAAAAAATTCTTCATTCTCAATACACACAGAGGGTTTTGCTAGGTGTTCCATCGGAATTAACCTACCCAAATTCTCTTGTGAAACTGTTGCCAACCTCGTTAGGACGTCTACCCTCAAGTTTTCAGCCCTGGGAACATACCGGATCTTCATTTGTACAAATTTTTTGATCAGTTCTTAAACTTTTCTAAGATAAAGGGTCATCTTCTCACCCTTAGCCTCGTAAACACCCTCTATCTGTTTCACCATGAGTTGTGAGTCACTACAGATCTTTAGTTGCTCGGCTTCCATTTAATAAGCTAAGCTGAGTCCTGCTATGACTGCCTCATACTCAGCTTCGTTGTTTAAAGCTTTGAATCCAAATCTTAGTACGTATTCAACATCTATCTCATCGGGGGAAGTCAAAATCAAACCAGCTCCACTGCCCTGAGCATTGACAGCTCCATCTACTAAAAGTTTCCATGTGGGGAGGTTAGGTACTAACTGCGTTGTCTCTGTAGGTATCCCAGTTGTGAACTCTGCAATGAAATCTGTCAATATATGCCCTTTAATGGCTGTCCTTGGCTTGTATCTAATGTCAAACTCGCTAAATTCAATGACCCATTTAATCAGTCTCCCTGAAGATTCTGGCTTGTGTAGAAACTACTTCATAGGTTGATCTGTTGGGACTTCGANTCCACTGCCCTGAGCATTGACAGCTCCATCTACTAAAAGTTTCCACGTGGGGAGGTTAGGTACTAACTGCGTTGTCTCTGTAGGTATCCCAGTTGTGAACTCTGCAATGAAATCTGCCAATATATGCCCCTTAATGACTGTCCTTGGCTTGTATCTAATGTCAAACTCGCTAAATTCAATGGCTCATTTAATCAGTCTCCCTGAAGATTCTGGCTTGTGTAGAAACTACTTCATAGGTTGATCTGTTGGAACTTCAATAGTATGAGCCTAGAAGTAGAGTCTTAGTCTCTTAGCAGTTGTCACTAAGACTAAAATGAATTGTTCCATTTTAGGATACCTTTCTTCTGCCCCCCTCAGAGCTCGGCTGCAGTAGTAAACTGGTTGTTGAGCTTTGTCCTTCTCCCTTACTAGCGCTGCGTTGGTTGAGAACTCTGAGACAGCCAGATAAAGCGTAAGTACTTCTCCTTCTAACAGACTTACTAAGACAGGTGGGGAGCTCAAGTATTCTTTCAATGCTTTGAAGGCTTCTTCACACCGAGCATCCCATTGAAAGGCTTTCTTTAAGAGTTGAAAGAAGAGCTGACACTTGTCACTTGATCTGAAAACGAAGCGACTCAGGGCAGCTATTCTCCTAGTTAAACGTTGTATTCCCCTCGTGTTGGAGGGAAANAGAGCTGACACTTGTCACTTGATCTGAAAACGAAGCGACTCAGGGCAGCTATTCTCTCAGTTAAACGTTGTATTCCCNGAAGAGCTGACACTTGTCACTTGATCTGAAAACGAAGCGACTCAGGGCAGCTATTCTCCTAGTTAAACGTTGTATTCCCCTCGTGTTGGAGGGAAACTGCATATCCAACACTGCTTTTACCTTTTCTGGGTTAGCCTCTATCTCTCTGCTATTAACTATGAAGCCTAGCAATTTTCCTACTGACACCCCAAAGGCACACTTAGCTGGGTTGAGCTTCATCTTGTATTCTCTCAGAACCAGAAACGACTCTGCTAGGTGTCCAATGTGGAGCTCTACCTTTAGTAACTTGACCATCATGTCATCAATATAAACCTCTATGGAGGTCCCAATCTGTTTTTGAAACATTTTATTCACCAGGTGCTGGTAAGTGACTCCTGCAGTTTTTAACACGAAAGGCATCACTTAATAGTAGTATGTCCCTTGCTCAGTTATGAATGAGGTCTTATCTTTTTCACTGGGATCCATCCTGATCTGGTTGTACCCAGAGAAGGCAACCATGAAGCTGAGAAGCTCATGTCCCGTAGTGACATCTACAATCAAACCTATCTGGGATAAAGGAAAAATATCTTTCGGGCAAGCACGATTGAGGTCTGTAAAGTCAATGCAAAGACACTATTTGTCGTTTGTCTTCTTGACTAGGACTACATTGGCTAGCCAGACTTGGTAATCCACTTCTCGAATGACTTTCGCGTGAAGGAGCTTGCTAACCTCTTCGTTGACGGCTTTTTGACGCTGTGGGGTGAAGTTCCTCCTCTTCTGTTTAATGGGCTTATAGACTGGATTCATGCTGAGCTTGTGAGTGATGACAGAGGGATCAATCCCTTTCATGTCCTCTTGCTTCCATGCAAAAACGTCCTTGTTCCTTTTTAGGAATTGGATAAGGAGATCCTTGATCTCCTTGGATCCAACAAAAACAAGATGCTCTGACTCCTCATCAATTTGAACAGGTTCTAGCTCTTCTGATGGTGTTGGCCTGGTCTTGAGTTCATCCCTCATGTCAAGCTCATCCAATTGGATGCTCTCAACCTTCTTATTTCTTATGGATGCCATGTAGCATTCCCGTGCTATGCACTGGTCTCCTCGGACCACTCCAACTCCGTTTTCTNAGCTCTTCTGATGGTGTTGGCCTGGTCTTGAGTTCATCCCTCATGTCAAGCTCATCCAATTGGATGCTCTCAACCTCCTTATTTCTTATGGATGCCATGTAGCATTCCCATGCTACCCACTGGTCTCCTCGGACCACTCCAACTCCGTTTTCTGTTGGAAACTTCACTACAAGGTGATAGGCAAAGGGAATAGCCCTTATAGAATTGAGCGAGGGTCTTCCAAGGAGCATATTGTATGCTGAAGGTGCATCAACCACTAGGAATTTCACAATTTTTGTAGTCTGACAGGATGGGTCACCTAAGGTCCTTGTNTATAGAATTGAGCGAGGGTCTTCCAAGGAGCATATTGTATGCTGAAGGTGCATCAACCACTAGGAATTTCACAATTTTTGTAGTCTGACAGGATGGGTCACCTAAGGTCAAGATGAGTTGGATTGACCCCAAGGACAGCACCTTTTCTCCTGAGAATCTCAATAGGTGGGCACTTACTGGTTTAAGCTTTTCCCTTCCTATATCCATTTTGTCGAAAGCAGAAGTAAAAATGATGTCTGTCGAGCTGCCATTATCAATCAAAATACGATGGACAGTCCTGTTGGCCACCACAACTCTTATCACCAAAGGGTTANCCACAGCTCTTATCACCAAAGGGTTATCATGGGGATGTTGGCAGCCCTCCAGATCTGAATCTGAGAAAGTGATAGCTGTGTCTAAGCATGGAGACTTAGATATAATATATACTTTGGGAGCTTCTGTGGCTTTGATTTTTTACAAGTGGGCCTTTTTGGCAAAACTGGACCCTCCTCCTCTGGTAAATCCTCCGGATATCACTCTGATCTCCCTCATAGGTTGCTAGTGTGGCTCTGGTGCTTGACACTGAGGGGGTGGAGGTGGGAGAGCTCGGTTTTGATTATCATTGGTCACATAGTGTCACAGCTGCCCTCGCTGGATTAGAAATTTTNAGGTTGCTAGTGTGGCTCTGGTGCTTGACACTGAGGGGGTGGAGGTGGGAGAGCTCAGTTTTGATTATCATTGGTCACATAGTGTCACAACTGCCCTCGCTGGATTAGAAATTTTATTTCCTTCTTCAATTGGATACAGTCATCGGTGTGATGACCATGGTCTCTGTGGAAGTCACAATACTTCGTAGGATCCCTTTTTGTCGAGTCTGCTTTCATCCGGGGTGCCCACCTTAAGAACTTCTCATTTTGCACCTCATACAGTATCTGAGACACCGTAACAGTTAGAGGGGTGAGCTGTCGGGGTGCATGCCTTGGTTGTAGCTCTAGTTGTGGAGGGCCAAAGTGATCCCTGACATTTTCTCTTCTCTTCGAGGAACGCTCTCTGCCTCTTCTTGGAGACCTGCCTCGTTCTCTTTCCTTTCTAGGACTTCGTTCTGTCTTCTTTTATTCCTTCCCTTTCTCCTTTCTGGACGAAGAGCTCCCAACCTTGGAGAGGAGCGCTTCCACACCATTTATGTACTTTTCTACTTTGGCAAACACCTCCGTCATATTAGCTTGGGGGTTCTTTAAGATGGAAAACATTTGATCTTTTGACTGTAACTCCCAGACTTGCTATGAAGGCTGTAATAGCAAATTTTTCGTCTGGGACATCCACCTTCAAGGATTCTGAGTTGAACCATTGGACATAAGACCGTAGGTTCTCATCATGTCCCTATTTCACATTTAAAAAATGGTAGCTCGGTTTCCCATAGGTCCGAGCTCCGATGAAATGGGACACAAACGAGAATGACAGCTCTTTAAAAGACGNGGCTGTAATAGCAAATTTTTCGTCTGGGACATCCACCTTCAAGGATTCTGAGTTGAACCATTGGACATAAGACCATAGGTTCTCATCATGTCCCTATTTCACATTTAAAAAATGGTAGCTCGGTTTCCCATAGGTCCGAGCTCCGATGAAATGGGATACAAACGAGAATGACAGCTCTTTAAAAGACGAAATCAAGGCTGGGGGGAGTCTGTTGAACCATGCTAAGGCTGAGCCTTTCAGGGTGATAGCAAAGGCCCTACATCTCACTGGATCTTGATATCCATGCAACTCCATTTGATTTTTGTAAGGTGTTGAGGTGGTCCACGGGATCTTTTGTCCCATCGAAAGCATCCACCTACTGCATTCTGAATTTAGGTGGGAGACGGAAGTGCAGCACCCCAGCAGTGAATGGGGATTCGGTTTGCTACACCAAGGCATCCATAGTGATTGGGGCTTTGCTCTTCACTTTCATCTGGCTGAGCGCTTGCTGGATGTCTTTGAAACATTGCTCCCAGTAGTGTTCTCTTCTCTCCTGTTGATAAGGGAAGAAGTCGCACCTCTCCTCTTCCTCATACCGACTTTGCACTTCCTCGTTGTGACTATTCCTAGGGGTAGGCGAGGTTCTTGCCCCAAGGTCTGGCTATTCTCTCCCACCTCATTAACTTCTCTGAGGGGGTCGAGATACGGTTGCTCCCTTGGTGGTGGATTATTCTGGCCTCATTGGACCGGTCGAGCCTCCTGCGGGTGTTGTAGGAGCTTTAAGAGCTCTTTGTTCTGTCTTATCAGATGTTCATTGACAAGACGAAGGGCTTCCATCTCATTATTCATGGGAAGGCCCCCCATGGAGGGATCAACTTCTTGCGCGTTTTTGGGTTGTCTGCTATTTGTGGCTTCCTGTTGATCTTGCATCCGTAGAGGATTGGTCTGACTTCGGCTCATGTTTCGCGTTGATACCATCAGTCACTGAGAAATTAGCTTTATTTGTAACAGAAACAGTCGTTTCCCACAGACGGCGCCAAACTGATGGTGTTAATGCACTTTTGCCAAAGATGAGCTGGGATTACGTTAGGTTGCTAAGATGATGCAATAATATCCAGGGCTTTGGAAGTTAAGACAACAGAATTATAGTGGTTCACCAGCTTGGGAGCTCGGCTAGTCCACTCTAGAAGAGAGGCTCTTGCTCCTTTTGTTTTATTCACGGTGATTACAAGGTTGCTATGGCTTCTTTTTGCCACTAGGGTTCCCCCCTCCGTTAGGGGGTGTTCCCTTGCATTTATAAGGCCCTTCCCTGCAAAGAAGGATCTTAGCCGAGATTCTTGCCCTTATTTGGNCCCTCCGTTAGGGGGTGTTCCCTTGCATTTATAAGGCCCTTCCCTGCAAAGAAGGATCTTAGCCGAGATTATTGCCCTTATTTGGTGGGTTTCTCCTTAATTCTAGGAGAAGATCTTGGTTGGTTGAGATTGGGTGCCTTGATTACAGCTTCCTAACGCTTTAAGATCCTCTCGTGGTTATTCAGCTGTTATCTTGCCTTAAGAGACACTTGGCCCTTACCCTTTGACCTCTGCTAATGTGTCTGACCTCCTGGTCTGAGCTAACCTCCTAAGCTTAGCACTTGAAATTTATTTTAGGTATCATCAGTTTTGAAGCAATATGAGAATCTTATAAGTCTTTAGATTGTTCAAAGTATCTTTTTGCCCATCAAAGCTATCTGTTATAAACAATTTAAATTTAGGAGGCAACGGATAATGTGTAACATCATATTAGAATGGATATTCTAAGGTTGAACCAAGGTCTCCATAGTCTCTAGAGCACTGGTTTTAACTATGTTAAGCACATCTCTGATGCGATCATTAACGTCCCTCAATTTCCGGTCTAGGGTACTATTTTCCTCTTGTTGGCGAGAGGTATCATTGTGGTTGTGGTCATCTATTTGCTTGATCACACTAAGTTTCTCCTAAATGAGAGACCTATTAAGCAGGCTGGCCAATGAGCATCTGTAATATTTACTGATTTTATTGGGTCAAACCTTCCTTTGTCTTATTCTTTCTATTATAATCCTCTCCAGATTGAGCATTCTCAAAGTTCCTTGTCTCTTGTTGGTTTGAGGGGCCCTTGGTCATGATTATATCCTTTGAGCAACTCCTGGAACTCTTGTTCCATGGGAAGATTATTTCTGGTCACATCCATCAATCTGGTAGTCACCATTCAAGGTTATGAGAGTCAAATTGTTGGTACAAAATCTTCCCCAACCTCCACATAAGTTAGCTTAAACTCTATTGGCCTCCTAGTCATCTTTCTGAAGGTCCATCCCAACTCTCTGATGATCCAAGTTAGCCTTTTCGAATGGCTGGTAACCCATAAAAAAAAGTCGAAGATTGGAGGGGGGGCTCTAGGGGTTGACCTCCGATGCTTAAGTTAGAAATCTAATCAAAGTTGGAGATGGATATTTAGGAGTGGAGTTGTGTACCTTTGATGATTCCCCCGAGCTCCATTTTATAGTTTGGGAATTCGTTCCTTAGGAGAGTGGACTCTATTTGCTATTTGAGAAGTCAAACTCCCTCTATTTGAGGAGTCTGATCTTCCTGCTCATCCTATGAGGAGGGAAATACTCCATCCCTAGTTGTTTAGGAGGTTGAAACTCCTCTACGGTGAGGTGTCCTAACCTCTTTCCTTTTAAATGGAGATTGGTGATTCGACTGGAAAATCTTTTGATTTTTGAATGGTGGATAAGTTTATCCTTTTGTCTTTATACAAGAGTAAATTGGGTGGGGCTAATTACTAGGATTAGCATTTAAGCTTCCCAAAAGTAACTNCTAAGGTTGAACCAAGGTCTCCATAGTCTCTAGAGCACTGGTTTTAACTATGTTAAGCACATCTCTGATGCGATCATTAACGTCCCTCAATTTCCGGTCTAGGGTACTATTTTCCTCTTGTTGGCGAGAGGTATCATTGTGGTTGTGGTCATCTATTTGCTTGATCACACTAAGTTTCTCCTAAATGAGAGACCTATTAAGCAGGCTGGCCAATGAGCATCTGTAATATTTACTGATTTTATTGGGTCAAACCTTCCTTTGTCTTATTCTTTCTATTATAATCCTCTCCAGATTGAGCATTCTCAAAGTTCCTTGTCTCTTGTTGGTTTGAGGGGCCCTTGGTCATGATTATATCCTTTGAGCAACTCCTGGAACTCTTGTTCCATGGGAAGATTATTTCTGGTCACATCCATCAATCTGGTAGTCACCATTCAAGGTTATGAGAGTCAAATTGTTGGTACAAAATCTTCCCCAACCTCCACATAAGTTAGCTTAAACTCTATTGGCCTCCTAGTCATCTTTCTGAAGGTCCATCCCAACTCTCTGATGATCCAAGTTAGCCTTTTCGAATGGCTGGTAACCCATAAAAAAAAGTCGAAGATTGGAGGGGGGGCTCTAGGGGTTGACCTCCGATGCTTAAGTTAGAAATCTAATCAAAGTTGGAGATGGATATTTAGGAGTGGAGTTGTGTACCTTTGATGATTCCCCCGAGCTCCATTTTATAGTTTGGGAATTCGTTCCTTAGGAGAGTGGACTCTATTTGCTATTTGAGAAGTCAAACTCCCTCTATTTGAGGAGTCTGATCTTCCTGCTCATCCTATGAGGCGGGAAATACTCCATCCCTAGTTGTTTAGGAGGTTGAAACTCCTCTACGGTGAGGTGTCCTAACCTCTTTCCTTTTAAATGGAGATTGGTGATTCGACTGGAAAATCTTTTGATTTTTGAATGGTGGATAAGTTTATCCTTTTGTCTTTATACAAGAGTAAATTGGGTGGGGCTAATTACTAGGATTAGCATTTAAGCTTCCCAAAAGTAACTTTTTAAATAAGTTGCTTTAATCATATCTTTCTCAATGGTATAGTTGATTTTTTTTCCCACATAAGTAGTAACCGGCGAAAGATGGCATGGTTACAAAAATTTTTTTTTTGGTAGAAAGTTGCAAAAGAACATGTATTTGATTTATTTCTATTGAAAGAAATATTATTAATATCCACAAGTTAGAATTAATGTTGTCTATTTTATTGAGAACTTATTAGACTATACAACATATCATGTGTAAAGTGATTGAATAGACTCTACAGAACGAAGAATTTGACATGATACTTTACTAAAAATATCAGTGTGGGGGCCACTCTCCTACATCTAGTCACTAAATTTTAATTTGAACAGCAGAACAAAGGGGATTCGGGGGTGATTAAGGCTTGTTGGCATTTGATTTATTCCTCTTTTGATGAAAAATGCACTGTCGTTAATTGATGCAATTGACATTCTCCTTTTTTTATATTGAAAAGGTCCAAGGGATATTGGTGTTGCTGATCAAGTTGTTGACTACTCAATATCGCTGCTCTAGAGGAAAAGGGAAGAAAAAGGAAAAAAAACAAAAAAGAGTAATCATAATGGACGTAGCTAAACTAATAGTATCAGTCCTTGGGATTATTCCAATCGGGGAGGTCTTTTCTTACCTGAAGAGCTATGACAACAACATCCAGGACTTTGGAAAGGAAGTTGGGAATCTAGAAGCTAGGAGACATGCTGTGCAACAAAAGATTGATGACGCTGAACGGAATGGAGAAACTATCTTAGCTGATGTTACACACTGGCGTTCAACTGCAGATACATCCCTGCAAGAGGCAAAAACATTTCTAGAAGATGAAGATAGAGAAAGCAAACTGTGTTTGTCTCCATTTTGTCTGGTGCCTCGTTACTGGCGGAGCCGTACTGCGAAGGAGAAGATCCGTGTTCTTACTACGCTCACAGGAAATGGAAACTTCAGTACGGTGTCAGTCCGTGAACCTCCAGTGGGGACAGAATTCAAATCCCGAGAATTCGAATCCCGAAAATCAATTAAGCAAAGAATAATGGCAGCTGTGAAGAATAGCAACGTCAATGTGGTAGGGATATGTGGAATGGGAGGGGTGGGCAAGACAACAATGGCGAAAGAAATTCTGCAATGGGCAAAAACAGAGAAACTCTTTGATAAGGTCGTCATGGTAGTTGTCTCTCAATCACCAGAGTTAAAAAAGATACAACGTGCAATTGCAGAATCAATAGGTCTGGAACTCAAAGAAGAGACTTTGTCCGTTAGAGCAGATCGGCTACGTGAAAGACTAAAGAAACTAAAGAAATTCCTTATAATTTTAGATGACCTTTGGGAATGGCTCAATCCGGAGGAATTAGGAATCCCTTGTGGAAGAGATCATGATGGGTCAAAAGTTATATTGACTTCAAGGAATCGAGACATTTGCACTGCGATGGAAGCTGAGGTTATCGCAATTGATACCTTATCTGAAAACGAAGCATGGAGTCTTTTCAAAGAGATGGCAGGTCATTCTGTTGAAACTCCTGACTTGTGTCCAGTGGCAAAATTAGTTGCAAATGAATGCAAATGTTTGCCACTTGCTCTTGTTACTGTTGGTAGAGCATTGAAAAATAAAAGCAAGCCTGTGTGGGATGATGCTCTCGAACAATTGAGAAGATCTATTCCCAGAGCTATCACAGAAGTGCAAAGAGATGTGTACCGACCACTAGAGCTGAGTTACAATCATTTACAATCCCCAGAAGGCAAGTCTCTCTTTTTGCATTGTTGTTTATTTCTTGAAGATTTTGATATCCCTTTAGAAGATCTGGTTAGGTATGGAATGGGTCTCAATATATTTGGAGGCATCCAAGTGGTCAAACAAGCAAGAAACAGGGTTTGCACATTGATTGAGAGACTTAAAGATCGTTTCCTATTGCTAGATAGTGACTTTCCAATGCATGTCAAAATGCATGATGTTATTCGTGATGTGGCCATATCAATTGCATCGGAGGGTAAACATGTTTTTATGATAAGCCATGATGTCAACCTGAAGAAGTGGCCAAGCAGAGAGGCATTTGAAGATTACACTGCAATTTCAATAATAACAAATGAGATTACCGAGCTTCCTGGTAAGTGTCCAAGACTTGAGTTGTTGCGGTTGGTATGTAACAAATGTCCATTGAAGGTACTAGACAGTTTTCTAGCGGAACTGAGCAACCTCAAAGTTTTAGATATTGATATGCAGCATAATGAGATACTATCAATGCCATCATCACTTGGACTCCTGAAAAACCTTCGGACATTGCATCTAAAAAATTGTGAGTCACTTAAAGATATAACTTTAATTGGAGGGATTGTGAATCTAGAAATCCTCAGCATTGTTCGTTCCTCTATTGATGTGTTACCAAAGGAAATAGGAAGATTGCTTAATCTGAGGTTGCTAGAGCTGAGGGACTGTCTCTATCTCTCAACAATTGTACCAGGTGTCATCTCAGGGTTAGTCGAATTGGAAGAATTATACATGGGAAACTTGGAAAAATTTAGATGGGAGGCTGAAGAAGAAGGCAAAGAAAGCAGTAAAGCGATTCTCAAAGAGCTGGAGTCCTTGTCCAATTTCACTAATTTGGAAATTATCTTACCGGAACTGGAGCTTGTGCCAACAAACCTAGGCTTTTGGTCAAGGCTGACAACATACACTATATGTATTGGTCATCCTAATTCAGTTGTTCGAAGAAATGATTACCAGAAAGTTATGGAGGTCAGCCTCCCAACAATCACTCCTTTACCAGACTGGACTATTCTACTAATAAAGAATTCTGAATGTCTACACTTGGATTCGGATGGTTCAAAGAGTGTAGTGAATGAGTTGGATCGGGAGGGTTTTCGACACTTGAAGGAACTTAAAATTACAGCTTGTGGTACGCTGGAGTATCTTGCGAATACAACGGATGGGCGCTCACCTGGCATTGGTATTTT
Organism: Ilex paraguariensis; assembly: GCA_963454935.2. Lineage (NCBI taxonomy): Eukaryota > Viridiplantae > Streptophyta > Magnoliopsida > Aquifoliales > Aquifoliaceae > Ilex > Ilex paraguariensis. The sequence goes on from CAUOFW020002281.1 coordinate 208,310, forward strand.
TCCAATCTTGAATTCACTTCGTCTTACATTTATGGATAATTTAACAGAGGTTTGTCACGGCCAACTTCCTGCGGGGTCCTTCAAGGAACTAGACGAGGTAGAGCTGTATGCGTTACCTTCACTGATACATTTATGGAAGGGTCCCAGTCAAAATGTTTTCCTTAGCAATCTCAAACTTGTTTCCGTAGAGTACTGTGCAAATTTGGGAAATCTTTTTTCGCGATCAGCAGCTAAAAGTTTGATGCAACTCCAAACGCTTCAGATAGCTTCTTGTGAGAAGATTCAAGAAGTCTTTTCAAATAAAAGACGAGATGAAAATGAACCTAATAAGGTCATATTTCCCAAACTAGAGAGTTTAGGTCTAGAAGATCTACGAAGCCTCATTTGTTTCTATGAAAACATTGATGGCATTGAGTTCCCTCTTCTGACTGAACTAGGACTTTCGAATTTGCCAATGATCAAGGAATTCTGCCCCAAAAGCAACCACGTTGCTACAAGTTTGCAACCTTTTTTCCACCAAAAGGTACATACATGCTTATATACTCTCAACATATCAGTCATTTTGTTTCTTTCCTTTTTTGTCTTCTTATTTTTTTGGTTATGGGGTGGTGGGTCTGTATTGATTCTAACGTAAAACAACCAGAGAACTCCCATTTGATAAAGGGAGATACAGAGTCTTAATCTGAACCTGACTTCCTAATTTACTTACTAGGCACTTATCATACATTTAAGGCCATTGCATCAACTCTAATTTCGCTAATGTTTAATTATGGACAAAATATATTTTTAATCCCCAAATTATGCACTTGATGTCAATTTTGGTCCTCAATCTTTCAATTTTGCTAATTTATTCCTTCAAGTATTTAATTTGCATCACTTTGGTCCAGTAGATGAAAAATCTCATTCCTTAGACCAACCAATCTAAACCTCATTCATTCCCACCAAATGAAGCAAATTAACAAACTCTTTGATCTGGTGTAAAAAATAAATTACAAATGTAGACTCTTCGAAAAGTTTGCTGATCTAACTTCTTTTGATGGGTATGAAAGAGGTTTAGGTTTATGGTTTCAATTGATGAGTATAAGGAATGAGGTTCTTTGTCTAATAGATTTCGAACAAATAGTCTAAAATATCCTTAATCTTTATCTATATGGTGGGCACATGAGACATTCCGTCCAAAAACCTAACGGCTACTCACATAAGGGCAGCTAAAATTTTAGAGTTTAGGGATTCAATTGACATTTAAATTAGTTTAATGACTTAATTGACATAAGAATCATAATTTAAGGGACATTTATATCATTTACTCTTATCTCTTCTATTTTTGATGTGGGCCCAAGTGATATTATGAATTTTCCAGTTTGTGTCTGCTAGCTTAAAGAAATTGCANCAAGCATCAGAAAGATCATGACCCAAGGATAAGGCGTCATCTCAAGCAGGGCTTATGACCTGGCCCCATTTATAATGTGGGTGTTTGAATTTTTTTTAGTCTCATTCCAACCATTTTGATATCGTATCAAAATTTATAAGTAAATAAAATTAAGTATAACCTAATTAGGATCAACTTAAAAATGAAAAAAAAAGTGAGTTGTGATTTAAGAAAGTTAGAATCGATCTTATTATGCCACGATCTATGACAAACCTATCTCATTTTCTTATAATCTCACTAGTTTGAATCGCAAACTCATCTTTATTTTGTATTTACATTTAGTACGATACCAAAGATATCATATTGTGTTATATTTTGGTGTATTAGGGTATTANCAGAAGAAGGGAGCAGGATGAATGAAATTATGTTCCCTCAATTGGAAACTTTGGAACTTAGCGAACTACTCAAACTAAGAAGTTTTTTCCCAGTGAAACATGCTTTGGAATTGCCATCATTGCATGAAGTCAAACTCTATGATTGCCCTGAAATGAAGACCTTCTCTCTGGGACCCCTAAGCACGCCAAAGCTGGAGAATGTATCTATACGATTCATTCCAGGTGTGTGGAAGGACGACCTTAATACCACAATAAAGCACATATGCGAAACAGAGGTATGCCACTATATCTTGTTAATCTTTCCAAAAATACTCCTGACACATGATGACATCTGCTTCTTAATTCCTTTGTATTTTCTATTTTCTACACTAGCAACTAATTATCTTGGACATTCTAGTTAGAGCATCTCCAACATTGACTCAAATATAGACTTAAATTTAAATTTGAGTCAAAATAATACAAAAAACTTCTCCCACCTTGGACTCAAACTTATATCAAATCAAGACAAAACTTATTATGGGCTCAAATTGAAGCAGACTCAAATTCTATTCCAAATTTCTAATTTTAACCTTTTAATATATCCAAAGCTAAAAGATATCTTCCATGATTTGTTCTTTGCCTCTCTAAACTACGTTACTTCCATCACTGACCACTACATAAACTTTCACAAATTATTTAAATGCCTATGGGTAAATTTTTTTCCTTTTCATCTTCCATCTTCTTAATTTTTTGTATTTTTCAAAACCTTAATTTCACCCATCTTTTGTCCTATATAAACCCGAAGCTTACACAACAAATTTTTTTTTTATTTTTTCAAGTTAAACACTATCGGTACTACAATTTCATGTCACTGATTCTTCTTGAATTTTAAGCCTTCAATACCCACAAATTTAGAAAATTAGTCATTTTATTTCTTCAATCTTCCATTTTTGTTAAAAATGTATGTTTTTGTGTTCTTCAGACCAGGCCCATGTCAAAATAGTTATATTTTTTTTTTCTTTATCTGAATTTATAAAAAATGATAAAGGGATTAGAACAATATTAGAATTCTGATGCGGTTTCGTTATTCCCATGTAGTTTTGTATACATATTCAAGAATTTTTTTCAAATAAAAGACGAGATGAAAATGTAACTGATAAGATCATATTTCCCAAACTAGAGAGTTTAGATCTAGAAGATCTACCAAGCCTCATTTGTTTCTGTGAAAACATTGATGGCATTGAGTTCCCTCTTCTGACTGAACTAGGACTTTTGAATCTGCCAATGATCAAGGAATTCTGCCCCAAAAGCAACCACGTTGCTACAAGGTTGCAACCTTTTTTCCACCAAAAGGTGCATACATGCTTATATACTCTCAACATATCAGTCATTTTGTTTCTTTCTTTTTTTGTCTTCTTCTTTTTTTGGTTATGGGGTGGTGGGTCTGTATTGATTCTAACGTAAAACAACCAGAGAACTCCCATTTGACAAAGGGAGAGACAGAGTCTTAATCTGGACCTGACTTCCTAATTTTACTTACTAGGCACTGATCATACATTTAAGTCCATTGCATAAACTCTCCAATTTCGCTAATGTTTAATTATGGACAAAATATAATTTTGCTGATCTAACTTCTTTTGATGGGTATGAAAGAGGTTTAGGTTTATGGTTTCAATTGATGAGTATAAAGAATGAGGTTCTTTGTCTAATAGATTTCAAACGAATAGTCTAAAATATCCTTAATTTTTATCTATATGGTGGGCACATGAGACATTCCGTCCAAAAACCTAACGGCTATTCACATAAGGGCTGCTAAAATTTTAGAGTTTAGGGATTCAATTGACATTTAAATTAGTTTAATGACTTAATTGACATAAGAGTCATAATTTAAGAGACATTTATATCATTTACTCTTATTTCTTCTATTTTTGATGTGGGCCCGACGTTAACGTGATATTACGAATTTTCCAGTTTGTGTCTGCTAGCTTAAAGAAATTGGAAATCAGTGGAATGAGTAATGTGAGTGAGATATGGTGTAGCCAAGTCCCCACTGGTTCATTCAGTAAACTTGAAGAATTGATAATTGCACATTGCGGCAAATTGAGAAAATTATTCTCTCCGTCCATGGCTAGGCGTCTGGTGCACCTCCGAAAATTGACAATAAGATCATGCCCAATGTTGGAAGAAGTTGTTGTAAAGGAAGAAGAAGCAGAAGAAGGGAGCAGGATGAATGAAATTATGTTCCCTCAATTGGAAGAATTGATAATTGATAATTGCGGCAAATTGAGAAACTTATTCTCTCCGTCCATGGCTAGGGGTCTGGTGCACCTCCGAAAATTGAGAATATCAAAATGCCCAATGTTGGAAGAAGTTGTTGTAAAGGAAGAAGAAGCAGAAGAAGGGAGCAGGATGAATGAAATTATGTTCCCTCAATTGGAAGAATTGATAATTGATAATTGCGGCAAATTGAGAAACTTATTCTCTCCGTCCATGGCTAGGGGTCTGGTGCACCTCCGAAAATTGAGAATATCAAAATGCCCAATGTTGGAAGAAGTTGTTGTAAAGGAAGAAGAAGCAGAAGAAGGGAGCAGGATGAATGAAATTATGTTCCCTCAATTGGAAGAATTGATAATTGATAATTGCGGCAAATTGAGAAACTTATTCTCTCCGTCCATGGCTAGGGGTCTGGTGCACCTCCGAAAATTGAGAATATCAAAATGCCCAATGTTGGAAGAAGTTGTTGTAAAGGAAGAAGAAGCAGAAGAAGGGAGCAGGATGAATGAAATTATGTTCCCTCAATTGGAAGAATTGATAATTAATAATTGCGGCAAATTGAGAAACTTATTCTCTCCGTCCATGGCTAGGGGTCTGGTGCACCTCCGAAAATTGATAATAGCAGACTGCCCAATGTTGGAAGAAGTTGTTGTGAAGGAAGAAGAAGCAGAAGGAGGGAGCAGGATGAATGAAATTATGTTCCCTCAATTGAAAACTTTGATACTTGGCGCACTACTCAAACTAAGAAGTTTTTTTCCTGTGAAACATGCTTTGGAATTGCCATCATTGCATGAAGTCACACTGTATATTTGCCCTGAAATGAAGAACTTCTCTCTAGGACCCCTAAGCACGCCGAAGCTGGAGAATGTATATCCACTAGACAATCCAGCTGTGTGCAAGGACGACCTTAATAACACAATAAGGCACCTACACGAAACAGAGGTATGCCACTATATCTTGTTAATCTTTCCAAAAATACTCCTGACACATGATGACATCTGCTTCTTAATTCCTTTGTATTTTCTATTTTCTACACTAGCAACTAATTATCTTGGACATTCTAGTTAGTGGAATCTATGCAATTTTAATCCTCCCCCGCTGAATGTATCACATGCTCTTCCATAACTTGACAGAATAATAGAGTGGTAATGAAATTCTATAGCTTCAAATTATTGCAGATTTTGGTTTCGTAATGCTACTTGGATTAACAATAGCAGTGAACTGAATCGATAAATTTTGTCAGTGGTATTATTGTTTAGATTTTGCACTTAGCAGTGGGCCTTTAGAAAATGTTTAGTAAAGGAAGCATGACGAAGTAAAAATGCCCAACTAAGTTGAATTGATGATATATGTAAGCAAATGTATTTGACAAATAATTGTTATTTTTTGGTATATCCTTGAATTTGGCCATTATTTCTTCAAATTTACATCGTCACGTTGATGCTCGGATAGGCAAGTAGGATGTACCTACTTGAAGTTAAAATCCTCATCAGAAGTTAAAATTCTTATATTTGCTTTTCACTGCAAAGTAATTTTAATACCTACTAAGTTAAGAATTTCGAATTAAATCATTATCGAAACACACCTTTCTCGTTGATGTGAAAAACACTTAAATTTTTTTTTTTCTTTTTCTGAAAAAATTTCTAATAATGTGTGCAAATCTACAAACTAGGCTCAATGCAGTGCAGACAGCTACCCAATCTTGTTTTGTACTGTGATTTTCAATTATAAGGTTAATTCTAGGTGTGAAGATTCCTTTCCCCATCTGTAAATCTATCTTATTGTCCATTAGTCATGTATCATTCAATAGTCTTGTGCTACCGATTGACATTAAGCTCTGCTTTAGGGGCCGAGGTGGAGAGCACAATTGGAGAGCACAAGTAAGGAGGCTGAAGCTACCGATCACATTTAGCTCTGCTTTAGGGGCGGAGTATAAATGCCCTGAGTTTGTATCAAATCCAAAGGTGCTGCAGTGAGTATATTTTGTGAAGCAGTGATAGAGTTGATGCCATGTTGATAGAATTCCTAGTGCGTGCTTTTTGATAATCAATCCATGACGTACTTATATGAGTGGTATCTATGATGCAGGGCGGATTGAGATCTTCTCTTTTACTTTTTTGCACAATTTAACTCAATGGTAAATCACTCATTATGTATTCACGCGAGACCTATTATTTATATTTAGACTCTTCACCCTTATAAAAAATAGGTCCACATATAAATAATAGGTCCGACATGAATACATGGCGGATGATCTACCGTTGAATGAAATTATGTGAAAAAAAATAATAGAGAGCATCTAGATTCGATGAAGCCAAAGATAGTTGCTTCCACTATGTCTGTGTTTCTTTTTTACAACTACCGCAGTAATTTGTTCAAATCTCTTTGTTGCTATCAGCCAAGTCCGTGGGAGTCAGCATTCTGGAGATTGGTCTGAAGCTTGAAGCCTCAAGTCTCCCTTTCATACTCTTTGTTTATGTTCTATTTCAAATAACTCATATTGACAATGCATTATTATATCTTGTAATAAGACTAAGCTCTGCTCTGTGGGCGGAGTTTAAATACTGTGAGTTTGTGTAAAAATAAAAGGTAGTGTGGTATATTTGGTGAACAGCAGTGATGGAATTCAAGACGGTAGTTAATAGGTTTCCTAGTTTCCTTTCTAATCATCCATCCCAACTTCAGGTATCTTTGAGCAGTTTTTTTCAAGACCTTAAACGACCAGATTAACCGACAAGTAACCATTTTTCTTAGGGCCAACGGGTCATATGTGAATTGCATTTTGTTTGATCCAAAAATCAATTAAAAAACATTGATCTAAAACCTATCTTATTATCCAAAAGATTTTATTTTCACAATATTTTTTCGAAGGCAAAATGCGTGTCGAACTACACAAAAAATGGTCAAATTATAATCGTAGATTCTTTGACTTGTGGTTATAAGATGTAATGTTGACTCTTTTTGACATGTTTCCACGTGCACAATTATTTAATTTAATTTGGTGAAGACGATGGCTGGATTGGGATGTGTCTCTATCTTCAATTTAATTATGGCGTTGGTGTATCCTGGCACCATTCTATGTGACGACTTGTTTGAAGATTTTGAAGGAACTCTTGAATGACCTTGAAGGTGTATGCTTTTCCTCGAAGATGGATTCACAACACTTTGGCTCAAGTTGGATTTGGATAGGAAAAATTGTCCAAAAATATACTCTCTCGCACTTTTTTGTTTTTAGGTCAAAAAACTGCCTTTTTAAATGATTAAAAATAGCTGCTTAAAAAATGCTGTCTTTACATCCAACTTCATTGTAATAGGCTTTTTTAATGACCAAACTATCACTCCAAATGAGATTTAGTCTACCGCTATAATCTCCCTCTTTTCTTATCTCTCTAGCCTATCTTGATTCACCATTACTGTTTTCTCCAGACAATAAGAAGCTGCAATATTCTCTCTCTCTCTCTCTCTCTCTCTCTCTCTCTCTTCATGTATCTGGATCCATTAAAAATCACAAAACACAACTTCAAACATTCACACAGTCAAAACAAAATTCAAGCAATCCTTTACAACATACAAAGCTACTGGCTATGCCACTTGATAAGGTCATTTCTATGCACTGGGTTGATAGCAGTGGAAGGGGTTGTAAAATTGCTTGGTCGACTATCATGACGACTAAAGCAGTGGGTGGCCTGGGACTTAAGGGGCTGCATTCTTGGAATAAAGCTCTTATGCTTAGATATATCTGGTATCTCCTCTCTGATAGTTCCAACATATGGACTAATTCAGTGTGAACAGTGTATATATTAAAAGGAAAAGTTTTTGGGAGTTCAAAACACCACAGGTTGCTTCTTGGAATTGGAAGAAAATCCTAAAACTAAGAAGCCTTGCTAGGCCATTGTTTAAGCATATTATTGGAGATGAGAGATTCACTGCCTTCCAAGCTGATCAGGTTAAGTGGCTGCCTAATGCTAATGGTATATACTATGCACAATCACCTTGGAAATGTATTGCTCCTAAATATCAAAGGGTGCACTGGTACAGGTTAGTCTCGTACAGACAAGCAATACCTAGAATGAGTTTTATCTTGTGGTTGGCAATCCAGGATAGACAAAACACTAAGGACCGTATGAAGATTTATATGCAGCACTTGGACACTCCTTGTGTTTTTTGCAGGAATGAAGAGAGCCGCACGCATCTCTTTTTTGATTGCCACTTTACAGCTGGGATATGGAGTGCAGTGCTACAGAGAAGTGGGAAACCCTGGTACTCTACTCCTTGGCAATCCTTCATTTCAGATTCATCAAGGGATCGGAAGGGTAGGTCTCTAAAAGTAAAAATTCTGAAATTAAGCCTGGCTGCTACTGTTTGTCTTATGGAGGGAGAGAATTGCAAGGATTTCCAGAAGTTCTCCCAAGGATGCTGCATCTATCTTGAGAGGAACCATAGATATTGTTAGAAGCAGATTGATTACTTTGAAAGTTCTTAGTTCTGCCCACAGTTTTGCCATACTCCAGGCGTGGCATTTATCTCCTGCTAGCTTGATTAGCTAATGCTAAAGTTGCTGTATTTTGTTACACTATATGAGATCAATCTGTAGGAGCACTGGCCAAATAGCCAGTAATCCTGTTAGATTGTCTCTTTTGGGGCTTTTCTTTGGTCTTTGGCACCATGTTTTGGTGCAGATGGCTTTTGTTTGTATAAGGCTTTGGCCTTGTAATTTTTCGTAGTACATCAATACAATATCTATTTACCCAGAGAGGAAGAGAAAAGAAGGTCAAGAAAACTTGGGATCTTGGGTTTTCCTTGAAGATCTAGAGATCTAACTTGAAAATCTAGAGTTCTAAGTAGGGTTCTTTTCCCTTTATGTACATTAATACATTCCATGTTGAAATCAAGTCCATTTGCATGATACATGTTGGATCTATGATTTCCTTGCTACAAATCTTGATTAAATGTTAAATATACCTTGAATTGTAAAACCTCATGCATTCAATTTTAAGTATGGGTACCTTCCTTGCCATTTTACTTTGGGGGATTTTATGGAGTTATATACAAATGGTTTTGGATATTTGAGAGTTGTTTCATAGAATGAAAATATTGAGATTATGAAATTTCTATCAAGTTTTTGAAAATGCCGAAATTGCGGCTTGGTTTGGAAAGAGATTATGTGATCACCAAAATGGTGGCCTTTGGAAACTTGGTGTGCTTAATACAGACAGGAAAAGGAGTAGTAGATGGCTACTAGTCCTTGGGGGGATTGGTGAATGGATAGTGGCTTTGAGTGATGGCCTGTGCTGCATTACAAATTATACCATACTCGTCCCCCTTAAAAACAAGAAACGCTTTGTGTTTCCTAGGGTAAAAGACCATAAAACACCACAACGATGATTGATGTGTGAAACCAGCTATAAGTTGCATTATTTGTTGTATGTAAGGCATTCATGGCATTTGATACCCTTGCTCTGGATCCAAAGCATAAACTTTATGGTATTATGCTTATGATTTCAAATGATGCTTTACCGGGTAGGTGTACTCATTTTTGGTTTACACTATATCTGGTGGTTATGTTTTTTATTTGAAACTTTATACTAAATGTTCATACTAATTGAGAAATTATTGGCATTTGAAAACTTGTATATGTTTGAGAAAGGAATATCCTACTNGAGAAACTTATTCTCTCCGTCCATGGCTAGGGGTCTGGTGCACCTCCGAAAATTGATAATAGCAGACTGCCCAATGTTGGAAGAAGTTGTTGTGAAGGAAGAAGAAGCAGAAGGAGGGAGCAGGATGAATGAAATTATGTTCCCTCAATTGAAAACTTTGATACTTGGCGCACTACTCAAACTAAGAAGTTTTTTTCCTGTGAAACATGCTTTGGAATTGCCATCATTGCATGAAGTCACACTGTATATTTGCCCTGAAATGAAGAACTTCTCTCTAGGACCCCTAAGCACGCCGAAGCTGGAGAATGTATATCCACTAGACAATCCAGCTGTGTGCAAGGACGACCTTAATAACACAATAAGGCACCTACACNAACAATTGATAATTGCAGCTTGCGGCAAATTGAGAAACTTATTCTCTCCGTCCATGGCTAGGGGTCTGGTGGACCTCCGAGAATTGATAATAGAAGACTGCCCAATGTTGGAAGAAGTTGTTGTAAAGGAAGAAGAAGCAGAAGAAGGGAGCAGGATGAATGAAATTATGTTCCCTCAATTGGAAACTTTGGAACTTAGCGAACTACTCAAACTAAGAAGTTTTTTCCCAGTGAAACATGCTTTGGAATTGCCATCATTGCATGAAGTCAAACTCTATGATTGCCCTGAAATGAAGACCTTCTCTCTGGGACCCCTAAGCACGCCAAAGCTGGAGAATGTATCTATACGATTCATTCCAGGTGTGTGGAAGGACGACCTTAATACCACAATAAAGCACATATGCGAAACAGAGGTATGCCACTATATCTTGTTAATCTTTCCAAAAATACTCCTGACACATGATGACATCTGCTTCTTAATTCCTTTGTATTTTCTATTTTCTACACTAGCAAATAATTATCTTGGACATTCTAGTTAGAGCATCTCCAACATTGACTCAAATATAGACTTAAATTTAAATTTGAGTCAAAATAATACAAAAAACTTCTCCCACCTTGGACTCAAACTTATATCAAATCAAGACAAAACTTATTATGGGCTCAAATTGAAGCAGACTCAAATTCTATTCCAAATTTCTAATTTTAACCTTTTAATATATCCAAAGCTAAAAGATATCTTCCATGATTTGTTCTTTGCCTCTCTAAACTACGTTACTTCCATCACTGACCACTACATAAACTTTCACAAATTATTTAAATGCCTATGGGTAAATTTTTTTCCTTTTCATCTTCCATCTTCTTAATTTTTTGTATTTTTCAAAACCTTAATTTCACCCATCTTTTGTCCTATATAAACCCGAAGCTTACACAACAAATTTTTTTTTTATTTTTTCAAGTTAAACACTATCGGTACTACAATTTCATGTCACTGATTCTTCTTGAATTTTAAGCCTTCAATACCCACAAATTTAGAAAATTAGTCATTTTATTTCTTCAATCTTCCATTTTTGTTAAAAATGTATGTTTTTGTGTTCTTCAGACCAGGCCCATGTCAAAATAGTTATATTTTTTTTTTCTTTATCTGAATTTATAAAAAATGATAAAGGGATTAGAACAATATTAGAATTCTGATGCGGTTTCGTTATTCCCATGTAGTTTTGTATACATATTCAAGAATTTTTTTCAAATAAAAGACGAGATGAAAATGTAACTGATAAGATCATATTTCCCAAACTAGAGAGTTTAGATCTAGAAGATCTACCAAGCCTCATTTGTTTCTGTGAAAACATTGATGGCATTGAGTTCCCTCTTCTGACTGAACTAGGACTTTTGAATCTGCCAATGATCAAGGAATTCTGCCCCAAAAGCAACCACGTTGCTACAAGGTTGCAACCTTTTTTCCACCAAAAGGTGCATACATGCTTATATACTCTCAACATATCAGTCATTTTGTTTCTTTCTTTTTTTGTCTTCTTCTTTTTTTGGTTATGGGGTGGTGGGTCTGTATTGATTCTAACGTAAAACAACCAGAGAACTCCCATTTGACAAAGGGAGAGACAGAGTCTTAATCTGGACCTGACTTCCTAATTTTACTTACTAGGCACTGATCATACATTTAAGTCCATTGCATAAACTCTCCAATTTCGCTAATGTTTAATTATGGACAAAATATAATTTTGCTGATCTAACTTCTTTTGATGGGTATGAAAGAGGTTTAGGTTTATGGTTTCAATTGATGAGTATAAAGAATGAGGTTCTTTGTCTAATAGATTTCAAACGAATAGTCTAAAATATCCTTAATTTTTATCTATATGGTGGGCACATGAGACATTCCGTCCAAAAACCTAACGGCTATTCACATAAGGGCTGCTAAAATTTTAGAGTTTAGGGATTCAATTGACATTTAAATTAGTTTAATGACTTAATTGACATAAGAGTCATAATTTAAGAGACATTTATATCATTTACTCTTATTTCTTCTATTTTTGATGTGGGCCCGACGTTAACGTGATATTACGAATTTTCCAGTTTGTGTCTGCTAGCTTAAAGAAATTGGAAATCAGTGGAATGAGTAATGTGAGTGAGATATGGTGTAGCCAAGTCCCCACTGGTTCATTCAGTAAACTTGAAGAATTGATAATTGCACATTGCGGCAAATTGAGAAAATTATTCTCTCCGTCCATGGCTAGGCGTCTGGTGCACCTCCGAAAATTGACAATAAGATAATGCCCAATGTTGGAAGAAATTGTTGTAAAGGAAGAAGAAGCAGAAGAAGGGAGCAGGATGAATGAAATTATGTTCCCTCAATTGGAAGAATTGATAATTGATAATTGCGGCAAATTGAGAAACTTATTCTCTCCGTCCATGGCTAGGGGTCTGGTGCACCTCCGAGAATTGAGAATATCAAAATGCCCAATGTTGGAAGAAATTGTTGTAAAGGAAGAAGAAGCAGAAGAAGGGAGCAGGATGAATGAAATTATGTTCCCTCAATTGGAAGAATTGATAATTGATAATTGCGGCAAATTGAGAAACTTATTCTCTCCGTCCATGGCTAGGGGTCTGGTGCACCTCCGAGAATTGAGAATATCAAAATGCCCAATGTTGGAAGAAATTGTTGTAAAGGAAGAAGAAGCAGAAGAAGGGAGCAGGATGAATGAAATTATGTTCCCTCAATTGGAAGAATTGATAATTGATAATTGCGGCAAATTGAGAAACTTATTCTCTCCGTCCATGGCTAGGGGTCTGGTGCACCTCCGAAAATTGAGAATATCAAAATGCCCAATGTTGGAAGAAGTTGTTGTAAAGGAAGAAGAAGCAGAAGAAGGGAGCAGGATGAATGAAATTATGTTCCCTCAATTGGAAGAATTGATAATTAATAATTGCGGCAAATTGAGAAACTTATTCTCTCCGTCCATGGCTAGGGGTCTGGTGCACCTCCGAAAATTGATAATAGCAGACTGCCCAATGTTGGAAGAAGTTGTTGTGAAGGAAGAAGAAGCAGAAGGAGGGAGCAGGATGAATGAAATTATGTTCCCTCAATTGAAAACTTTGATACTTGGCGCACTACTCAAACTAAGAAGTTTTTTTCCTGTGAAACATGCTTTGGAATTGCCATCATTGCATGAAGTCACACTGTATATTTGCCCTGAAATGAAGAACTTCTCTCTAGGACCCCTAAGCACGCCGAAGCTGGAGAATGTATATCCACTAGACAATCCAGCTGTGTGCAAGGACGACCTTAATAACACAATAAGGCACCTACACGAAACAGAGGTATGCCACTATATCTTGTTAATCTTTCCAAAAATACTCCTGACACATGATGACATCTGCTTCTTAATTCCTTTGTATTTTCTATTTTCTACACTAGCAACTAATTATCTTGGACATTCTAGTTAGTGGAATCTATGCAATTTTAATCCTCCCCCGCTGAATGTATCACATGCTCTTCCATAACTTGACAGAATAATAGAGTGGTAATGAAATTCTATAGCTTCAAATTATTGCAGATTTTGGTTTCGTAATGCTACTTGGATTAACAATAGCAGTGAACTGAATCGATAAATTTTGTCAGTGGTATTATTGTTTAGATTTTGCACTTAGCAGTGGGCCTTTAGAAAATGTTTAGTAAAGGAAGCATGACGAAGTAAAAATGCCCAACTAAGTTGAATTGATGATATATGTAAGCAAATGTATTTGACAAATAATTGTTATTTTTTGGTATATCCTTGAATTTGGCCATTATTTCTTCAAATTTACATCGTCACGTTGATGCTCGGATAGGCAAGTAGGATGTACCTACTTGAAGTTAAAATCCTCATCAGAAGTTAAAATTCTTATATTTGCTTTTCACTGCAAAGTAATTTTAATACCTACTAAGTTAAGAATTTCGAATTAAATCATTATCGAAACACACCTTTCTCGTTGATGTGAAAAACACTTAAATTTTTTTTTTTCTTTTTCTGAAAAAATTTCTAATAATGTGTGCAAATCTACAAACTAGGCTCAATGCAGTGCAGACAGCTACCCAATCTTGTTTTGTACTGTGATTTTCAATTATAAGGTTAATTCTAGGTGTGAAGATTCCTTTCCCCATCTGTAAATCTATCTTATTGTCCATTAGTCATGTATCATTCAATAGTCTTGTGCTACCGATTGACATTAAGCTCTGCTTTAGGGGCCGAGGTGGAGAGCACAATTGGAGAGCACAAGTAAGGAGGCTGAAGCTACCGATCACATTTAGCTCTGCTTTAGGGGCGGAGTATAAATGCCCTGAGTTTGTATCAAATCCAAAGGTGCTGCAGTGAGTATATTTTGTGAAGCAGTGATAGAGTTGATGCCATGTTGATAGAATTCCTAGTGCGTGCTTTTTGATAATCAATCCATGACGTACTTATATGAGTGGTATCTATGATGCAGGGCGGATTGAGATCTTCTCTTTTACTTTTTTGCACAATTTAACTCAATGGTAAATCACTCATTATGTATTCACGCGAGACCTATTATTTATATTTAGACTCTTCACCCTTATAAAAAATAGGTCCACATATAAATAATAGGTCCGACATGAATACATGGCGGATGATCTACCGTTGAATGAAATTATGTGAAAAAAAATAATAGAGAGCATCTAGATTCGATGAAGCCAAAGATAGTTGCTTCCACTATGTCTGTGTTTCTTTTTTACAACTACCGCAGTAATTTGTTCAAATCTCTTTGTTGCTATCAGCCAAGTCCGTGGGAGTCAGCATTCTGGAGATTGGTCTGAAGCTTGAAGCCTCAAGTCTCCCTTTCATACTCTTTGTTTATGTTCTATTTCAAATAACTCATATTGACAATGCATTATTATATCTTGTAATAAGACTAAGCTCTGCTCTGTGGGCGGAGTTTAAATACTGTGAGTTTGTGTAAAAATAAAAGGTATTGTGGTATATTTGGTGTANTGTAATAAGACTAAGCTCTGCTCTGTGGGCGGAGTTTAAATACTGTGAGTTTGTGTCAAAATAAAAGGTAGTGTGGTATATTTGGTGAACAGCAGTGATGGAATTCAAGACGGTAGTTAATAGGTTTCCTAGTTTCCTTTCTAATCATCCATCCCAACTTCAGGTATCTTTGAGCAGTTTTTTTCAAGACCTTAAACGACCAGATTAACCGACAAGTAACCATTTTTCTTAGGGCCAACGGGTCATATGTGAATTGCATTTTGTTTGATCCAAAAATCAATTAAAAAACATTGATCTAAAACCTATCTTATTATCCAAAAGATTTTATTTTCACAATATTTTTTCGAAGGCAAAATGCGTGTCGAACTACACAAAAAATGGTCAAATTATAATCGTAGATTCTTTGACTTGTGGTTATAAGATGTAATGTTGACTCTTTTTGACATGTTTCCACGTGCACAATTATTTAATTTAATTTGGTGAAGACGATGGCTGGATTGGGATGTGTCTCTATCTTCAATTTAATTATGGCGTTGGTGTATCCTGGCACCATTCTATGTGACGACTTGTTTGAAGATTTTGAAGGAACTCTTGAATGACCTNTTTGGTGAAGACGATGGCTGGATTGGGATGTGTCTCTATCTTCAATTTAATTATGGGGTTGGTGTATCCTGGCACCATTCTATGTGACGACTTGTTTGAAGATTTTGAAGGAACTCTTGAATGACCTTGAAGGTGTATGCTTTTCCTCGAAGATGGATTCACAACACTTTGGCTCAAGTTGGATTTGGATAGGAAAAATTGTCCAAAAATATACTCTCGCACTTTTTTGTTTTTAGGTCAAAAAACTGCCTTTTTAAATGATTAAAAATAGCTGCTTAAAAAATGCTGTCTTTACATCCAACTTCATTGTAATAGGCTTTTTTAATGACCAAACTATCACTCCAAATGAGATTTAGTCTACCGCTATAATCTCCCTCTTTTCTTATCTCTCTAGCCTATCTTGATTCACCATTACTGTTTTCTCCAGACANCTGCCTTTTTAAATGATTAAAAATAGCTGCTTAAAAAATGCTGTCTTTACATCCAAATTCATTGTAATAGGCTTTTTTAAAGACCAAACTATCACTCCAAATGAGATTTAGTCTACCGCTATAATCTCCCTCTTTTCTTCTCTCTCTATCCTATATTGATTCACCATTACTGTTTTCTCCAGACAATAAGAAGCTGCAATATTTTCTCTCTCTCTCTCTCTCTCTCTCTCTCTCTCTTCATGTATCTGGATCCATTAAAAATCACAAAACACAACTTCAAACATTCACACAGTCAAAACAAAATTCAAGCAATCCTTTACAACATACAAAGCTACTGGCTATGCCACTTGATAAGGTCATTTCTATGCACTGGGTTGATAGCAGTGGAAGGGGTTGTAAAATTGCTTGGTCGACTATCATGACGACTAAAGCAGTGGGTGGCCTGGGACTTAAGGGGCTGCATTCTTGGAATAAAGCTCTTATGCTTAGATATATCTGGTATCTCCTCTCTGATAGTTCCAACATATGGACTAATTCAGTGTGAACAGTGTATTTATTAAAAGGAAAAGTTTTTGGGAGTTCAAAACACCACAGGTTGCTTCTTGGAATTGGAAGAAAATCCTAAAACTAAGAAGCCTTGCTAGGCCATTGTTTAAGCATATTATTGGAGATGAGAGATTCACTGCCTTCCAAGCTGATCAGGTTAAGTGGCTGCCTAATGCTAATGGTATATACTATGCACAATCACCTTGGAAATGTATTGCTCCTAAATATCAAAGGGTGCACTGGTACAGGTTAGTCTCGTACAGACAAGCAATACCTAGAATGAGTTTTATCTTGTGGTTGGCAATCCAGGATAGACAAAACACTAAGGACCGTATGAAGATTTATATGCAGCACTTGGACACTCCTTGTGTTTTTTGCAGGAATGAAGAGAGCCACACGCATCTCTTTTTTGATTGCCACTTTACAGCTGGGATATGGAGTGCAGTGCTACAGAGAAGTGGGAAACCCTGGTACTCTACTCCTTGGCAATCCTTCATTTCAGATTCATCAAGGGATCGGAAGGGTAGGTCTCTAAAAGTAAAAATTCTGAAATTAAGCCTGGCTGCTACTGTTTGTCTTATGGAGGGAGAGAATTGCAAGGATTTCCAGAAGTTCTCCCAAGGATGCTGCATCTATCTTGAGAGGAACCATAGATATTGTTAGAAGCAGATTGATTACTTTGAAAGTTCTTAGTTCTGCCCACAGTTTTGCCATACTCCAGGCGTGGCATTTATCTCCTGCTAGCTTGATTAGCTAATGCTAAAGTTGCTGTATTTTGTTACACTATATGAGATCAATCTGTAGGAGCACTGGCCAAATAGCCAGTAATCCTGTTAGATTGTCTCTTTTGGGGCTTTTCTTTGGTCTTTGGCACCATGTTTTGGTGCAGATGGCTTTTGTTTGTATAAGGCTTTGGCCTTGTAATTTTTCGTAGTACATCAATACAATATCTATTTACCCAGAGAGGAAGAGAAAAGAAGGTCAAGAAAACTTGGGATCTTGGGTTTTCCTTGAAGATCTAGAGATCTAACTTGAAAATCTAGAGTTCTAAGTAGGGTTCTTTTCCCTTTATGTACGTTAATGCATTCCATGTTGAAATCAAGTCCATTTGCATGATACATGTTGGATCTATGATTTCCTTGCTACAAATCTTGATTAAATGTTAAATATACCTTGAATTGTAAAACCTCATGCATTCAATTTTAAGTATGGGTACCTTCCTTGCCATTTTACTTTGGGGGATTTTATGGAGTTATATACAAATGGTTTTGGATATTTGAGAGTTGTTTCATAGAATGAAAATATTGAGATTATGAAATTTCTATCAAGTTTTTGAAAATGCCGAAATTGCGGCTTGGTTTGGAAAGAGATTATGTGATCACCAAAATGGTGGCCTTTGGAAACTTGGTGTGCTTAATACAGACAGGCAAAGGAGTAGTAGATGGCTACTAGTCCTTGGGGGGATTGGTGAATGGATAGTGGCTTTGAGTGATGGCCTGTGCTGCATTACAAATTATACCATACTCGTCCCCCTTAAAAACAAGAAACGCTTTGTGTTTCCTAGGGTAAAAGACCATAAAACACCACAACGATGATTGATGTGTGAAACCAGCTATAAGTTGCATTATTTGTTGTATGTAAGGCATTCATGGCATTTGATACCCTTGCTCTGGATCCAAAGCATAAACTTTATGGTATTATGCTTATGATTTCAAATGATGCTTTACCGGGTAGGTGTACTCATTTTTGGTTTACACTATATCTGGTGGTTATGTTTTTTATTTGAAACTTTATACTAAATGTTCATACTAATTGAGAAATTATTGGCATTTGAAAACTTGTATATGTTTGAGAAAGGAATATCCTACTGGGCCAGTTGTGCTCATACTTAAGAGTATGTTTGGTATAGGTTTTTTTTTTTTTGCTTTATTATAAAACAAATAGAAACACACAAGCAAAATTAAAAAAAAAAAAGTTTGCTAAATTTTTGTTTCTTATATAAACATGTTGCATGCACTTTTAAAAACAGAAAACTGGTTTTTCTTGTTTTCTTAAGCACAAAATGAAACATATCTAGTGACATGGGAGGAAACATTTTCTTCGCGACCTCTCTTTCAATTCAATGTTTTTGAATCTCCATCGCAAGAGTCACACGTCACACTCATCAAATGGATCTCAAAGATTTATATTTCGAGCGAAGAGAAAAATCAATAGATTTCTTTAAAAAACTCTAGACAGACACTAGAAACTCAGTATGAGGCTTCGTTGAAGGTGATTTACATTGATGTTGCCAGAGAATCTGGATCTGCCATGCCAACAGTCCCCTATGCATTCTCCCATAGCCCCTGAACAAAACCAATTAAAAACTTTGCTAGGAGGGGTACAATATGACCGATGAGACATGAAAAGAGATTGTGAGCACACGAGATTGTCGCCTCGTCGGTGATGACTGTGGAGGGTTTAAAGTTGAGCAAGTGGGCATTTGGAATGGAATTGATGAAAGAATGCTGACTATGGGTACCAATGGAGGTGAGGGGAGTAATGGTGATGGCATGGAAGGAGAAGAAAGAATTTTGAGCAGGCAGTGGAATGATTTTGTATCTCCTTTTCTTTTTCTGTTTTTTGTTTTATTAAAAACATAACCAATCATTTTTTCGTTTCAAAAAAATTGAAAACAAACTAAAAACAAAACAAATCAAAAACTAAAAATAAAATGCAAAACCTTATTAACATATTTAGGCATGAATCACGAGGCATATGCGGGTGGATTGCTACATGGCAGTCTTTGGCTAGAAGGAACATCTTTCGGTTATACATTAGAAACTTGTAAGGGGATCAATGTTACATGAATCTGCGTTTGGTGTAGCTTGATACATTGTTGATGATTAACTTTTGTGGAAAAGATTATGTTTCGTGGTACTTCTTGTGAAAGTAGGTTGAATGGAGGCCCACCAACCTCGGTGGTCAACCATTTGCCTCCCTAGTTTTAGGATATATGTTGTGATGAATGGATGATGTGGAAATTTAGTTTAGTTATGTTTATACAATGCTTTCACAGGGTTGCTCTCACCATCGAGTTGTATGCAAGATTTTAAGATAAAACTCCACCGGATTTTCAAATAACAAATTTTATTCAATCAAATAACTACCTATACACAAATTTGCCATAACCTGGGGAGTTTCGGACAAAATCATTTTCTAATTAAATCATGTCTTTTTGTGAAATTTGGGGCGTGACATAAACTTATACAATATACTAGCACTAATTATTTTCAAACTCTAGTTACATGTCAAGTGCCTTCAGTTCTGCAAAGAACTATATTTTCTTACTAACAGCAATAACTCCATAGAAATTAAAGCCAATCAAACATTGCAAGTGGACATTTTAAACAACTATTTGGGTTTAAAACAATGTGATACAATGATCGATATCTGCGTCCACTTACAAGCAACTATTTTGACATCTTTCAAAATGTTTTAATTTTGTCCCAGGGCTGAAATATGCACTAACACGTGGCCTAATCACCCTACCATGATAAGGCTCTTGCGCGTGTGTGTGTCTATCCCTGTTCATGGGTCACAACAAAAGTGATATAATCCGGCAAAGAAACATTGGTCAGGATAGAATATGGTTACCATAAAGGAATCAAATTTGATCTGCTTTGACATGGTTTATTGCTCAAATCATCTCTTGCAGCAGTTGAGTGGACAAGTCTCTGAAACCTTGATGACAACTCTTGATAAGCCTGAATTTCAGATGGCTTCGCTTGTTTAATTGCAGTTTTTAGATGCTCCATTGTTATTTCTGCGGCATCAAGGCTCTCCTGAGATCATAAAATATATACATGGAAAAAATATCAATTTCTAAAATAAAGTTTGAAAAAATGAATCCAGTTACTTTGAAGATAGAGAAATCCAACTAATCACAAGAAAAAAATGACAAACCTCTATAGCTGCAATGGCTGCTCCACGGCAGCTTAGGGATATATCAGCACCAGTACAGCCTTCTGTGAGAAGAGCCAGCTCCATAATGCAGAAGGCATTTTCTGCAAATGAATGCGGAATATCTCCTCACGGTCTTTTTGACTTGGTGGCCCCACAAAAAGAAGCCGGTCAAATCGTCCTGTCACATTTTTTTGATAAATAATCAGAAGGCTTGTCAAATTACTGGAAAGAGAAATAAATGGATAGTGGCTAACTCAGATTTGAGAGAAAGTTCTAGCACCTGGTCTTAAAAAGGCTGGGTCAATCTTATACGGCCGATTTGTAGCAGCAATGACAGTAACACTAACTCTTTGATGCAAACCTAAATCACAAAGTATTTGTTCATGTCGAAGACTAAAATAGAATCGTAGAGAATGAAGTTGACATCTTCCCAGAATAAATTACATTACAATATTTTTTATGGATAGGAAACTACCAAAATATTAATAATGATATAAAAGTAAATGAGAGGGCAAGGAGTCGTCTAAGAAAAAACGTAAAAAAATATATAAAATACAACTGAAAAACAAAAAGCATTAGAAAGGTAAAAAGAAGAATTCCAAGTATCAACGTTCTTCACACACTTGAGCCCAATGATCCTCAAATCAAGAAAAGTGGAATTCCTTCAAACTCTTTTGTGGTGGAAGCCCAAAGAGATGCCATGAAGGAAATTTTATCTCATAAATCCTCCCAAGGATTCACCTTATCATCAAAAACCCTCCCATGTCTTTCCAACCACACTGTCCAAACCAATGCCAGAGCCACACATCTCCATAAAATCTTAGTTTTGTTGCTTATTCCAAATCCCTCAAATTCAATAACAAAGATCAACTCACAATTTCTAGCAGTCACCCAAAAGAAACCAATTGTGGCCAAAAGCATGTTCCATAATTTAGTATCAAACAGCAATGCAAGAATAGATGGTCCATAGATTCCTCCCAGCTCTTACAAAGAATACACCATCGCAGGTAAAGACAATCTGGTATTCATTTTTGGAGCACATCATTGGTATTGAGGTTCTTATGTGCAAGTAACCATGCAAATACTCAAACTTCAAAGGGACCTTAGACTTCGATATCATATTTGAAGGTTGAAAAATTGGGAAGTTAGGTTTATCAACAAGGGATTCGATAAAAGACATACAAGGAAATCCACCGATGAAGAAAGGGTCCAAATTCTTCGATCCTCAACAGAATTATCAAGAATACCCAAAAGAGATGACATGTCAACAACTTCTCTATCATTTAATTTTCTTTAGAAATCAAAGTTCCAACCAATTGGGGATAAAGATGATGAGAACATACAAGCAATTGTTGATTTAAGATTCCTAGACAAATGATATAAACGAGGAAACAAGCCTGCAAAAGGTAAATGAAACCCGCAAAAATCCTCCCAAAAACGAATCCTCCCCCCATCACCCACAACATACTTTACAGATTTGGAAAAATAAGACAAACTTTGTTAAATGAATTTCCAAGGACAACGAGAGCACCCTCGCTCACTCACCTTCGAGTCCCACCCATTAACTTAATTATTTACTTCCAATCACAGAATGCCATAAACTACTGACCTTAATGTGAAAAGCAAGTAGGAAAACTTTTCTAGCGACCCACCTTAATTTTGGATCAAGACACTAAATTCCTCCAAACCCAATAGTCTGTATTTCCTTCTCCACTACCTTTCCATAGAAAATTCATCACCATTTTTTGCTACTTTTTTCACAACTTACTGAGGCATTATAAAAAGCAACATATATAAAAAATAGGAACACTCACAAGCACTGAATCGACAAGAGTGAACCTACTCCCCTTGTCAAAAAAGCTTTCTTCCACCCATCAAGTTTTTCTCAACCTTTAAAACCACAGCTTCCCTAAAAACTAAGGACTTCAGATTACGCTTTAAAGGCAACCCTAAATATTTCAAAGGCCACTCTAAGATAGAACACCCGAACACTTCAGCCAATCTTCTTGTTGTACATGAATTCATGTAATTGCACTCTTGGATAAGTTTAGTTTGAGGCTGACTCCAGTTCAATACATTGCAAGATTAAAGCAATTGAATGAATATTCTTTTTATTCCCTTCACAAAAGTAAATGGTGTCATCCGCAAATTGTAAATGAGTCACTTCCACACTTTCTCTTCCGATTTTAAAACCCTCAATGACCTCTCTATTATTCGCCCTATCCGGCATTTTACTCAAAACATTCACCACCAAAGTATAAAGGAAATGAGAGAGATGATCTCCTTGCCTAAGACCTCTAGATGCCTTAAAACAGCCTTTTGAAGCCCCATTAACAATCACAGAAAAAATCACCGAATTTAAACAACTCATAATCCACTTCCTCCATCTTAAACCAAAGCCTTTACATTCCATTAAAATCTCAAGCCGTATCATATGCTTTTTCAAAATCCACTTTGAAAACAAGACCTCTTTTTTCCTTATACTCCTCTATAATCTCATTAGCAACAAGCACAACATCCAAAATTTGGTACCCCTAACAAAGGCACCTTGAGACATAGAAATAGTACAATAAAATACATCTTGATGCCTTCTCGAAAGGACTTTTGCCCCAAATCTTGCAAAGACTTTATCCCAAGATGATTTCTCTTTCTTAAGAAAGAGACAAAAAGTAGTATTTGTGCATTAGTTCACTATTTCATTCTTGAAAAACTCTAGGAAAGAATGAACAAATCACATGATGTCAAATTGCTCCCATTTCCTAATCCTATGACTCTGTAAGCATTACGAGATGACGCGCAATAGTAGAAACAAACTCCCCCCACGCGCATTAGTAGAAACAAAAAGAAAGAAGACCACGAAAGTAAAGTAAGATAGAATTGGTGTTCATGATTTTATTATAAGGAGCATCAGTTGTAGAGGTTATATAGTTCACTAATTTTTCATCAAGATTATTTCTTTTCCATCCCTATAGACAATTTTGAATCAACAAATTCTCAATTCACTTGATTGAGTTTCACAAATAATGAACAATTTAAAGAACAGCATCCAAACCATTTTTTTATTCTTTTATTTTGGGTGCTGATTAGACTTCATCTAATTCAGAGTTGGCTAGGTTCATCCAACTTCAATAAATATTTTATAGAAGTGCATAAGGAAATCTAAAAAGAGTATATTCAATTAATATAGCATGACACTAACAACAAGAAGTAAACAAATACCAAACAGTTCTAAATTTTATTTGGAAAACTTGGACTTTCACCGGGTGCATCCAATTTTATTTTGTTAGGCAATGAAATGAATTATGAGTTACACCTGAGAAAGGATTCGCAAACTAGACTATCATGCTCTAGAACCACAATCATATTGTGCTGGATAAATAGTACTAAAACAAGGAGCTGTTGTACCCATAAGCTACCCCCCAACCCCACCAAAAAAGAAGAAAGGAAGAAGAAAAAGCTTTACAACTGAATTTGTTTCAACTAACTTAATGAATAAACAAACCACATGATGTCAAATTGCTGCCATACCCTAATCCTATGGCTAAGTAAGCATTATGAGCAGACTAGAATACCTCACCCACCACATGTACACTAGTATATAAAAAATAAATAAAATATTTAGGAGCATGAAAGTAAAGTAAGATGGCAATGGTGCTCCAAATTTCCTTGTAAGAAAGAAGCATCAGTGCTAGCGGATATAGTTCAACAATTTTTTATCAATATTGAATAATTTACATCCCCCATAGACACTTTTGCATCAACAAATTCTCTAGTCACCTAAGAAATATTTATAAAAATTAAAAATTAGCGCACAACATCCAAAACATTTTTTTTCTTTTCTTTATTCATCTAATTCAGACTTGGCAGAGTTCATCCAATTGATAGCCATTACTTTTTATTTTTATGAGAAACAAGAAAACTTATTAATTTAAAAAATGCTAAAAAGATACGTCATAGAATAATATAGATGGACAAGGTATCCATCTATGAACAGGAAAAAAACAATGCATAGCTCATAGAAATTATGTATCACATGAGCTCCTCCAATCTGCCAAAATACAAAAAAAATGGAATACGATCAAACTCCTTCGATAGCCATTACTTTCAGATAGACGACTAGGTTGTGCATGCTTCTTTAGGTTCCGGCATTTTCAAATCACACGAAATAGTTGATAGTAAAAACATAGATGACCTAAGGCACATAACTATATTCAAACCTTACAACATGGAAACACGGNCAACTAATCACAAGAAAAAAATGACAAACCTCTATAGCTGCAATGGCTGCTCCACGGCAGCTTAGGGATATATCAGCACCAGTACAGCCTTCTGTGAGAAGAGCCAGCTCCATAATGCAGAAGGCATTTTCTGCAAATGAATGCGGAATATCTCCTCACGGTCTTTTTGACTTGGTGGCCCCACAAAAAGAAGCCGGTCAAATCGTCCTGTCACATTTTTTTGATAAATAATCAGACGNCTGGGCCAGTTGTGCTCATACTTAAGAGTATGTTTGGTATAGGTTTTTTTTTTTTTGCTTTATTATAAAACAAATAGAAACACACAAGCAAAATTAAAAAAAAAAAAGTTTGCTAAATTTTTGTTTCTTATATAAACATGTTGCATGCACTTTTAAAAACAGAAAACTGGTTTTTCTTGTTTTCTTAAGCACAAAATGAAACATATCTAGTGACATGGGAGGAAACATTTTCTTCGCGACCTCTCTTTCAATTCAATGTTTTTGAATCTCCATCGCAAGAGTCACACGTCACACTCATCAAATGGATCTCAAAGATTTATATTTCGAGCGAAGAGAAAAATCAATAGATTTCTTTAAAAAACTCTAGACAGACACTAGAAACTCAGTATGAGGCTTCGTTGAAGGTGATTTACATTGATGTTGCCAGAGAATCTGGATCTGCCATGCCAACAGTCCCCTATGCATTCTCCCATAGCCCCTGAACAAAACCAATTAAAAACTTTGCTAGGAGGGGTACAATATGACCGATGAGACATGAAAAGAGATTGTGAGCACACGAGATTGTCGCCTCGTCGGTGATGACTGTGGAGGGTTTAAAGTTGAGCAAGTGGGCATTTGGAATGGAATTGATGAAAGAATGCTGACTATGGGTACCAATGGAGGTGAGGGGAGTAATGGTGATGGCATGGAAGGAGAAGAAAGAATTTTGAGCAGGCAGTGGAATGATTTTGTATCTCCTTTTCTTTTTCTGTTTTTTGTTTTATTAAAAACATAACCAATCATTTTTTCGTTTCAAAAAAATTGAAAACAAACTAAAAACAAAACAAATCAAAAACTAAAAATAAAATGCAAAACCTTATTAACATATTTAGGCATGAATCACGAGGCATATGCGGGTGGATTGCTACATGGCAGTCTTTGGCTAGAAGGAACATCTTTCGGTTATACATTAGAAACTTGTAAGGGGATCAATGTTACATGAATCTGCGTTTGGTGTAGCTTGATACATTGTTGATGATTAACTTTTGTGGAAAAGATTATGTTTCGTGGTACTTCTTGTGAAAGTAGGTTGAATGGAGGCCCACCAACCTCGGTGGTCAACCATTTGCCTCCCTAGTTTTAGGATATATGTTGTGATGAATGGATGATGTGGAAATTTAGTTTAGTTATGTTTATACAATGCTTTCACAGGGTTGCTCTCACCATCGAGTTGTATGCAAGATTTTAAGATAAAACTCCACTGGATTTTCAAATAACAAATTTTATTCAATCAAATAACTACCTATACACAAATTTGCCATAACCTGGGGAGTTTCGGACAAAATCATTTTCTAATTAAATCATGTCTTTTTGTGAAATTTGGGGCATGACATAAACTTATACAAAATACTAGCACTAATTATTTTCAAACTCTAGTTACATGTCAAGTGCCTTCAGTTCTGCAAAGAACTATATTTTCTTACTAACAGCAATAACTCCATAGAAATTAAAGCCAATCAAACATTGCAAGTGGACATTTTAAACAACTATTTGGGTTTAAAACAATGTGATACAATGATCGATATCTGCGTCCACTTACAAGCAACTATTTTGACATCTTTCAAAATGTTTTAATTTTGTCCCAGGGCTGAAATATGCACTAACACGTGGCCTAATCACTCTACCATGATAAGGCTCTTGCGCGTGTGTGTGTCTATCCCTGTTCATGGGTCACAACAAAAGTGATATAATCCGGCAAAGAAACATTGGTCAGGATAGAATATGGTTACCATAAAGGAATCAAATTTGATCTGCTTTGACATGGTTTATTGCTCAAATCATCTCTTGCAGCAGTTGAGTGGACAAGTCTCTGAAACCTTGATGACAACTCTTGATAAGCCTGAATTTCAGATGGCTTCGCTTGTTTAATTGCAGTTTTTAGATGCTCCATTGTTATTTCTGCGGCATCAAGGCTCTCCTGAGATCATAAAATATATACATGGAAAAAATATCAATTTCTAAAATAAAGTTTGAAAAAATGAATCCAGTTACTTTGAAGATAGAGAAATCCAACTAATCACAAGAAAAAAATGACAAACCTCTATAGCTGCAATGGCTGCTCCACGGCAGCTTAGGGATATATCAGCACCAGTACAGCCTTCTGTGAGAAGAGCCAGCTCCATAATGCAGAAGGCATTTTCTGCAAATGAATGCGGAATATCTCCTCACGATCTTTTTGACTTGGTGGCCCCACAAAAAGAAGCCGGTCAAATCGTCCTGTCACATTTTTTTGATAAATAATCAGAAGGCTTGTCAAATTACTGGAAAGAGAAATAAATGGATAGTGGCTAACTCAGATTTGAGAGAAAGTTCTAGCACCTGGTCTTAAAAAGGCTGGGTCAATCTTATACGGCCGATTTGTAGCAGCAATGACAGTAACACTAACTCTTTGATGCAAACCTAAATCACAAAGTATTTGTTCATGTCGAAGACTAAAATAGAATCGTAGAGAATGAAGTTGACATCTTCCCAGAATAAACTACATTACAATATATTTTATGGATAGGAAACTACCAAAATATTAATAATGATATAAAAGTACATGAGAGGGCAAGGAGTCTTCTAAGAAAAAACGTAAAAAAAAATATAAAATACAACTGAAAAACAAAAAGCATTAGAAAGGTAAAAAGAAGAATTCCAAGTATCAACGTTCTTCACACACTTGAGCCCAATGATCCTCAAATCAAGAAAAGTGGAATTCCTTCAAACTCTTTTGTGGTGGAAGCCCAAAGAGATGCCATGAAGGAAATTTTATCTCATAAATCCTCCCAAGGATTCACCTTATCATCAAAAACCCTCCCATGTCTTTCCAACCACACTGTCCAAACCAATGCCAGAGCCACACATCTCCATAAAATCTTAGTTTTGTTGCTTATTCCAAATCCCTCAAATTCAATAACAAAGATCAACTCACAATTTCTAGCAGTCACCCAAAAGAAACCAATTGTGGCCAAAAGCATGTTCCATAATTTAGTATCAAACAGCAATGCAAGAATAGATGGTCCATAGATTCCTCCCAGCTCTTACAAAGAATACACCATCGCAGGTAAAGACAATCTGGTATTCATTTTTGGAGCACATCATTGGTATTGAGTTTCTTATGTGCAAGTAACCATGCAAATACTCAAACTTCAAAGGGACCTTAGACTTCGATATCATATTTGAAGGTTGAAAAATTGGGAAGTTAGGTTTATCAACAAGGGATTCGATAAAAGACATACAAGGAAATCCACCGATGAAGAAAGGGTCCAAATTCTTCAATCCTCAACAGAATTATCAAGAATACCCAAAAGAGATGACATGTCAACAACTTCTCTATCATTTAATTTTCTTTAGAAATCAAAGTTCCAACCAATTGGGGATAAAGATGATGAGAACATACAAGCAATTGTTGATTTAAGATTCCTAGACAAATGATATAAACGAGGAAACAAGCCTGCAAAAGGTAAATGAAACCCGCAAAAATCCTCCCAAAAACGAATCCTCCCCCCATCACCCACAACATACTTTACAGATTTGGAAAAATAAGACAAACTTTGTTAAATGAATTTCCAAGGACAACGAGAGCACCCTCGCTCACTCACCTTCGAGTCCCACCCATTAACTTAATTATTTACTTCCAATCACAGAATGCCATAAACTACTGACCTTAATGTGAAAAGCAAGTAGGAAAACTTTTCTAGCGACCCACCTTAATTTTGGATCAAGACACTAAATTCCTCCAAACCCAATAGTCTGTATTTCCTTCTCCACTACCTTTCCATAGAAAATTCATCACCATTTTTTGCTACTTTTTTCACAACTTACTGAGGCATTATAAAAAGCAACATATATAAAAAATAGGAACACTCACAAGCACTGAATCGACAAGAGTGAACCTACTCCCCTTGTCAAAAAAGCTTTCTTCCACCCATCAAGTTTTTCTCAACCTTTAAAACCACAGCTTCCCTAAAAACTAAGGACTTCAGATTACGCTTTAAAGGCAACCCTAAATATTTCAAAGGCCACTCTAAGATAGAACACCCGAACACTTCAGCCAATCTTCTTGTTGTACATGAATTCATGTAATTGCACCCTTGGATAAGTTTAGTTTGAGGCTGACTCCAGTTCAATACATTGCAAGATTAAAGCAATTGAATGAATATTCTTTTTATTCCCTTCACAAAAGTAAATGGTGTCATCCGCAAATTGTAAATGAGTCACTTCCACACTTTCTCTTCCGATTTTAAAACCCTCAATGACCTCTCTATTATTCGCCCTATCCGGCATTTTACTCAAAACATTCACCACCAAAGTATAAAGGAAATGAAAGAAATGATCTCCTTGCCTAAGACCTCTAGATGCCTTAAAACAGCCTTTTGAAGCCCCATTAACAATCACAGAAAAAATCACCAAATTTAAACAACCCATAATCCACTTCCTCCATCTTAAACCAAAGCCTTTACATTCCATTACATGATCCAAAAATCTCAAGCCGTATCATATGCTTTTTCAAAATCCACTTTGAAAACAAGACCTCTTTTTTCCTTATACTCCTCTATAATCTCATTAGCAACAAGCACAACATCCAAAATTTGGTACCCCTAACAAAGGCACCTTGAGACATAGAAATAGTACAATAAAATACATCTTGATGCCTTCTCGAAAGGACTTTTGCCCCAAATCTTGCAAAGACTTTATCCCAAGATGATTTCTCTTTCTTAAGAAAGAGACAAAAAGTAGTATTTGTGCATTAGTTCACTATTTCATTCTTGAAAAACTCTAGGAAAGAATGAACAAATCACATGATGTCAAATTGCTCCCATTTCCTAATCCTATGACTCTGTAAGCATTACGAGATGACCAAAATACCAAACTCCCCCCACGCGCAATAGTAGAAACAAAAAGAAAGAAGACCACGAAAGTAAAGTAAGATAGAATTGGTGTTCATGATTTTATTATAAGGAGCATCAGTTGTAGAGGTTATATAGTTCACTAATTTTTCATCAAGATTATTTCTTTTCCATCCCTATAGACAATTTTGAATCAACAAATTCTCAATTCACTTGATTGAGTTTCACAAATAATGAACAATTTAAAGAACAGCATCCAAACCATTTTTTTATTCTTTTATTTTGGGTGCTGATTAGACTTCATCTAATTCAGAGTTGGCTAGGTTCATCCAACTTCAATAAATATTTTATAGAAGTGCATAAGGAAATCTAAAAAGAGTATATTCAATTAATATAGCATGACACTAACAACAAGAAGTAAACAAATACCAAACAGTTCTAAATTTTATTTGGAAAACTTGGACTTTCACCGGGTGCATCCAATTTTATTTTGTTAGGCAATGAAATGAATTATGAGTTACACCTGAGAAAGGATTCGCAAACTAGACTATCATGCTCTAGAACCACAATCATATTGTGCTGGATAAATAGTACTAAAACAAGGAGCTGTTGTACCCATAAGCTACCCCCCAACCCCACCAAAAAAGAAGAAAGGAAGAAGAAAAAGCTTTACAACTGAATTTGTTTCAACTAACTTAATGAATAAACAAACCACATGATGTCAAATTGCTGCCATACCCTAATCCTATGGCTAAGTAAGCATTATGAGCAGACTAGAATACCTCACCCACCACATGTACACTAGTATATAAAAAATAAATAAAATATTTAGGAGCATGAAAGTAAAGTAAGATGGCAATGGTGCTCCAAATTTCCTTGTAAGAAAGAAGCATCAGTGCTAGCGGATATAGTTCAACAATTTTTTATCAATATTGAATAATTTACATCCCCCATAGACACTTTTGCATCAACAAATTCTCTAGTCACCTAAGAAATATTTATAAAAATTAAAAATTAGCGCACAACATCCAAAACATTTTTTTTCTTTTCTTTATTCATCTAATTCAGACTTGGCAGAGTTCATCCAATTGATAGCCATTACTTTTTATTTTTATGAGAAACAAGAAAACTTATTAATTTAAAAAATGCTAAAAAGATACGTCATAGAATAATATAGATGGACAAGGTATCCATCTATGAACAGGAAAAAAACAATGCATAGCTCATAGAAATTATGTATCACATGAGCTCCTCCAATCTGCCAAAATACAAAAAAAATGGAATACGATCAAACTCCTTCGATAGCCATTACTTTCAGATAGACGACTAGGTTGTGCATGCTTCTTTAGGTTCCGGCATTTTCAAATCACACGAAATAGTTGATAGTAAAAACATAGATGACCTAAGGCACATAACTATATTCAAACCTTACAACATGGAAACACGGTTGCTAGAACAAAGCAGTTCACCGCTTTATTAGCCATTAAACCCGTAGAATCAATCCCAAAATATCTAGAACATTCGTCTAGCAAAAAGCTGAGAGGCAAGTTACTTGAAATTTTCTTTCCTGAATAAGAAAGGGATACCCGTCAATGAGGCAATGCTACAACTATCAATCCCAAAGTACAATATAAAAAAATTACTATTATGCAAAATTAACATATGAAGAATGGTATTTTGAAATATAAAATACAATAGGGATAATATATTGTGGCACTATAGATGTTGACCAAAAGCAATACAAAAATGAAACTTAATTGTATACGCATATATCCATATATTCTAATAGGAAAATGCTAAATAGACTTAAAAAACTGACTTAAAACCTTGACTTGATGAATCCCTACATTTGAATAGGTAATGGGTGCTAGTAAATTTTGAGACTCACAGTTAAATCAATGACAAATATAATAGTCACATCATTAAATNTGTCGAAGACTAAAATAGAATCGTAGAGAATGAAGTTGACATCTTCCCAGAATAAATTACATTACAATATTTTTTATGGATAGGAAACTACCAAAATATTAATAATGATATAAAAGTAAATGAGAGGGCAAGGAGTCGTCTAAGAAAAAACGTAAAAAAATANAGTGACATGGGAGGAAACATTTTCTTCGCGACCTCTCTTTCAATTCAATGTTTTTGTATCTCCATCGCAAGAGNAGTGACATGGGAGGAAACATTTTCTTCGCGACCTCTCTTTCAATTCAATGTTTTTGAATCTCCATCGCAAGAGTCACACGNATAGAGAAACACTTAGAGGAGCTTTCCACAATATCTTCATATCCAGAAACAACTGTTAGAACTCAGAACAGGCAAAGCTTGATATTAGGAAGAACCAGTTCAAGGTCAAACAATCACATCAAAAAACGAAACAATGACAACAGTTACCAAAAGATTTGGCTGAATATACAGTGCTTCTGCAAATATAGACTTTTAACCGATAAATTCAAGAGTATAGATTTTTGTGAAAAAGANAGTCACACTCATCAAATGGATCTCAAAGATTTATATTTCGAGCGAAGAGAAAAATCAATAGATTTCTTTAAAAAACTCTAGACAGACACTAGAAACTCAGTATGAGGCTTCGTTGAAGGTGATTTACATTGATGTTGCCAGAGAATCTGGATCTGCCATGCCAACAGTCCCCTATGCATTCTCCCATAGCCCCTGAACAAAACCAATTAAAAACTTTGCTAGGAGGGGTACAATATGACCGATGAGACATGAAAAGAGATTGTGAGCACACGAGATTGTCGCCTCGTCGGTGATGACTGTGGAGGGTTTAAAGTTGAGCAAGTGGGCATTTGGAATGGAATTGATGAAAGAATGCTGACTATGGGTACCAATGGAGGTGAGGGGAGTAATGGTGATGGCATGGAAGGAGAAGAAAGAATTTTGAGCAGGCAGTGGAATGATTTTGTATCTCCTTTTCTTTTTCTGTTTTTTGTTTTATTAAAAACATAACCAATCATTTTTTCGTTTCAAAAAAATTGAAAACAAACTAAAAACAAAACAAATCAAAAACTAAAAATAAAATGCAAAACCTTATTAACATATTTAGGCATGAATCACGAGGCATATGCGGGTGGATTGCTACATGGCAGTCTTTGGCTAGAAGGAACATCTTTCGGTTATACATTAGAAACTTGTAAGGGGATCAATGTTACATGAATCTGCGTTTGGTGTAGCTTGATACATTGTTGATGATTAACTTTTGTGGAAAAGATTATGTTTCGTGGTACTTCTTGTGAAAGTAGGTTGAATGGAGGCCCACCAACCTCGGTGGTCAACCATTTGCCTCCCTAGTTTTAGGATATATGTTGTGATGAATGGATGATGTGGAAATTTAGTTTAGTTATGTTTATACAATGCTTTCACAGGGTTGCTCTCACCATCGAGTTGTATGCAAGATTTTAAGATAAAACTCCACCGGATTTTCAAATAACAAATTTTATTCAATCAAATAACTACCTATACACAAATTTGCCATAACCTGGGGAGTTTCGGACAAAATCATTTTCTAATTAAATCATGTCTTTTTGTGAAATTTGGGGCGTGACATAAACTTATACAATATACTAGCACTAATTATTNAGATTTTAAGATAAAACTCCACCGGATTTTCAAATAACAAATTTTATTCAATCAAATAACTACCTATACACAAATTTGCCATAACCTGGGGAGTTTCGGACAAAATCATTTTCTAATTAAATCATGTCTTTTTGTGAAATTTGGGGCATGACATAAACTTATACAAAATACTAGCACTAATTACTTTCAAACTCTAGTTACATGTCAAGTGCCTTCAGTTCTGCAAAGAACTATATTTTCTTACTAACAGCAATAACTCCATAGAAATTAAAGCCAATCAAACATTGCAAGTGGACATTTTAAACAACTATTTGGGTTTAAAACAATGTGATACAATGATCGATATCTGCGTCCACTTACAAGCAACTATTTTGACATCTTTCAAAATGTTTTAATTTTGTCCCAGGGCTGAAATATGCACTAACACGTGGCCTAATCACTCTACCATGATAAGGCTCTTGCGCGTGTGTGTGTCTATCCCTGTTCATGGGTCACAACAAAAGTGATATAATCCGGCAAAGAAACATTGGTCAGGATAGAATATGGTTACCATAAAGGAATCAAATTTGATCTGCTTTGACATGGTTTATTGCTCAAATCATCTCTTGCAGCAGTTGAGTGGACAAGTCTCTGAAACCTTGATGACAACTCTTGATAAGCCTGAATTTCAGATGGCTTCGCTTGTTTAATTGCAGTTTTTAGATGCTCCATTGTTATTTCTGCGGCATCAAGGCTCTCCTGAGATCATAAAATATATACATGGAAAAAATATCAATTTCTAAAATAAAGTTTGAAAAAATGAATCCAGTTACTTTGAAGATAGAGAAATCCAACTAATCACAAGAAAAAAATGACAAACCTCTATAGCTGCAATGGCTGCTCCACGGCAGCTTAGGGATATATCAGCACCAGTACAGCCTTCTGTGAGAAGAGCCAGCTCCATAATGCAGAAGGCATTTTCTGCAAATGAATGCGGAATATCTCCTCACGATCTTTTTGACTTGGTGGCCCCACAAAAAGAAGCCGGTCAAATCGTCCTGTCACATTTTTTTGATAAATAATCAGAAGGCTTGTCAAATTACTGGAAAGAGAAATAAATGGATAGTGGCTAACTCAGATTTGAGAGAAAGTTCTAGCACCTGGTCTTAAAAAGGCTGGGTCAATCTTATACGGCCGATTTGTAGCAGCAATAACAGTAACACTAACTCTTTGATGCAAACCTAAATCACAAAGTATTTGTTCATGTCGAAGACTAAAATAGAATCGTAGAGAATGAAGTTGACATCTTCCCAGAATAAACTACATTACAATATATTTTATGGATAGGAAACTACCAAAATATTAATAATGATATAAAAGTACATGAGAGGGCAAGGAGTCTTCTAAGAAAAAACGTAAAAAAAAATATAAAATACAACTGAAAAACAAAAAGCATTAGAAAGGTAAAAAGAAGAATTCCAAGTATCAACGTTCTTCACACACTTGAGCCCAATGATCCTCAAATCAAGAAAAGTGGAATTCCTTCAAACTCTTTTGTGGTGGAAGCCCAAAGAGATGCCATGAAGGAAATTTTATCTCATAAATCCTCCCAAGGATTCACCTTATCATCAAAAACCCTCCCATGTCTTTCCAACCACACTGTCCAAACCAATGACAGAGCCGCACATCTCCATAAAATCTTAGTTTTGTTGCTTATTCCAAATCCCTCAAATTCAATAACAAAGATCAACTCACAATTTCTAGCAGTCACCCAAAAGAAACCAATTGTGGCCAAAAGCATGTTCCATAATTTAGTATCAAACAGCAATGCAAGAATAGATGGTCCATAGATTCCTCCCAGCTCTTACAAAGAATACACCATCGCAGGTAAAGACAATCTGGTATTCATTTTTGGAGCACATCATTGGTATTGAGGTTCTTATGTGCAAGTAACCATGCAAATACTCAAACTTCAAAGGGACCTTAGACTTCGATATCATATTTGAAGGTTGAAAAATTGGGAAGTTAGGTTTATCAACAAGGGATTCGATAAAAGACATACAAGGAAATCCACCGATGAAGAAAGGGTCCAAATTCTTCGATCCTCAACAGAATTATCAAGAATACCCAAAAGAGATGACATGTCAACAACTTCTCTATCATTTAATTTTCTTTAGAAATCAAAGTTCCAACCAATTGGGGATAAAGATGATGAGAACATACAAGCAATTGTTGATTTAAGATTCCTAGACAAATGATATAAACGAGGAAACAAGCCTGCAAAAGGTAAATGAAACCCGCAAAAATCCTCCCAAAAACGAATCCTCCCCCCATCACCCACAACATACTTTACAGATTTGGAAAAATAAGACAAACTTTGTTAAATGAATTGCCAAGGACAACGAGAGCACCCTCTCTCACTCACCTTCGAGTCCCACCCATTAACTTAATTATTTACTTCCAATCACAAAATGCCATAAACTATTNTTTTCAAACTCTAGTTACATGTCAAGTGCCTTCAGTTCTGCAAAGAACTATATTTTCTTACTAACAGCAATAACTCCATAGAAATTAAAGCCAATCAAACATTGCAAGTGGACATTTTAAACAACTATTTGGGTTTAAAACAATGTGATACAATGATCGATATCTGCGTCCACTTACAAGCAACTATTTTGACATCTTTCAAAATGTTTTAATTTTGTCCCAGGGCTGAAATATGCACTAACACGTGGCCTAATCACCCTACCATGATAAGGCTCTTGCGCGTGTGTGTGTCTATCCCTGTTCATGGGTCACAACAAAAGTGATATAATCCGGCAAAGAAACATTGGTCAGGATAGAATATGGTTACCATAAAGGAATCAAATTTGATCTGCTTTGACATGGTTTATTGCTCAAATCATCTCTTGCAGCAGTTGAGTGGACAAGTCTCTGAAACCTTGATGACAACTCTTGATAAGCCTGAATTTCAGATGGCTTCGCTTGTTTAATTGCAGTTTTTAGATGCTCCATTGTTATTTCTGCGGCATCAAGGCTCTCCTGAGATCATAAAATATATACATGGAAAAAATATCAATTTCTAAAATAAAGTTTGAAAAAATGAATCCAGTTACTTTGAAGATAGAGAAATCCAACTAATCACAAGAAAAAAATGACAAACCTCTATAGCTGCAATGGCTGCTCCACGGCAGCTTAGGGATATATCAGCACCAGTACAGCCTTCTGTGAGAAGAGCCAGCTCCATAATGCAGAAGGCATTTTCTGCAAATGAATGCGGAATATCTCCTCACGGTCTTTTTGACTTGGTGGCCCCACAAAAAGAAGCCGGTCAAATCGTCCTGTCACATTTTTTTGATAAATAATCAGAAGGCTTGTCAAATTACTGGAAAGAGAAATAAATGGATAGTGGCTAACTCAGATTTGAGAGAAAGTTCTAGCACCTGGTCTTAAAAAGGCTGGGTCAATCTTATACGGCCGATTTGTAGCAGCAATGACAGTAACACTAACTCTTTGATGCAAACCTAAATCACAAAGTATTTGTTCATGTCGAAGACTAAAATAGAATCGTAGAGAATGAAGTTGACATCTTCCCAGAATAAATTACATTACAATATTTTTTATGGATAGGAAACTACCAAAATATTAATAATGATATAAAAGTAAATGAGAGGGCAAGGAGTCGTCTAAGAAAAAACGTAAAAAAATATATAAAATACAACTGAAAAACAAAAAGCATTAGAAAGGTAAAAAGAAGAATTCCAAGTATCAACGTTCTTCACACACTTGAGCCCAATGATCCTCAAATCAAGAAAAGTGGAATTCCTTCAAACTCTTTTGTGGTGGAAGCCCAAAGAGATGCCATGAAGGAAATTTTATCTCATAAATCCTCCCAAGGATTCACCTTATCATCAAAAACCCTCCCATGTCTTTCCAACCACACTGTCCAAACCAATGACAGAGCCGCACATCTCCATAAAATCTTAGTTTTGTTGCTTATTCCAAATCCCTCAAATTCAATAACAAAGATCAACTCACAATTTCTAGCAGTCACCCAAAAGAAACCAATTGTGGCCAAAAGCATGTTCCATAATTTAGTATCAAACAGCAATGCAAGAATAGATGGTCCATAGATTCCTCCCAGCTCTTACAAAGAATACACCATCGCAGGTAAAGACAATCTGGTATTCATTTTTGGAGCACATCATTGGTATTGAGGTTCTTATGTGCAAGTAACCATGCAAATACTCAAACTTCAAAGGGACCTTAGACTTCGATATCATATTTGAAGGTTGAAAAATTGGGAAGTTAGGTTTATCAACAAGGGATTCGATAAAAGACATACAAGGAAATCCACCGATGAAGAAAGGGTCCAAATTCTTCGATCCTCAACAGAATTATCAAGAATACCCAAAAGAGATGACATGTCAACAACTTCTCTATCATTTAATTTTCTTTAGAAATCAAAGTTCCAACCAATTGGGGATAAAGATGATGAGAACATACAAGCAATTGTTGATTTAAGATTCCTAGACAAATGATATAAACGAGGAAACAAGCCTGCAAAAGGTAAATGAAACCCGCAAAAATCCTCCCAAAAACGAATCCTCCCCCCATCACCCACAACATACTTTACAGATTTGGAAAAATAAGACAAACTTTGTTAAATGAATTGCCAAGGACAACGAGAGCACCCTCTCTCACTCACCTTCGAGTCCCACCCATTAACTTAATTATTTACTTCCAATCACAAAATGCCATAAACTATTGACCTTAATGTGAAAAGCAAGTAGGAAAACTTTTCTAGCGACCCACCTTAATTTTGGATCAAGACACTAAATTCCTCCAAACCCAATAGTCTGTATTTCCTTCTCCACTACCTTTCCATAGAAAATTTGTCACCATTTTTTGCTTTTTTTTTCACAACTTACTGAGGCATTATAAAAAGCAACATATATAAAAAATAGGAACACTCGCAAGCACTGAATTGACAAGAGTGAACCTACTCCCCTTGTCAAAAAAGCTTTCTTCCACCCATCAAGTTTTTCTCAACCTTTAAAACCACAGCTTCCCTAAAAACTAAGGACTTCGGATTACGCTTTAAAGGCAACCCTAAATATTTCAAAGGCCACTCTAAGATAGAACACCCGAACACTTTAGCCAATCTTCTTGTTGTACATGAATTCATATAATTGCACCTTGGATAAGTTTAGTTTGAGGCAGACTCCAGTTCAATACATTGCAAAANAATACTAGATTATGCCCACATGCCTTACACATGAATTTTTTGAGCTATAATTTTGTTTTAATTAAGATTTTAACCCTTTTTTTGAATCAATTAAGATTTTAATTTGAAATTGTAAACACCTACATATTTATCTTAATATAGTAATGTAATTATTTTTGAAATGTTAATATATATGATAATGTATGCATGAACTATGTGGATTTTAAGAGTAGAAATAAAAATATTAGTTGAGGTAATAAGTCATTTTGTAGAAGTTTAGAAGTATTTCGANTCGCCCTATCCGGCATTTTACTCAAAACATTCACCACCAAAGTATAAAGGAAATGAAAGAAATGATCTCCTTGCCTAAGACCTCTAGATGCCTTAAAACAGCCTTTTGAAGCCCCATTAACAATCACAGAAAAAATCACCAAATTTAAACAACCCATAATCCACTTCCTCCATCTTAAACCAAAGCCTTTACATTCCATTACATGATCCAANCTAGTATTTGGATCATAAATTTTTATCCTAATCTCCATTTGATCTGAAATGTTGACAGTAGATAGTATACTTTTAGGGCTACAAAAGTGTATTTCATGAACATTTTTCAAATCGATCTCTAAATAGGTCAAAACTTCACTGGAAATTTCAGTAGAAACTAGGAGGACGTTCG
The DNA here is from genome assembly GCA_963454935.2 of Ilex paraguariensis. Taxonomy (NCBI): domain Eukaryota; kingdom Viridiplantae; phylum Streptophyta; class Magnoliopsida; order Aquifoliales; family Aquifoliaceae; genus Ilex; species Ilex paraguariensis. The sequence goes on from CAUOFW020002281.1 coordinate 247,719, forward strand.
AACGACAATAAGTACCAGTACTTTGATGTTTGCAGAGCTCTAATGAAAATGCAAAAGTACTGGGAGCAACTAGTGTTCGAACACCAAGTGATTTCGAACGCCAAATTGTCATTCGAACGTGACTTACGGATTCTGAGTTTCAGAATCGCGTACAGGAGGTCACTTCTCACCCTATAAATACTTAAAGCCACCCTCTTTGGCCTCATTTCAACATTCTTAACCCTAGAGAGGCTTAGAGAGGAAGAAAGAAGGGGAAAAACAAGAGATTCAAGAGTTGATTCAAGTTGGGAAAGATCCAATCTTCATCTTCTTCACTCAAAACTAAGGAAGCAAGGTAGGGGTTCCTTCCATTTTTGACCATTAAGGCTAGGGCTTATATGTATATATATGTTTTCACTCTCATATATATATGCTATGAAATCATCTTTTCTTGTTATTTTTGCAAAGATTACCATGTTTTAAACAAAACTAGGGTTAGATAACCATGAAAACTCTTTTTTTTTGGTCATAAAACCCTAGTTTCAAGAGAAATGAATTTTTCTCTTGATTTTTCCCTTGTTCTTGATTTTAAAACTTTAGTGTTTTATAATGAACAATAAAAATGGATTATTTATTATCTCTTGCTTATTTCTTAAATTGTTCTCTTGTAATACAAATTGTGAAATTTGGAAATTTTGGATTTTCTTGTGATTTGAGAAAATGTTTGTTATTGCATCTCTTGTATGGTTGTTGTGATGGACTTGAATTGCATTCAAACACTGTCGTAGAGTGTTAAAAGTTAGTGTATTCCAGTGAGGGTGAGATGGTTTTCTAACACTTGTAGTGGATTGTTGTTTGTGAGGGCAACCGTTATTGTTCACATAAGTTCAAGTCTAAGGGGTGGTATACCTTTTCTGAGGAGGATTCATCAATGCCATGAGAGATGGTATACTCCCTTCCTAAAATATTTGGGATTGTGTGATTATGGTGGGTGAACGAGGTAGAATCGTAGTGTAGATTCATGGGAAGTAACCAACATACATGAAAATATGGGATGACATTATTGAATGATTATTTGATTTCTATCACTCCGACATGCTTATTCCTTTCATTTAAATTATTACTATTGAGTTAACTTGAGATCAAATAAATTGTCACTATTTTATTTCAAGTTATATATGCTATTTTGAAAAGTGAGACCGAATTGTTTTATATTTTTTTTTCCAAACTTTGTTTGAATTTGGGAGTATGTTGCTACAGAGCTTAGTGCTCACTCCCTACAAGTAATATTTTTTTTAGATTTTGTACAAGAGGAGAAGATCGGAGTCGATGAGCCAGTACATTGGGAAGTTTTACTAGATTGGCACATGGATCCCGAGGTGGATGCTTAGAATTATACTCTCTTACGTGATAGATTAGGAAATTCCTTTTGAGACTATGTAAAATCTAACCTTTTGTTATTCTGCTGCAAAGTTCAAATTTGACTCTGTTAGATGTAATTGTCATAGTTCAACATATTCTTTTGGAATGATGTTATAAATATTATGTATGAGAATGAAATTATCTTTATTTATGGATCTTATTAGTTGTTCTCGTGATGTGAATGGTTTTTAGATTGTAATGCCGTCCAAGGTGGATTTTGGGGCGTTAAANGAGAATGAAATTATCTTTATTTATGGATCTTATTAGTTGTTCTCGTGATGTGAATGATTTTTAGATTGTAATGTCGTCCAAGGTGGATTTTGGGGCGTTACAAGTTTTGGTATCATAGCATAGGAATTAGGTCTTACATGGGAGCTTTAGGTTATGGATTACCACTAGAGAGGTGGGACTAGGTCGAATGAATTGTTTACTTAAAGCTTATACAAGCCTTACGCTTTAGATTAAAGTAATAGTTAGGAGGTCTTATACATCAAGAAAACTAAATTGTGAATTGATGTGCAGGATGGACGATGAACGTGGGCATGGACATGGGTGTGGTCGTGGAGGTTAAGCAAACACACCACCACCACCACCTTCCAATGCCATGAATGACATTTATCAATGCCTGAGGGAGCTAATCACTCTGGTACAACACCACAATGGAAACAACTATAAACAACGGTGGGGTTCATCCATTAGCTCTATACTGGGCAACGAGNAAAACTAAATTGTGAATTGATGTGCAGGATGGACGATGAACGTGGGCATGGACATGAGTGTGGTCGTGGAGGTTAAGCAAACCCACCACCACCACCACCTTCCAATGTCATGAATGACATTTATCAATGCCTAAGGGAGCTAATCACTCTAGTACAACACCACAATGGAAACAACTATAAACAACGGTGGGGTTCATCCATTAGCTCTATACTGGGCAATGGGGACAAAAATCGAAGGATGATAGTTCTTCGAGAATTTTTGCGACAACACCCACCTACTTTCCAAGGAAGCTCTAACCCCTTAGATGCGAGTAAATGGATTCACGGGGTGAATAAAATGTGTGATGGCTTGGAAGTTGTCGAGGATTTGTGGGTTGGCTTGGCTACATACTTGTTANCATGAAGGAGTATGACATAATATTTGGGATGAACATGTTGTCCACTTTTCGTGCAGTAATGGATTGTTTTCGTAAACGGATTTCATTTCAATTACCGGGAGGGGTAGTNTGTGTGATGGCTTGGAAGTTGTCGAGGATTTGTGGGTTGGCTTGGCTACATACTTGTTAGAAGGGGAGGCCGACCATTGGTAGGACTCGGTGAAGAGAAGGAGGAACATGGATGCTCTTACCTGGGAGGAGTTTGATTAGATCTTCCAAGACAAATATTTTCCTGAATCCATCAGGGACAAGATGAGTGTCAATTTTCTCGCTCTACGACAAGGTAGCATGACAGCAGCCGAGTATAAGAGGAATCTTGACAAGTTATCCTGTTAAGCCACAGAGTTCATATCTACCAAGGCCAGGAGGGCCAAACGCCTTGAGTAGGGCTTGAGGCCTACCATCAGGGAGAAGCTTGTGACTCACAAGATCCGGGACTACAGGGATCTTGTTGACAGAGCTGTACTGGTAGAGAGAGACACAGAAGACAACCAGCGACGACAGAACTTTGCGAAAGGAGGTTCGATCTGGATGGGTGCTAGCAGTAGTAGAGTGCAGAGGGCGGCACCATACTATCCCCAAGACTAGGTGGTTGGACAGAGACTTCAGACAGTTCGAGAAGATGGGGTCACTCAGAATAGGACAGACACTGACCCACATCAATGCTTCGCATGTGGAGGGCTTGGGCACTTCAGAAATAACTGCCCGTCGCTTTCAACAAAGACCAACCAAGCAACAAGACAAGTACATGCAAACAAGCCACCACTACAGAAGCCACTATAATAGAGACCATTAGTAGCTCTAGCCCCAGGCGGTGCCAATCAAGGAAGAGTTTTTGCTTTGACCCAACCGGAGGAAGATGTTTTCAATGCCGTTGTGGAAGGCATTGTTCTTCTTTACAATTCTTGGGCCCAAATTTTATTTGATGCTGATGCTACTCATTCATTCATATGCACTACATATGCTCTTAATTTGGGATTGGACTTTGAGAAGCTAGAAAATGCCTTGAGTATTGACATCTATACGGGAGAACGGTTGGATACTAGAAGGGTGTGTAGAGGTTGTGTGCTTCAAATTGGGGAGCAAGAATTAATTATAGATTTGATTGCATTAGACATGAAGGAGTATGACATAATATTTGGGATGAACATGTTGTCCACTTTTCGTGCAGAAATGGATTATTTTCGTAAACGGATTTCATTTCAATTACCGGGAGGGGTAGTTTTCAGTTTCATGAATGATCAAAATTCTTCCCATCCATTTCCTACTACGGGTAGTAGATTCTTGAAATCTAAGGCGGGGAGCTATTTGAGTTTCTTAGCGAGCTTGATGGGAGATGATCAGGATAGATCCCAACCGGATGTGGTATTGATAGTGTCAGAGTTTTCGGATGTCTTCCCAAATGAACTACCAGGGTTATCCCCATAGAGAGAAATTAAGTTTACTATCGATCCCTATCTGGGAACCGAACCCATATCCATTGCTCCCTATTGGATGACACCTTTGGAGTTAAAGGAGCTAAGGAAGCAATTGGACTATCTCTNTATCCATTGCTCCCTATTGGATGACACCTTTGGAGTTAAAGGAGCTAAGGAAGCAGTTGTACTATCTTTNAGAGAGACACAGAAGACAACCAGCGACGACAGAACTTTGCGAAAGGAGGTTCGATCTGGATGGGTGCTAGCAGTAGTAGAGTGCAGAGGGCGGCACCATACCATCCCCAAGACCAGGTGGTTGGACAGAGACTTCAGACAGTTCGAGAAGATGGGGTCACTCAGAATAGGACAGACACTGACCCACATCAATGCTTCGCATGTGGAGGGCTTGGGCACTTCAGAAATAACTGCCCGTCGCTTTCAACAAAGACCAACCAAGCAGCAAGACAAGTACATGCAAACAAGCCACCACTACAGAAGCCACTATAATAGAGACCATTAGTAGCTCTAGCCCCAGGCGGTGCCAATCAAGGAAGAGTTTTTGCTTTGACCCAACCGGAGGAAGATGTTTTCAATGCCGTTGTGGAAGGCATTGTTCTTCTTTACAATTCTTGGGCCCAAATTTTATTTTATGCTGATGCTACTCATTCATTCATATGCACTACATATGCTCTTAATTTGGGATTGGACTTTGAGAAGCTAGAAAATGCCTTGAGTATTGACATCTATACGGGAGAACGGTTGGATACTAGAAGGGTGTGTAGAGGTTGTGTGCTTCAAATTGGGGAGCAAGAATTAATTATAGATTTGATTGCATTAGACATGAAGGAGTATGACATAATATTTGGGATGAACATGTTGTCCACTTTTCGTGCAGAAATGGATTATTTTCGTAAACGGATTTCATTTCAATTACCGGGAGGGGTAGTTTTCAGTTTCATGAATGATCAAAATTCTTCCCATCCATTTCCTACTACGGGTAGTAGATTCTTGAAATCTAAGGCGGGGAGCTATTTGAGTTTCTTAGCGAGCTTGATGGGAGATGATCAGGATAGATCCCAACCGGATGTGGTATTGATAGTGTCAGAGTTTTCGGATGTCTTCCCAGATGAACTACCAGGGTTATCCCCATAGAGAGAAATTAAGTTTACTATCGATCCCTATCTGGGAACCGAACCCATATCCATTGCTCCCTATTGGATGACACCTTTGGAGTTAAAGGAGCTAAGGAAGCAATTGGACTATCTCTTGACTATTGGGTTTATCCTTTTAAGTACTTCACCTTGGAGAGCCCCGATTCTTTTTGTGAAGAAGAATGATGAAACACTTCGGTTATGCACGGACTACCGAAGGTTGAATAGGGTGACAGTGAAGAATAAATATCCATTGCCACGGATTGATGATTTATTTGATCAGTTGTGGGGTTCTAAGTATTACTCCAAGATTGATCTTTGCACAGGATACCATCAATTACGGATTAGGGAGGAGGATATTCCTAAGATATCTTTTTGTACCCAGTATGGTCATTTCGAATATACGGTAATGTCGTTCGGACTGACTAATACTCCTGCAGCCTTCATGAATTTGATGCACAAGATATTTTGATCATATCTAGATCAGTTTGCTATCGTGTTTATTGATGACATATTGATTTATTCAAGGACACAAGGGGAACATGAACGCCATCTCTCGATTGTGCTACAAACATTGAGAGAGCATAAGTTGTATGTTAAGATGAGTAAGTGTGAGTTCTGAATGAATGAAGTGAAATTTCTTGGTCATGTTGTGTCAGAACAAGGTGCAGTTATTGATCCCGCAAATATTGAAGCCGTGATGAAATGGGAACCATCGAGGAATGTGGCCGAAGTACGAAGTTTCTTGGGTTTAGCAGGTTACTATCTGAGGTTTGTGGAAGAGTTCTCAAAACTAGCGATGCCCATGACCAGCTTTACAAAGAAGGTGGAAAGATTTTGGTGGACTCAAGCGTGTGAACTAGCTTTTTGCACCTTGAAGGAAAGGTTAACAACAGCTCCTATCCTGATTTTTCTGAGCAGTGAGGAAGGATACAATGTTGACACAGATACTTCGTTACGAGGCTTGGGATATGTGTTAATGCAAGGAGGTAAGATNGATTTTTCCGAGCAGTGAGGAAGGATACAATGTTTACACAGATACTTCGTTACGAGGCTTGGGATATGTGCTAATGCAAGGAGGTAAGATAGTTGTTTATGGCTCGAGGTAACTCAAGATTCATGAGCAGAACTATCCCACTCATGACTTGGAGCTTGCCACTGTGGTTTTTGCTCTTAAGTTGTGGAGGTGTTACCTTTATGGAGAAAAGTTTCAAGTGTTTTCAAATCATAAGAACCTTAAGTATATCTTCACACAGAAAGACTTGAATCTTCGGCAAAGAAGGTGAATTGAATATCTAGAAGACTACGATTTCGCACTCAACTACCATCCGAGGAAGGCTAATGTAGTAGTAGATGCACTTAACAGAAAGTCTCGGGGTGAAATTAATGTTCTTGTTGTTCATAGATGGAAGATGATTGATGTTTTAGAGGAGTTTGATCTATTAGTGGATAGACAGGAGGATCGACCTTGCTTATTTAATCTTGTAGCTCAACCAATTCTCCAACAAAGGATTGTGGAGTTGCAACGATTAGATACTGAGTTGGGAACTATCCGGGGTAGATTGGAGAGGAATGAGATTATTGAGAATTGGTCTATACATAATGATGAGTTACAATTTCGTGGAAGATTATGTGTACCAAACAATGACCAAGTAAGGGAAGAAGTGTTAGGAGAGTGTCATCGTTCAAAATTTTTTATACATCTGGGTAGTACCAAGATGTATAGAGACATGAAGTGTCAATATTGGTGGAAAGGGATGAAACAAGATGTGGCTAAGTACGTTTCAAAGTGTGCGGTGTGTCTGCATGTGAAGATTGAGCATCAAAAATGCGGAGGATTATTACAAGTCTTGCCTATTCCAGAGTGGAAGTGAGATCACATCACCATGAATTTCGTGTCTAGTTTTTCACGGACGTTACGAGGGCATAATGTAGTATGGGTCATTGTGGATAGACTCACAAAGTCTGCTCATTTCTTGAGTATGAAGACCACTGACTCCTTAGAGACCTTGAGCAAACTTTACATCCGTGAGATTGTTAGATTACATGGAGTCCCACTCTCTATCGTGTCGAATCGTGATTCTCTGTTTGTGGCGTAATTCTGGTAAAGTCTACAACGAGCTATAGTGACAGAGTTACATTTTAGCACTGCCTTTCATCCTCAAACGAATGNGCACTCAACTACCATCCGAGGAAGGCTAATGTAGTAGTAGATGCACTTAACAGAAAGTCTCGGGGTGAAATTAATGTTCTTGTTGTTCATAGATGGAAGATGATTGATGTTTTAGAGGAGTTTGATCTATTAGTGGATAGACAGGAGGATCGACCTTNACAACACCACAATGGAAACAACTATAAACAACGGTGGGGTTCATCCATTAGCTCTATACTGGGCAACGAGGACAAAAATCGAAGGATGATAGTTCTTCGAGAATTTTTGCGACAACACCCACCTACTTTCCAAGGAAGCTCTAACCCCTTAGATGCGAGTAAATGGATTCACGGGGTGAATAAAATGTGTGATGGCTTGGAAGTTGTCGAGGATTTGTGGGTTGGCTTGGCTACATACTTGTTAGAAGGGGAGGCCGACCATTGGTAGGACTCGGTGAAGAGAAGGAGGAACATGGATACTCTTACCTGGGAGGAGTTTGATTAGATCTTCCAAGACAAATATTTTTTTGAATCCATCAGGGACAAGATGAGTGTCGATTTTCTCGCTCTACGACAAGGTAGCATGACAGCAGCCGAGTATAAGAGGAATCTTGACAAGTTATCCTGTTAAGCCACGGAGTTCATATCTACCAAGGCCAGGAGGGCCAAACGCCTTGAGTAGGGCTTGAGGCCTACCATCAGGGAGAAGCTTGTGACTCACAAGATCCGGGACTACAGGGATCTTGTTGACAGAGCTGTACTGGTAGAGAGAGACACAGAAGACAACCAGCGACGACAGAACTTTGCGAAAGGAGGTTCGATCTGGATGGGTGCTAGCAGTAGTAGAGTGCAGAGGGCGGCACCATAC